>LQNK01000779.1:369347-426208 GCA_001586405.1 Phoebis sennae | reverse complement strand
TCCGTTCAATAGTTGCAGCGTGATTAACACAAACATCTAAATTTTTGTATTTATGCTACATACTCATGCGAATTGTTTAAGTTAATTTAATACAATTTTTGTAAAAAAAATATTTGAAACGTACAAACAGCTAGACGAATCTATATAATATTGGAATAACTGACATTTAATTTGTATAAGCAAAATAAGTATTACAATACTAAAGTATTTTAATAATATATACTTTGTATTATAAGAAAAAAGCCACTTAATAATAACCCATACGAACACGTATATATTAATACTAATATATTAATAATATTATTAAGATAAAAAGACTTGTTTTTTATGTTTGTGTTGAATGAGTTCCGAAACTACAGGACTGATTTGGATGAAATTGTGTAAAAAGATTCTTTGAAACCCCAGGAATGATATATGAAGAAAGAAAGAAAGTATTCCATACTAACATCCAGGTTAAAAACTGTCCTATGTTTTACGGGAACAGTATCAAATATAAGAACTGTCATGAGTCTTTACAGGCAATAAAGGAGAGGTATAAATACGTAACAGATTGACAACAATAAACACAAAATGTATACAATAATAGCGTTTTCTGGGAACTACAAAAACATAAACGAAATTGTAACACGAATGATTTATTCACGGAAATTCCTATGATTAAAGTAGGAACAATACTTTATTTAAGTAATCCTAATAACGTTTGCAAAACAAAATAGCTGTCAAGTTTAAGAAAAAGTATCATTCATTTTGTGGAATTAAAATCGAACCGTCAATACACAATTCATCCATAACAGTAGGAAAAACATCGGAAGATTTATTGTGACTGTTACCGGGTGAACATAAAAAGGTTTGTTTTTTGTTAAAAATATGTTTTGTTTTCATAAATATAAAACATTCGAAGGCAAACTCAATATTTAGATGCTATGTTAGAACTAGCGTGTCCCGCGGTTTCACCTTTATATCTGTTTTCCCCGTTCCCGTGGGATTTGATCAAAATCCTTTCTTAGCGAATGCCTACGTTATAACATCTACCTGCATGCCAAATTTCAGCCCGATCCGTCAAGCGGTTTGGACTGTTTTATGTATAAAGATGTCCGAAACCTTTTTTTATTCATTCTTAAATTAATATATTATGGACGTTTAATACTTTAATAATATTAATTATTTTGTATTGTACTACTATAAACCTACTAATATTATAAATGCCAGTTTGAGTTCTAGATGTCTAAATATATGTTTGGATTTAAACGATATTTTGTTTATATATTCGTGATAGAATCCCTTTTGATCTATAAGCACCAAATTTCAGGCGAGGGTAGCAGCTACTTATAAAAGTTAATATTATTGTTTCGCTTTCACTTTCGCATTTATATTATTAGTAAGAATAAGGATAGTAAGGACTATATCTTGAATATGTCATGTTGAATCTTAAAGCTAAGTGCTCATATGTCGGCTTCCTACGCATTAAATTTCATATTCTCTGTATAGAATGTCACACTAGTATCATAGAAAACAGCTTGTTTTTTCTGAGAGCTAGCCTCAAAAACCTCCCCAAAAATGGTCCTAGCTTTTTAAATATAGTATTAGTAGGACTTGACTATCGATCTCGTGTAATAGAACGAAATATGCAAAACAAGTTCCAAACCTTTATTACTATAGAAGTTGGACCCACTGTTTGTTTCGCTTTGCCCACAGTTTAATTTATTCCTGACCTGCTTGACTTGTTCATTTCGAGTCCCTTGTTAATAGTTTGGTTTGTGAATTTTGATATGATAAAGACTAGCTGACCCGTCTTACATAACTATTGTTAGTTATATTTCTTTATAGTTTTTTTTATTTTTGATAGAAAGAAATAGATATGTATTTACTATTTCTTTTATATATGTAACTAGCGACCCGCCCCGGCTTCGCACGGGTTTAATGGATAATATTATACATAAAAACCTTCCTCATGAGTTACTCTATCTATTAAAAAAAACCGCATCAAAATCCGTTGCGTAGTTTTAAAGATTTGAGCGTTCATAGGGACATACAACATGACACATGACAGAAAAAGCGACTTTGTTTTATACTATGTAGTGATTTATCTATATATTATGTTTTATATTCATTATCATTATTAAAATATTAAATATATATTTATATTTTTTAATTATTATATGATTATACCTACGTTTTAATTCACCACTCTACCCATTATTTTAAACTGATATATTTTCTGTTTTTGGGGTTGCCTGGTAGAAATCGCTTAGTAGCGATAAGGCCGCCTATTTTCATTGTTTTATTTCTGTGTTTTTGTTTACTTTCATTTTTACGTGCAATAAAGTTATTTTCATTCATTTCATTCAAAGAAAATAAAGTTTATTGGTCCCATAAACACACCGTACCTTACAGAATAATAATTAATACTAAGACTTAAAATTAAAATTGGTGCTGTACAGTGACACATCAAACTAGGTCGTCACTCAGAATGTGCTGCAACGCCCAGGGGCTTTTGCAGCGCTGATTTTCAGTGACTCCTAAATTGTTATCGTTTTGAGAGTAACTTATTATAAACTAAAACTATATCAATTATTAAATGCATTAGGTATTTTACCGTAGAAGTAATAGTGATTTCATGTTGCAGCAAGTTTAGTTTGTTATCTTTGCTTTCAGATATCTCTTGTCCATTGTCAAAGTTCATTATAAAAGATAGCTACATTCAGTATTGGGTTTAATTAGCAACAGAACCGCCATGGTGCTCGAACGTCTTATTGACGTCACGACTCAGCTACCCTCAGTTTGGAAAAAGTCATATAACTTGCTGTGATTTGAGATCAACTGTTTAGCTATTGGCCAGTTGTGTAGAATCACAGTACTTTTCTATTACGATCAATATAATAGTACATAGCCGGCAAAATAGGAATTAACACTATATAATAAATCATATAACATATTTGATAACTCACAGTTACATCACATTTATAGTATCAATAAGTTTGTTATATTATCAAAAAAATTTCGCTATTTTGTGTACTCTTTCTTCCATAAGAACCTTCGTCTGACAGTGACAGATATATCGAAAAAGTTAATTTACAAATCATAAAAATGAAGAATTTTTCTTACACACAATTTTCTACCATTCATTCAAATATATTTATTGCGTAATTATACTGCAATTATAAACCCATTAATTCACAATTGCTTACTAAGTACGACCTAGTTTAATAAAAGTACTAGATAGCCCGTAAGGGTATAGGGCGATTATTGTACAGATAAATACAGGTTTATTATTATACAGGTAAATACAGAGTGATTATTATACAGGTAAATACGGGGTGATTTAAATGGGCGGCGATTTGTAAACGTTTATAACTTTGACTCTATTTCTGACATTATAATGAACTTTTGATGTATGATTTATAATGGTTTTACGAAACTTTCGTTAAATGTGGATTTTGATAGAATTAATGTCTCTAAGCATTAACTTTACACAACATTAATGTCTCTACATTTAGTTATTTAAAAAATAATATAGAACTCATTAAAAAAATTACTTCTAGATTAGCGAATCGTCAGACTGAACTTACGTCTTTTAAAATTTATGAAGGGCTAAATACCAAAGAAAAAGATACCAAAAATTGAGAATCTTAACCTTTTTTGAAAGTATGTTAAACGTCTCAGCTAAATCACGAAAATATTAATAATTCGTCAGTTTCGCAGAATCAATATTTGATGAAATTTCACCGTTTTGGATAGATTGCGAATTGATAAAACAGCTTAGCTTTTCAGATCTGCCCTCATTACCAATGATTGAAACGTAAGGCTGCGTTCATATTGGAAAGCATTGCCATAAAGAAATATTGAGAAACGACCCTATTGGCGCAGTGGATGTGGCTCTCTATCGAAGGGTGTGGGTTCTATCCCCACCAGTAGAAAATATTATGTGATGAACATTGTAATTTTCTACTGTTCGGGTGTTTATCTATCTATAGTATGTTTGTATTTATAAAAAAATATGTATAAGTATGTCTATCAGTTATCTTTTTTCCATAGTACAAGCTTTGCTTAGTTTGGGATTAGATGGCGTTGTGTTATGGCCTAGAATATTTATTTATTGAACTCTACGCCAAAGCTTTTACTATGGAGACTAAATGTCTTATTGACATACTTAAACTTTTTTTTTGTAAAACATACATAATATAGATAGATAAATATCCAGACTGTAGAAAATTACAATGTTCATCACACTATAAATAATTAACACCCAGACAGTTAAAAATTACAATGTTCATCAAAGAATAATTTTCTCGGAATAAGCTGGGATCAAACCCTCCGGCGCAATAGAGCTAATCGGGTCGTCAAAAGGAAAATAATACTATGAAGAAAGAAAGAAATGTAACACACGTTTAAATCTCCAAGTTTTCTAAAGAGGTTTGTGTTGTATGAGCTTTCTGACCGTGCCAAATTGAAACAAAAGAGCTTTTTTATGTAATAAAAAATGGCACTCTTAAATAGAATGCCAGTCTACAATGTTTTTTACTATCTAAAAGATGTGATGTGGCTTATGATTCAAGAATTAGGCCTTGTAAGGTTATATTAATAACTAGCTTATAACCAGAAGATTCGAATTGTTTTCATTAACTAACGGTTATAATCAATCAATTTGAAACAAGCTTTTGTAGTTATGATAACGCCACGTCCATTATAGATACGCTTTAGACTTATGTCTAGTAGGCTATCGTTTCATCTGTAATTAGCACGATTCGTTTATTTTTATAATAAATAGACATTAGAAGAGTAAAAGGGATAGGGTAGGGTGAAAGTTCAGGATTTAAGGAGGAATGTGAATTAAAGCGTGTCGGTTTTTAAGGAATCTCACATTTTGTGAATGGAGCCTTATATTTGATGACATCTTTCATTTATTCCTATATTTATCTAGCTGTTCCACTTCCATAACATGACAGTATATAGCATGAGTTACTCAGTAAAGATGCAGCTTTTTAAAAGAAAAAGAATTTTAGAAATCGGCCCAGTAGTTTTTTTTTATAATAGAGCAGGCAAGCGGAGCATGCGGTTCACTCGATATTGACTGACCACAGCCCATGAACATCTACAACGTTAAAGTGTCGCAAATGCCTAGACGACTTGATGCTAGGGGATGGGATAAGAAGAGGCTTAATGATGGGAAATTAGGAGAAGAGTAGAATAGGATGGGAGAGGACTGCGATGGGAATACAGGCCTCCGGGCCCCCACTCACCGTACGAAACACAGTGCAATACTGCTTCACGCCGATCTTCTGCTAGGGGTGGTAATTACACCGGTGCGAGCTTGGCCCAATCGTGCAATGCTCGGCGCACTCTTAGGAGTGTAAACAAGACATACATCCAAAACGCAAATGTTTCCACTTTAATATATAGTTTCCCATCTAGGCATACATCATTATTACCACAAACAGCGTCATTAGGTTGGCCATTCATCCATCGATTGATATTAATTATCGACTATTAATTTTACTCAATTTGGATAATGTATGTACCTGAACATGATTTATACATATATAGGATGTATTTTTCAAGTTGACTTTCAGGTACGAAAGATAATAAGGCATTTTCTCAATTTTGGCCTGTAATAGGACTTTACATAAGTTATTGTCATGATTATTTAAAGCAAAATAAACTTATTTTCAGGATATAAAAATATGGGTTTTAGGGCAAATGATGCAAAAAAATATTTAATTTTTTGGACTGTCCAGTTTAAGTAGAACCGACATATACTTCAAATATAATAAAATTTGTATTTTTAAATGTATGAACTTATTCCATCAATTAATGGTCAATCTATCAGCGTCAAAATCAGCACATTATGCGATTCACTGAGGGAGCCGGCGTAGGTCGTGACGGCAGAATGACGGGTCTATTTGATTTTTTTATGAAAGATGTCACATCGAAAGCGTGTGCGGGTGCTTTCAGCCTGTTTTTACCCGCCGGACTCCCGTCACAAACCGCGCCCGTGTGAATCGTCGTGAAATGATAATGTAGGTATTTGGGCCGATCAATACCAATGTCATCTTTTATTTCTTATAGATTCCAGACCTTTTCTTTTTCCACACCTTTTCTATTCTAAGTTTTTCCGTATTCTTTCCCTTAGGAATGAACTTGGGACCTTTTTGGGGCCACAGGTATTCATAGGCGACGATGATCATTTAAAATCAGGTGAACCCATTGCTCATGTTAGCAAAAATTTTGCATTTACGGAAAGGGATAAGCCTTTTATGTATGGAAAATTATGGAATAATTCTTCAAACCCCATAGGATTTCCAATAGAATATGAAACGGTTAAATCCCATACATAAAACGTAATTTATATACAAATTGAAACATAACACGAAAGCAAGGACATTGTTATTCCGTACACTTACTTCTTCATGTATGAGTAGTTGGGAAAATAATGTCGTTCCAATTCCATAAAAAGTAATAGAAGCAGAAGGTTTATGAATAGTTTTAGCAGATGGAATATGTGACTTAATCACATTGAATTACGGTTCAATTTAGGACAGTGATCTATAATTCTATTTTCTTATAGCAAAATATAATTGCGGCCTTTTCAAGGGCCTATTGCCAGACCGATTTTATTAGAAAATATTATCATTCCATTTCGTAGTTAATGTTCTTTCTTTCTTCTTTTCTGATCAATTTTGTCTTTTCTAAAGGTTAATACCTCTGACCGATTTCGGCCATGGTGGTCAATCTCAACAGAGACTAGCCAGCTGCACAGGAGATATTATACATCACAAGTGTACGCGCGAGCACAGGTTCACTCTCTTCATTCCTTTATTCTCATAACCCGATGAGACGGCATCTGGATACGACCGGCGAGAGATCAGGCGTAGAACCGATGACTTTACATGCTCTCCGAGGCACGGGGTTGTTCAAACCGCCAACCTCGAGACTCAGGGCTGTTACTGAGATTTCTTTGTAATCAAAAAACCCAATAAAATTATTTTTTCGGCCCCACCCGCGATGCGAATCTGAAATCCCCCAATCTGTAATCAAAGGTGCAACCACTAGACCAACGAGGCAGTCACATTGATTTCTATAGGTTAATATTAGTGTGTTTTACAATAAGTGTGTTGCATAGGTCAAACAGCTTACGAACTAACGTATTCGAAGCAGTCACGTCGTTGTAACCAGTTGCATGCAATTACTGTAATTAATGGGATGCATGCGTACGTGGTTGATTTAATAATAAACTGATATGTCTTTTTTTATGTTATAGCAGGCAAGCGGGGCATGCGGTTCAAACACAGTGCAACACTGCTTCACGCCGGTCTTCTGCTGGGGGGTGGTATTTATATCGGTGCGAGTTTAGCCTAATCGTGCAATGCTCGGCTCTCACTCTTTTAAACCTGAAGATGTTATGCAGCAGATTACCCTCTGTCGCCTCTTGCGACACCCATGGGTAGGAATGGGGAGGCGACACATGTATTCTTAACCGTCATTCATAAACATTTAAAACATTTAAGCTGGTAGTGAAGTCTTTAATTAATACAATATTCGTATAATTTTAGATAATTGTTAGGGCAGTCACGTCGTTGTAACCGGTTGCATACAAGTACTCTAATTTATGACATGCATGATAACGTGGTCAGCTTCGCAATGAGCCTTATTTCGTATGTGTATCATAAATAAAAACAATTTTACCACGCAAAATATTTAAGCTAGTTGCAAAGTCTCCTATCCTAGAATATAATGTATAATATAATATAATCTTTATAAGTCTTAGTTTTAATTGTTATCCTATAAAGTACAGTGGTGTACAGGTGTTAATGGGACAAATAAACTTTTTTCTTTCTTTCTTTCTTTCCTTCTTTCTTTCTTTCTAGAAGAAGAAGCAATTTCTGTATTGTAGACAAAAGACAAAGACAAAAATAATTTATTTAACCCTACAAAATACACAGCAGAACACAAATTAAATCTTAAATGTAACTTAATTCTAATATAGACATCACGAGTCATGACTGTGCAATAGTACAGAGTCAAATGAGGTGGCCACTCAGCTTATGCATCGGCGTCAATGTCAATCGAAGCGTTGATTTTCAGTGGCCAAGAGGAGCCACTGAAAATCAATGCCACGATACTAATATTATATACAGTGCTAATATTTTTTGATTTTTTTTTCATTTTAACCATACAGTACCATATTCTCTTAGTAACTTGTTATATTTGTATTTCTCATAAACTACGCCCATTTTCAATCACTTTAATTGGCATGCATGCAAACGTGGTTAGTTTTATCCTCCGTACATAAAGTATAATATACTTCATCATTATGTTATAATGTATAAATATAACATTAGAAACCCAAACCAAGTGAATATTAATAATAAATTCATTTATTCATCAAGTAAAGGGATGTTAATCTTTGTCACCAAACCTGTAAAAGATATGTCTAAAAATTAATTCTTACTATCCCTATGAAATTTTGTACAGACATTGTTTAAAACATGAGAAAGGAAGAGTGAATACTCCTTACACAGGCATTTTAATGTTTTTTATTCAATCATATAGCTAAAGTTGAAGAATTTTGTGAAATGAAATACATGATTTTTATTCCATAAAAAATAGCCATTAAACTATGGATTTAGGAAATCTATTAACACTATTAAACCTTCGGAATATCAGAAATTAATGGATGCCCAACAAATTACCAGTAAGTGGTCCCAAACCAACACTGAGAAGTAAAAAGGAAAACAGTTCTGTTTATACACCCTTCCGAACCTATAAAAACAGCTTTACCATCGTTTAGCTACTGTTGTGTTAAGATAAGTATGGTTAGCAACGGAATCATTTTCAAATTTAAGATTTTTTAAGTTTAACTGTTTTAAGATGTGTCTTTTAATTGAATCTTAAATCTCTTTTTTGTGCTTAAAAAAAACTATCGATTTTTTTTCGGTATCTTCTCAATAGAGGCGACTTTCGGAACCAGTGGTAACTTAAATGACTATTCATAAGTACTTTGTATATGTTACTCGTGGATAATGTATCTTTCGAATGGTGAAATAATTTTTAAAATCGAACCAGTAGGTTTTGAGCCTATTCATTACAAATAATATTAGTGAAGATAAAAACATATTCAGCAATCAAATAATGTACCCAGCAATTACATACATTATTTCTCTGGTTTTCTTTTACTTTTCCCCTTGTCTCAACTTTAAACCACTTGCTGACTGTATTCCCTTCAATTTCTGGGCCAAACTGAATATTACAATACGCAGACGAGGCGAGACGCGTCATAAAACTTTATGACAATTCGTCTCTTCTATGCGCTTACATTTTCATCTTGACGCAATAGCTGAGTCATGGTAGGACGTTGAAGCGAAGATATTTGAAGCTATAACATGATTTAATATATAGTCGAAAGAAAGAAAGAACATTTATTTCAACACACATAAGATAGGGTTGTCTAGCAGAGATCGCTGTCAACGATAAAGCCGCCCTTTGTACATAGTTATACATTTATTTTTATATTTATATTATTGAAGAGATTTATATGTATGGTGTACAATAAATAATTTTTCATTCATCCATTATACAAACACATACAACCAAAAAAGAAAAGGGACGATAGGCGAAAATATAAAAAAAAGAGAAGAAACAAATAAAAACTAAATAAATATGAGAGTATTGAAGTTCTGTATGGTAAGTAATTGAGTGCCGAAAATGGAAAACCATTCAGTGCACCTATGTCTAAAATAAGATACATAACTGATTTTCAGTGGATCCCAAATTTAAGTTGATTTTTGAAATCTACAGTAATAAATCCAAAAAATATAATATATAATAATTAATATACAACCGAACTTATATACATAACATCATATAGCTGGTAAATATATTTGTCGAACAATATATAGAGTATTTTCTTGTATTAATTTTAACGTAAGTACCGTTCATATTGAAGATAAAAAAATATGGTCGAATTGATAACCTCCTCTTTTTTTTGAAAATCGGTAAAAATATTTTTAAATGATAATTATTAAATGATTTTTAGACACGGTTTCTTATACACTAGGGATTCGCTCCCGTGGGAATATCGGGATGATATATAGCCTATAGCCTTCTAGATAAATGGGCTATCTAACACTAAAAAATTTTTTCAAATCGGACCAGTAGTTCCTGAGATTAGTGTGTTAAAACAAACAAACACTTCAACCTTACAATATTATTATAGATTATTATTTAACTCGACGTTTTCAACACCCTACAGCAAGCGGTTAGGTTAGGTCACGTGTGACTTGGGGGCCCTGGGGTGGCGTGAATGGGGATTCACACCGCTCCACCAAATAGTGCCTCTGCGGCGATTTTGGTCTCCCATATGTTCCGGGAAGACCACAACGAGGAGGAGCGCAGGATGGACACAACTTTTTCCATCCTGCCCTCACGAATGGGCCGCGAAAAGCGGCCGACACCGGGAGGTTCGCGGAAGAATGCTTCGGCGTGCCCGTGAGCCTTCCACAAGGTGTGTGAAGGAACATCGAGGGGTTTTAGTCGGGGCAAGTCCGACATAACCCGGTCGTTTCCCAAGACGGCCGGGTATGCGAAGGCATTTCCCCTCGTAAAAAAAAAAAGGTCACGTGTGACTGGTCAATATTACAAATGTAGAATAGGACTAGATCTACGAGGCAGTCCTACAAACATATAATATTACGCCGTGCCTGGTGCCGTATTATCGTTTTGGGACACGTTGTATAGCCTAGCTTACTTTGGCTGAGTACCTTACTTCTATCATAAATATACATTGCTATTCATTGTCTTGGCATATAAATAGGACAATCTTGATTGGAGGATGTATTCCATATTTTATACCGGTATATTAGTTGGGAATATGTTATATTCAAGCTATACTCTTGCCTTATTACTCGTAAATGTTTAATTCTGTTACTTCAAAAATCAACAGGAATATTTTTTGTTGTAAACATTAATAGAAGCAAACATACAAAAAGAAGAATAAAAGACTAGGGTTTATTCAGTGTCTATCGATCAATAAAAGGTCCAAAATCCTTCCAGCGAGGTTTTGTTTTTTTTTTTATTTATTTTTTATTAAGAGTTTTTTATAACAAAGTATAAAAAAATGCCAATCTCAACGTAACTTAAAAGTAACTTAAAGTACATCTATACATCAAATCTCAGCCTCACACATATTTATTTCGGGTTTATTGTAGATTCATTGAGTGTCAGTAATCATATAACTTCATGTAAAATTCTATCTCACTTCTATCTCAGTTCTAATCCTATTAAAATTTCATACGAATATGTTTTAAAATAATAATTAATTAGTGCTATCATTATCAGAGTAATTAAATTAGAGTTGAATTCATGAGAATGAAGACGGGTTAAATAAACATTTTAACCACGTTCAACGCAAAAAGATAGTTCATTAATTTAAGTTTTCAAAGTTCTAAGAACATATTTAAATAGTGAGGGTTTCAGAATAAATCAGCGTCTAGACAGATTCATAAAGTGTTCAAAATGATCTAAGTTTAAAGTAGGGAGCGTTTAAGAAAGTGAAATTTTCCATATTGTAATAGTGAACTGAGGTGCAAGAAATGTGTCTAATATATGACTATAAACAGAAGTCAACGTGCTTGGGTGTGGTCACGAAGGATTTTCTAGGCAAAAAATATATAACGGGTTTTTGAATTAGTAAAACATTGTCCTACTTATAGTACACATCTTTCCCTTAACCTTTTCGGTTGTCTAGAAGAGATCGCTATAAGTGACAAGACCGCCACTTGTACTTATCACTCCTATTGCTATACCTTTTCTTAATGTATCCTTGCTTAGTGCAATCAAGAATAATTCATTCATTCATTTATCGTCTATCGCAGTAAATGAAAAATAATGTTTATGTTTAATATCTGTTCCATCGAAGCAAAGGAATGAAAAGAATGTCTGAGGGTAAACCAACAAACTTGTTAAAATATTTTCTAAATAATAAATTAATTAACTCGACATAATTAAGATAGACCGTCGAGCCCGAAAATAACAAGAACAAAATATATATTCAGAGCTCATATTATATTCCGACGGCATAGATTGTCGCAGAATGTTGTGTGAAAATTGAAAATTGTCACTGAAATAACTATCCATAAAAGGAACTTGTGGTACAATTCACCAACTCCCTTTGGGCAAAATTACAGAATAAAACTTTTCACAACATTGAATAATAAGAAGGTACAAAAAATACTTTTAATCTTTGTGAAAAATTGTTTAAGAAATGTATCAAAGTTCACATCGGATAGGTCACAAAATTACAAAATCATATTTTTCAAATATACTAAATCACCAATCAGTCTACAGATATCACTCGAAACTCAAATAGTTTGCATCATCTCATTAAGCATCCAGTATATTTTCTGCGTAATTGTGCCCTATGTTGACAACCGTATTGTTTTTCGAATTAATTATGCCATTTGTGATACAAATGATACATCATTAGAAGTAGATAATCATAAAAATAATGTTATAGTAACTAACAAAGAAATACTAATTGTAAAGTATTTTTATGTAGGTTATAAAAAATATATCAGAACAATTTTCTATAATAGAACAAATGATATTGCAAGAGAAAGAATGTTAAAAATTGTTCAGGGATAAGAATGTAATGAAATCATTAATATTTGATATATTAAGTAATATGAGACAGAACATTAATTAAATGATTTCCATTATATTGAAAAACATAGCAGTGAGCCTAAATTTTAAGAAAGAAGAAGATAGAAAAGAAAGAAGGAAATTTATTCTATAGCAAGCATAACACATACCATTAATACTCGTATAATCAAGAAATGATTATAATAAATAAATAGTTTGGTGTGTAGTGCAAGTAGAGAATGGAGCTCGCCACTCATTTACCACATCGACAAGAAGTAGATGTGGTTTTCAGTCCCCTCTCCCATGTAATTATTTTTCATGCAGCAGCATTCCTATGTGACACGTGGAGTGTAGGTATAATACTGCTGCCTAAGAAAATAATTACAGCAAAAATAACAAAATTTGCAAAAATTTTACTGTACTCAAAACCCAATCTCTCAACGGATTCCAGACTCACTCAGAACTCAAATAGTAATCATCGTGCATCCAGTGAAGTACATTTTCTGCATAATTGCGCTCATTGTCGACAACGGTATTGTTTTTCTCGAAGTAATTATGCGGTATGCGTTACGCATGGGATAGACTTAATCATTTTTACAGATGAATGAGTGCTTGGTAAAGGTTCATTAGAAGATGATTATAATAATGATGGAACAAAGGATTATTTGAAGTATTGTTTAGCAAAAAAATATGGATCAGAAATGTTTACTAGAATGGAGCAAATAGTGGCTAAGAAAATAAAAGGAATAAAAGCCAAGGATAAGAATAAGTTATACATTAACGATTAAACAAAATATTAAACAAATTTGTAACATAAGTGACTGAGATCAAGGATTTTTGGTACTGACTCTAGGTGTATCAAGCAACGAGTGAGATCTTATTTGACAAACACAATCGTTCACGTACAAATTTGTTTGTCAAATTTGAGATCAGTCCTGATTTTCAACAAACATGTAGATTGTTTGACAAACGCCTCAAACACAGACGTAAACTATCAAAAATTTGATAAACACGTAAGATTTGAGAAACAATTTGATCGTTTACAGGGCACTTAAGACTTATTTTAATAATGGCAGCTTTTTTTTAGAGAAAACCTGTTTTGCGTTGCTTTGCACTTATATTAAATAGCCTAAGTTACTCAGATTCTGATTCAAAGATCTGAAACTTGTACTAATAGAATCACATCTAAAACAAGGACAAAGCTGGCCTTTCTAACAATCTCCACAAACGAATTGCCATTTAATTTAAATTATGTTTTAAAAGATAATATAACATGTAAATTGTATAGAAAATTTGGTAGCAAAACAAAAATATTTCGAGACCACACGGCTTGACTTACAGAATAAAAGATGAAACGAGAAAGATTCACAAAAAGCGAATAATGTTATCTGGAATTAAAATAGAATAAGTATTAACAAATAAAGCCCATCGGATTATACGGAAACGTTTTCGTGTAACGGGAAAACTTGAAAGGAAAGAAACATATTTTATAAATATAAAATGTATTTTTATATGAGGGGAATTTCAACGGTTTCCGAAGGCGGAAGATTTATTGTGTTTCATACATCTTTGTCCGTTTGTACGTCCGTTTCCGAAGCATTCGGATACTTCTGCTATAGCTTCTATTTCTATGGACGATTACTGATTTTTCAAGGAGAAATTTAATTTATATTCCGCGTGAGTTTAGCCAGAGTTCTTGAGACGAATTCAGGCCAAATTGTTGGGAACAATAATCGATTCCTGTAACAGGAGTGAGATGATTTATATTCTCTACTCGATTCTGTTTTCTGTCCTGTAATTTATCAAGTTTCATCTCCCCTTTTTAATGAAGGTTAGGCTTAGGTTTTTTATTGAGTATTATTTAAAATCAACTATACTTCTGATATCTCATTTGTTCACAGGCAAATCTCGCATATTTCTTCCTTGCTAAGCCATAGAACAAATAGGATTAAAAGACAGGCTCAAATATTTTCCAATCCACTGTTAAATGATTATTTTTTTAACATTTTCATATTCTGGTTATTTTTCTATAAGCAGTTTTTTTGTCATCTCTATCTTAAGATTTATAAAAAAACACTTAATGATCATAATGATGAAATTATGAAATGATCATTCAACATCAATACTCACGTTTTAACGTTTGACAAATCATCCATCAAGTAAAATTAGTAAATTTTAAAACTTCAATACAATTCAAAGCCTACGCAACGGTTTTTCAGTAGAAGTTCCATTAATTGCTTAACGAATTCATCCATTATTGCGAAGTGTGAAAGAAAAATTATTCACACCGAATAATTCATTGTTTGTGAAACAATCCCGTGAACCATCGATGTTAAAATTTAAAGCTTATTTTAACACCTACAAGATATTTTTTAGCGTTTTTTGGGATATCTGTTTAAATATTTTTATATGATTTGAAATTTATAAATGGAGGATTTTTGGGACACTCGAAGTTTACGTGAGTCTAGTCTGGGTATTTATTTTTCATTTTATCTAATAATTCAAACCAACGAAAACAAAAAAAAATATGATATCGATAATATGACTCTGAAATATAAGTGAAATGTTTCTTATTCGCTGATTTTTTGTCTTTTTCTTTTCTGTCATTTTATCTCAATTTTTAAAGCACTTAAAAAGGCACTAAAAAAAGGTCTTGAAAAGAAATAGCTCCACAATATCCTTAGGAAAGTTCCATTAATTTCTTAACGAATTCATCTAATGGATGAATTCGTGAAGTGTGAAAGAAAAATTATTCACTCCGAATAATTCATTGTTTGTGAAACAATCCCGTGAACGATCGATGTTAAAATTAAAAGCCTGTTTCAACACCTACAAGGTTTTATTAATGGATACTTTTTGCGGTGGCCATTTAAGTGTTTTATCGAGACAAGAATTGTTATGGGATCATTTGAAATGAGAGGTTTTTTTGTAGGCATTTTTTTCTCTGTTGGCGCATTAAAGGTCAATATTTCTTAAGGATTTTCCAAGATTTTATTATAAATGCGAAAGTAGCTCTATCTGTATGGTGTGTCTTCTTCACGGCCAAATCACTGAACTGATTTGGATGAAATTTTGTACAGATATTGTTTGGATTCCGAAAAAGAACTGAGAATTGCTTTAATCCCGGAAATCCCATCTTGTTTCCCAAATAGGTTTTACTACTACTACTATTTTTTTATATTTTTATCAACCGGATGATGATGTTCGAAACTGATCGTGAATAATGTTGTAATTTTAAATTCATCATATTAAAGTGGAATTGGAAAAGTAAAAATGTGTTTTTCTTTTGGTCTTCCTATTTCCTTGTATTTCTCATAAACCGTCCAACAGTTAAAATCATATTTTCAAACATGGATATGAACATTAATTTAACTTTGGCACAATGATTCATAATTGCAACCATACTTGCGTGCATAATTAAATGGTGCGGTCTAAACCACAATTGTTAGTAAATTAGGGTAAATGCACGTAAAATATTTGACAATTAACACGGGCCGATATTGTTTAATGTTCGTTGACTGATGGATAGTTTTGTGTAAAATGTTTTGATGCGATGGAGCAGGAAAATACAAATGCAATAGGCATGCTTAATAAGGGTAAGGGTATATTTTATTAAAGCCGATATAAGAGAAGATAAGAGCAGAAAATGTTATCTATCGTTGAATAGGTACTCAAGATTTTGATTTTGTGTAACGAAAGGTTAGAATACGTGTGTCACCATCCCATTTCTACCCGTAGGTGCCGTAAGAGACGATAGAGGGTAATTCTGCTACATAAAGGAGTGGGAGCAGAACATTGCACGATGTTCAACGATCAAGCTCGCACGGGTATAATTACCAGAAGATCGGTGTGAAGCAGTATGTCACTATATTCCGTAGTAACGGGTGCCCCTAAGCCTGTTTCCAATCCCATTCCTTCTCCCACCCTGTCCTCTCTCAATGTATCCTCCCTTATTCTTCCCTCCCCTTCCATCAAGCTGGCAAAGCATCTGCGACATTGATGTTGATGTTTATGGGCTGCGGTCGGTCACGAAACATCAGGTGAACCGCATGCTCCGCTTGACGTCTTTGACATAAAAAAATCACACGAACTCGATAAAAAGTTAAAAAAATCTCATAACAAGTTTCAAAGTATGTCATATTTTTGTTCGTATGCAATTGGAAAAAGTTGAGGTACTCACGAATAGAAATAAAATCACATTGTACGCTAAAACAAATGCCTTATCTCATGTAATATATCTCAACAAATGAAACTGCTAGAGCTTTTAAAAAATGCTTCCATTTCCTACAATTACGTTGCAACCCACACGATAAATAATGTCCCTTTTTAGAGAGCAATTTAAAAAAACAATCTTATAAACTCGAACGAGGGAGATCTTATTACAACGCCACCTAGTAGCGATATTTCACGCGCGAAAAATGGCGTCACTTTGAACTGTCAAAGTTTAGCAAGATTGAGTCATTTGCTACACTGATGGACGGAATTTCGTGAAAAGTGGGTAAAAATTGCGTTCCCTCGTTTATTTATGCGAAGGTGTTTGATAAATATGCGTCGCGTCCGTTTATAAAAGAGATTTAGCAATTTTGAGGTTATGTGTCAATTTGACGTGCGTAATTTTGTTTTGAGGTGTTTCAAGTTTATGACAGTTGCTTACTTTCTGGAATGCTTTGTTGATATTTTGTAGGATCAATAATGTGTCTTCATTAGCTTCTGTAGTAATTTAAGATTTTGTGTTATTTTAGATTTTTTTTTATGTATTTAGCAAGAGAAAGCGGAGCATGCGGTTCACTTGATGTTAAGTGAACGACCACAGCCCATGAACATCTATAACAGCAGTGTCGCCTTGCCGGCTTGAAGTAAGGGGAGGGTATAGAGAGAGGATTAATAATAGGAAATTGGGATAGGAGTACAACAGGATGGGAGAGAAATAGGATGGGGATGCATTCAAATTGCATTGAAATTATAGGGTTTTTCATATTATGAGTTTTTAACTTTATAGCATATGAAATATTCTTATTTATATTGTTGAATTAATGTGAAAAAACCTTAATATATTGTAAGATTAAGAAGAAAAATCAACACGAAACATCCGTTAATTTTGTAAAAATTAAAATACAAGACGGAATTTTTAAGAAAATATGATCACTAATAATTATTTTTCTGTCCTACATAACTCAATCTCGTACGAATCTTCAGAATTTTGAATCAAGGGGAAACAAAGCCAATTTTTTTGCAAGATTGCCTAACAAACACAAACACCCAACTACAATATACACGGAAACCCTTGTACTATTAGCTAATTTAACTTAAATAAATCTACCAAAGTTGAACTTTCAAGAGTAAACACGATCGGAAATACATCCTCAGAACTGGTTGAAACTAGTTCGTTGAACAAACTAACAACTATGATTCCCATTTAAGAAATCGTGAGTTTTGAATGAATAAAATGTTAGGAGTTTGAAATACTAAGAATTTATTAATGGCTTCTGGTCGTTAATAAATTCTTCTGGTTGCTGCTGTGTGGTTCACTTAATCATAGACAGCTACAACCACGTGCTATTTTTAGGCTTAATATATTAGTCTTTTGTTTATAAAATGTATCAGTTTTTTTTCTCTCTTTGCACCTGTGATGAAACTTATTTTCTTTTTCTCTCTACTGCCCACGCTTTAGCTCGCGCTAATTTCGATAGCAAGAAGTATTCGTGGATATCTGAGATGCAATGTATATAGATACACTGGTCTCACTGGCCTATTATCATCCAATAAGATCCTTGGTATTCACCAAAAACATTCATTAGGTCTAACAACCTTTATTTATTCTTTAATGATTTTGGTTGGTGAATGAATGTTGATTAAATGCAAAATTATGATGCCTGCCGATTGAAATAGAACAGTAATGATGAGTGGAATCAGAAACTTGAAGAGACCAAGCATTCGGAAAGTTATAAGAACCCTGAATTTATTTAATACATGAATTAAAAGTAATCCCAATTCAGAGCAGTCCGACTCGAATGTGTTAGTTTAGAATTTTCACAAACCACCTACTAATTTGAGTCTACGAATTCGTTTGCAGAGATTAATATAGTTACCAAGTTACAACTATTTTGCGTGAAACTCCACTGAAATCCTATCAACAAAGAAAAATCTATTTGACAATGAAAAACCTCCAATCATGTCTGCCCATAATCTGCCTAGATTCAAACCATTGTCTGAAATCGATCAATTTGATAGCTATTGAACTAAACATGGAAATTAGATTCGTCTTATATTATGCAGAACGATCATTTATGGGCTATTATCATGACTGTCATAGAGCGTTAAATGGTGTATTGCATTGATTTCCATATGTTTATTTTGTTCATACTAACTCCTTGTTAATGTTATCATGTTTGTCATGTTAATTTTGGGGTGAATATCTCAATAAAATCTTATCAACAAATCTAAACAGCCTATCTATATACTAAATTTCTTCAAAATTGATGAAAGCGTGAAAAGTGATTGACAAAAACCATTGAAACTTCTAAACTTTAACATTTAACGTGCTAGTAGGAAGTAGGTATATAAATCTTTGAAATTTTAAAGCAAGTAAGTGTCGTAAATGATTTGATAGTTACGAGAAAATTGATGTATTCACAGTTGTTTTACTAAACTTTTTATTAACGGAAAAAGTGATCAATCTTTGGTCAGAGCGAATCTTTTATTATCGATTTTCATCGAAGAATTGGCGAGGAAAGAAGGCACAGGAGCTCTTGATATAAACCTGGCGTGCTTAAACATACATAAAAAACGTTTGAATTGAGAACACTCTCCTTTTTTAGAAGTCGGTTAAAAAAGATAGAGACGGTTAGATATACACATATGGCACATGTAGAGAAAAATAAAGCACAAGAGAGTACCATTTTAAATACAATATAACCTTAAAATTTTAATAACTTAATTTTTATTTAAAATTTTTCAATTTCTAAAATAAACACACTGACGGACTTTCCACTTTTAGACGTATTATCTGTTATCCTAAATAAACAAACCTCAACTAACTAAACTCCATTTGTTGTTTTTGATTCCAATTTATATTATCATTTTAATAGATCTACGCTTCATTGAATATTTTAGTTTCTTATA
This sequence comes from Phoebis sennae, assembly GCA_001586405.1. NCBI lineage: Eukaryota > Metazoa > Arthropoda > Insecta > Lepidoptera > Pieridae > Phoebis > Phoebis sennae. The sequence goes on along the minus strand of LQNK01000779.1, from coordinate 406,450 downwards.
AAGAAAAACCCTCATATTAAATATTAATATGTAATTATCATAAATATTCTTTATTTTCCCAAATTAATAGCCTGAGAGCCATGTTGGAAACAGTTTAAGATTTTATCTCGGCTATATTTCATCTTATCGTGCAAAATTGTTGCCAAAAATATAAAATGCTGCAGCCACAAGTCACGTCGAAGAAGATATTGCTGAATGAAGCCAATGTGCGAGATACATTGGTCTCTTTAGTTCCAAATGTAACGGAAATATGCGTTAGTGTTTTTTATTTTTTTTTATTGTTACGTGACTGACCGCAGCCCATGAACATCGACAACAGCAAACTGTCGCAGATGCCTTGCCGGCTTGAAGGAAGGGGAAGGGACAGGGAGAGGATCGATGATGGAAATTGGAAAGGAGTAGACTGGGAGACAGGGTGGGAGAGGAAGCCTCCGCTCACCGTACGAAACACAGTGCAATACTGCTTCACGCTGATCTTATGCTGTGAGGTGGTACTTACACCGGTGCGAGCTTGGCCGAATCGTGCAATGCTCGGCTCCCACTTTTTTATTGGTGAAGATGTTATGCAGCAGAATAACCCTTTGTCGCCTCTTATGACACTCACGAGTAGAAATAGGGTGGCGACACATGTATTCTAACTCGTCGCCACACGGGTCAAACATGTGTTCCGTTGTATGTGTTTGTTTCGCGTATCGTGTGACAAGCACTTAAGAGTTTTGAAGTTGAGTATGGAGCGAATAAGTTTCTGTGGTCAAATGTTAATTGAAACTTTAATGACTTATAAATTACAGTTTGAGCGTGAGCTTTGACCACTTTGGCATGATTTCGGTCAAAGTTGTACTGAGGAAGTTACCTTCTCACATAAGATTGGCGTGAATTATGAAAACAACATATATTATTGTTTTTATCAATATTGGTTTAAATTTTATTCTGTTTTTTTTTTTGTCATTTTACTTCCAATCATGCGATGTTTCTGATGTTAAGAGTAAAGTCATTTAATGTCTGGTAAGATCTTTAACATCTTAGCTGGGAGATTTTAGACCTATATTGAGCTATATTTCTACTCGCTATTCCCTGCGACTTCGTCTGTAGCATATTATATAGTCTATAGCCTTCCAAAACCAAAATATGTTTTCAATTCGGACCAGTAGTTCCTGAGATTAGCGCGTTTATACAAACAATCTCTCCAGCGTAATATAATTAGGAGAGTTAACAATTGCTTTATCATGTCTTGATTAACATTAATATAATTATTGAATCGCAAAACCGATAATTCCAACAATTAATTGCATATTCGCTGAGCCATCAAAGGCCACTTGGCTTGACACAGACACTACATATCTGTCTCTGATTATCACGTGACATCGCTTTCATTACACCGGATCTCGATAATAATCTAAGCTGTAGCTATTGTTTATATATTAGTTATATTAGGTAAGCCTTATGTCGTCGTTCACCGTCAGCTGTAGTTCTCTGCTGGATCTATATCCTCAGGCCTATGCTTCGCCTATAGATTTCCAATACAACTTATTACGGCGGCTTGCATCCAGCAACTTCTTACCACTTTTATCAGATCGTCTGCCCACCTTGTGGGAGGCCTACCTACGCTTCCCTGTCTGAAGTGTGGTCTCCATTCGAAAACCTTTCTGCCCCAACAGTCTTCGTTTCTGCGGGCTGTGTTGCCATTGCCACTTCAACTTGCTATTGTGCTGAGTTATAGAAGTTGGTTATTTCAAGCGCTCTAACCAGAAAAGCCTGTGGTAACAATTGGTCTTTCAAACGAGAAAAATGTTTGATGATATCTCGCACACATTTTGTTTTGAGAATCATATCACTTGACTAGTATGTTATATGCGTGCCTCGGAGAGTTAGAAACCGTCAGTCCTGCGTCTGAACTCTCACCCAGGGCTTGAATTATCGTTAAAAAATTGGTATCGTTACAAACCTTTGAGGCACATATCGTTACCTTTTTAGGTAACGTTACCATACTTAACGTTACAGCAGTCACATTATAACGTTAATAATACGTAACGCTAAGACCTATGGTATCGATAATTTTATCGTTATAAGATAATTACGTTACCGACTCTCATCCAATGAAAGAGACGGATATGCCGCCTATTCATTCACGTGTTCAGTCTAATACAAGATTTCGCATCAATTTGCGTTAGTTTGGCTTGTTTTTGAGGCTCAAAAATATTTAATAACAATTAACAATATGATATCAGACACAGGTAAGTAAAAACGAAAATTTATATAATTAATAATATTAGTACTCTAATAAAATATAGAACAACAGTCAACAATCATTCGTAGACTAAAGTTTGTCGCCTGTACTTTTTGCATTTAGATAAGTTATTTCAATTATCAAAACTGAAATACTACTTCGTCTATTCTGGTTATTTGTAGATAGACTTTACTTTTCGTACAGAGTACTTAATTTTTTTTTACATTTAATATCTCGTTTCTGCACGTACTGTAGGATATTTCTTATAAGTTTGTTATAGCTATTCTCACTACAGTTTATTAATTCATTCGTTTTTCAGATCAAATCAAGATTAAAATCCGTGAAAATATTTACAAAAATTTTAATTCGCAGTCTAAAAATATATTCACGGAATATGAAAGTGCACCAAAGAAAGTCAAGGCGCCAAGTAATACCCAAGAAACCTTCTGCTACTCACAATCACCGGATTCTCAACCACTCGATGATTTAATTTCTTCCAGTGAAATTAATGAACATATCCGTAAAGGTGCTACTAGTGCCAAAGAGGCATTTTATACCTTTGATTCCAAAAATGAAGAAATCTATTCCCATAAAAATTCCAGTATCATAACAACAAGAGAAATTGCTACTATGACGGAATACGAAGGCTACAACATGAGTGCGGAAAATGAAGTTCAGTGTAACGATTTTTTTGGGAGAATAGTAGCATTGGAGATGTCCAAGTTTCAGGGAGACATGCGTTACAATAAGATGAAAGAAATATTGGACATACTAAAGAAAAGCGATAGTTAAAAAATACATATCATTATTAATTGATGACTGATTAGAATCAAAGAATAAATAATTGTTTTAATTTAATAAAAAACGTTATCTTATATGGATGATAATTCTAAATTATATTTTTTTTGTTAATTTTTTTTTGGTAAATTTAATTAAACAAATTTTGAAATTGAATCTTTAATTTCTCAACTACGTTTAAATCAAATCGTTTAGTTACATTAAACAAAATGAAGGCCCTGACTGAAACCTGAGATTAAACACATTAATACGTACATCTTATCTATCTTTGATTAGCTAAAAGAACTACTTATATTGAGTGTTGATCCAACTTAAGGAATGTTGAGTGACTTTCAATTTTATCACTACATAGTATAAAACAAAGTCGCTTTTTCTGTCATGTGTCATGTTGTATGTCCCTATGAACGCTCAAATGTTTAAAACTACGCAACGGATTTTGATGCGGTTTTTTTTAATAGATAGAGTAACTCATGAGGAAGGTTTTTATGTATAATATCATCCATTAAACCCGTGCGAAGCCGGGGCGGGTCGCTAGTATCTGATAAAAGTTTTTGTTATTTTCTAGTTGCAAATGCAACTAACGTCACTTATGAAGATCTTTATTATAAATGAAAGTTATTAAAGTAAGCAAAATTCTACCTTGTACTCTAATATGTTCCCATATATTTTGTTCTAAATAAACCATTGTGCCGAAATATTAATTATAATGTGCTGTTTCTTTTAACTTTAATGTATAAAATAATTTAATAAAACATTTGAAGAATTATATCCCATTAAAAGCTGTTTGATCACGATTTAATTAGTAAATTATTATTTTAAAATACACTTCATAATAAAAGTGTTATGTTTTAGTTTCTTTCTCATAAGTTATAGAGATTATGACCAAAAAATGCAGTAAAAAGTTGAAAAATAACGTAGACCATTATGGAATGTGTTATATTATATTAATTGTAATATTTATTTCAAACATAAATAAAAACAATAAAAACAGTCAAAGTTTCTACTTATGAAACAATTAAAATATTGAATATTGAAATATGTTGCTTTGTAAAAATCTAATTATTAAGGTTATATTTAAGACTAGCTGTACCCGCGGCTTCGCTCACGTGGATTTCAGTTTATGTGACAGACGGCTTATGCTACAGGCCCGTTTAATGCATAAAAAATATCTGACAATTTTCGCTAACCAAATAAAGTTGCTCACACTTTAATTTTATTATTTTCACCCTTTTAAAAAGAATGTCGGACTTTACTGTACCACTTTTGTTTTCTACATCCTTGCCTGTACTTATCCAAACATGTGGCATAGGCAAAAAGCATCCAAATCGGAGTTCCAGACAAATTAATCTAAGCGTAAAAAAGCTGCCAAGTGCGAACCGGACTCTCGCATGAAGGGTTCCTAGACAACAATATTTTTTTGGCCAACAAAACTTGTTTTTTTCGTAGTATTTGTATGAATGTAAATTATATACCAGTGTGGCGACGGTTCAGAATACGTGTGTCGTCACCCCATTTCTACCCGTGGGTGTCGTAAAAGGCGACAGACGGCAATTCTGTTACACAACATCTTCAGGAATAAAAGAATAGGAGCCGAGCATTGCACGTTTGTGCCAAGCTCGCACCGATGTAATTACCACCCCCCAGCAGAAGTGCGTGAAGCGGTATTGCACTGTTTTTCGTAAGGTGAACAGGTGCCCGGCGGCCTGTATTCCCATCCCATTCTTCTCCCATCCTGTTCTACTCCCCTCCCAACTTCCTATCATTAATCCTCTCCTTATTCCCTCCACTTCCTTAAAGCCGGCAAGGCATCTGCGACACTTCTATGTTGCAAATGTTCATGGGCTGCGGTCAGTCACGTAACATCAGGTGAACCGCATGCGACGTTTGCCTGTTATAACATAAAAAAGAAATATAAATATTTCAAAAACTGAATGTATACTAAATTTTGGTTAAAAGATTTTACTATGATTATATTTTTTTTACATTTTTCACCCTTGTAGTTTAAAGTTTAGAGGGAGGTTCCCCTCACAGACATTTTAGCACTTTGCAAGTATGTAAGCCTCTATCCCACGGGAACTACTTGGTTTTCCGGGCTAAATCATACATATTATGTTAACCTATTATATAATCAGCAATTGTGTAAATGTTAATCTCAATCGCTGCAGTAGTTTTGGAGGAGTAGATGATCAAAGAAACAGACAGACAGACATGAAAGAAAAAAAATATTGATTTGCCTTCTGTGTCCCTTATTACATCGCCCTGTGTTAAAATTTCCGCAAAATATTCCATGTACAAATTCGGACTTGTTACGATTTTATTATATGTATTGATGATGATGTGTCCCTCGGTTTATTTTAGTGTAATAAAAGTGTGAAAATATGGTAGGAATATCTATACATATAATAAAACAGTAACCGAACCATTTCTGTACATTGAATATTTTTCAAAAAGAGTAATTGGTATGCAATATGTAGGTTCTATAGATACCAAAACCATGGTTAAATTTTTTTTCTGTTTGTCTGTTTGTCTGTTTATCTGTTTATCTGTTTGTATGTGCGTCAATCACGTAATAACCACTGGCCAGATTTTTATAAAATTTCACATGCTGATAGACCAATATTAGGTGTAACTTATAGGCTACATTTTATTTAAAAAAATATATATTTTTGGGGTGGCTCTCCATACATGTAGACGGGGGGTAAAAAAATAAATTCGTTAATACATCATTGAAAGAGGTTTCATTGGAAAGGTCTTTAAAAATAATATCGAGGTTTCTAAATGCGTTTTCTGTTAAAATAAATATTTTTTGAGATATATGCTTCTAAAGTCGTAAAAATGTCATACCACGTGACAATGTGAGAGTTTGGTTGAATTGCGGACATTCTTTTTTATACTCTTAATGTATATATATAAGACGTTAAAACACTCAATGAATCCTTAAAAACCTTCAAAAAATAACTAACTCTCTGTCCGCGGCTTCGCTCGCGTGGGCTTCGATTTTCAGTATTTTTAAAGAGGCGCGCGCTCTGTGAGATTTTGGTCAAACCTATTTCCATAGAAAATTATTAAAAAAACTATAGCATGCGCATATATCACTGGTCCTGCGATCGTAATTTTTTTAAACTTTTGTTGTGCTCCTCTAAAAATACAGAAATCAGTAGCCCACGCGTGCGAAGCCGCGGGCGGAAAGCTAGTAATAAATAAATCAACAACAATTTTAATTTATAAAATATTTATTTTGAATACCAAATACCTGAATTAAACCTTAATTAAACAAACTCACAATTAATGAAGCAGGTGTTGTTTTATGAAAAAAGATGATTTTTTACGAAGGTTCAAAAATTACTTATTGAATAAATTATTACTGCGTATAAATAGCAAATCTTCAATGACGTCGTCCTTCATAGAATATCTATAATTACTCACTACGAATTTTAGAGACGAGAATAACCTTTCCACACTCACTTGGGTCATTGGTGCAGCAAGTACGATTGATGATAATTTATATAAAAGTGGAAATTTATGACGTGATTTTTCCCAATACATTAAGATATTTTCTGTAGATGGAAGAAGTGGTTCTTTTAAGAATGCCTCTAAAGCTTCCTCTAAACCGCACAAAACATTGCGGTCATTGTTATTAAAATTTAACAAATCCATTAAATTATCGTGTTTGTTGATATAATTGGCGTTTAAAAATTCATCCAATTCTATCTGAGCTTCTGACCGATTATTAGTTGTTGAACAATTGGAATTATTAATATTATTTTCTTTGCTTATTTGCTCTAATTCAAAATTTGTTATGTATAGTAGTATTAAGTTTTCTTTAGCTTTCTTTTGTTGAGCTGGTGTCAAAACGGAATTTAGTCTGGGGTCTAAGAACATGCCATTGATAAAAATATCGTTTTCAAATAACAGTTTTTGTCTTTCCTTCATCGAATCAACTATTTTATCACAGAGTCTAGTATTAATTTTTGATAATTTAAACTGGCACACCATCCATGCTATGTAAAAATCACCCACTGTGAGTTGTTCTTCTTGTAATTTTTTTGTTAACTCTTTTGTGGGTGTCAAAGACTTCAAAATTTCTGCCAAAGAGTCCCACGTCACGTCAGGTAAATGTAGACGAACATCAGAATCACATATGTCTTTCAGCGATAGTAGACTTTCCACCATATCTACCACAGAATGCCATCGGGTAGAGCAGTCCAATTTGGGAATAGTTTTATTTTTTTCCCTTATGATCCTAACAAATTGTGGCGTTCGTAGGCGTCGTACAACTTCTCTACAACTTTGTACCATGTTAGAGAAGGCCACATCATCGCAAGCATCATGTAGTGCTAGCTGAAGTGTATGTGCAGCACATCTCACTATACCAATTTTAGACTGGGTATTTTCTTCGGTCATATATGAGGCTCTAAGGATTTGTGTTAATTGAGTAGTATATGATTCTTCGATGTCGATATAAAGCTCTAAATTTTCTAACTCAGAATCAGTAAAATTTAAATATGTATCTATATTTTCTGAACTGGGACCAGCCTGTGTAGAGTCGATCTCGTTGATAAGTTTGCCCATTTTTATCATATTAGCACCGTTATCAGTTGTAAGACAGTAAATTTTTTTATGAATTTCCGTGTCAATACGGAAACGTTGAAGGTTGTACACTAATAAATCTTTGAGATGCTCTGAAGTATGGCGCTGAAAAATTTCAATGACTCCTAAATTTTTTAATACAATTTGCCCTTGCGATATATATTGGCAATTTATGCCCATAAAACTTCTCGAGGCAAGAGAAGCTATATCAATCTTTAGAGAAATAATTTTATCTTGCAGTGTGATTGTTAATTCATCCCTCATTTGTGTGGCAAGTAAGCGCATACTCTCTTTTACATTTGAAGAATTTATTGTTTTGGCATTTCCCGGAATCATTCGTAAAATATTTTGGAATGCTGTGTCATTCAACATTGAAAATGGTCGACCATGAATGGCTATTAAATTGGTGCATTCTTTAAGTACAGAGTTACATATATGAGTCGACTTAGTGGGCGTATCTTGTCGACTATTATTAATTTCTACTATTTGTTGGTGAATTTCCTTATGTACATATTTCAAATGTTTTTGAAGATTTGCACCATGCCGCGTCTGCAATAGATAAAAAGAAACATGCAATCTGGCAGTAATACAACACAATGAAAATCGTTTCGGTAACATAGTTAGTAAAAACACCCAGCAAAGCAGTTAAATTAGTTCAAAAAATATTAAACGAGAAATTAAAATACAAATGGGAATACTATATTTTCAGTTAATTTAGTTTTCTGAGGAGTTCAAAAATTTCAGTACTGGTATAGTTACGATACTTGGTTCAAAATGGTGCGATGGTCTCCATACAATTGAATCAAATACATACTCCAAAATTTGAATGAAATTAAGGTCAAATTGCAAAAATAAAGCTTTTCTTTGGCCTATGACATTTCTTTGAAAAAAAATATTCTAGTTAGTAATACTATCGATTTGTGAAATAATACAGAATTTTTTTCAAAAATCTAGTCATGGAGTTTTTGTTTCGAAAAATCATCAATTAATTTTAATTCACCCTTTTACCAATGCTTAATTCGCCTATTTTATGACTCTGAGACCTCGTTTTGCTCGGCGAACAGCCACTTTTCCATTATATATAAGTTAAAATAGGAAAAATGACAGGCATTTTTTTAAATTTCCCACAACAAACGGTTATAATTAAATAGTAAATCATAAGAACATGTCTATCCACATGCACCAGTACAATGACACGCAACCAAAAGCAAGAGACAAGAACATACGCTGCGTTAAGCAAACAGAAATTAGTAGCAAGTTCTGGTGTACATGCCTACGTTAAATATCGAAGTGCCAATTTACGAAGATAATATTATACCTTCTTAGCGAGACGCAAATTTACTCTTAGGGCCAAGAAACATATAGGTCTTTGTTATTAGATCGCGGAGCCTTTCATGCACATATTATTTTGTCGAAAAACCCCATTTAAAATATATTATCATGATCTGCAAAAGCTAACGTTTCTAACACAATCAATAACAAAATATAAATAAAAAATTTTGCCAAAAAATAGAACCGACTTCCTAACTCTAAAAAGTAGAAAATAATTTTTATTTTTGTTGAAATCTATACAAAGTCGGTGCAAAATCTTGTTATTAAATTGGAAATAGATAAAGGCACTTTGTATAGATTTCAACAAAAATAAAAGTTATTTTCTACTTTTTAGAGTGAGGAAGTCGGTTCTATTTTTGACAAAAAAATTTATTTATCAATTTTTAGTGTCCTGTGAAGGGTAAACACATCATCTAGTCTCAATTCAGTTGATATATACATCATTAAATCTTAACCGCAGAGCTTATTCCGTTGATTTTCGAGGAGTTCCCTGGAATATCTTCCACATGGATGATCAGACTCAAACCAAATTTCTATAAGACCACACTGGAACTTTACTCTTTCGAATGCAAAAAGAATTTTCCAAATCGGTCCATAAACGCCGGAGATATGCGGTAACATGCATAAAAAAATACGGTCGAATTGTTAAAAACTGAATATCGTTATTATAAATATTATTACAAATATGTAATAATATGACTTATTTATAATAATAATGCACCTCAATGTGTTTTGGCCCTAAGATGATCATGATTAGTAAGATCTCTGTGAAATCAATAAGTATACTCAAGTCGTATGTAGCCGGACGCTAACAATCACACGAATTCATTTGGATACTGTAAAAAACATTATTTTATTATTAATGGTTCGAATTAAAAAGAGAATTAAAATAATCTCATTCTACTTACCTTTAAAACTTTTTTACACTCTGGTACTAAACAAGTGGAAGTATTATTATCAGTATTTATCTCGAAGTATCTATAGACAACATTTGTTTTTTTACGTCCCATCTTTATAAATATATAGCTTTATATAATATATCCGATCCAATAATAAATAAATAGTAAACACTGCACAGTATAATTTAATAGTAATTTTAGGCAGATCAAAATAGTGAGCGCGTTCATAAGAGCGGGGAATTACCAGGCGAGTATAGAAAATAAGAAACCGAAAGAAATGGCAACGCCGCGCCATTCCTGATCCCGCCTCCTTTGACGTGGAAAAGCGGCAACGCGTAAAGTAACGAAAATTTACCGATAATTTTTACCGTTATTTTTACGATATTTAACGTTATTTATTTTCGTTATTATTCTGTTAGGTTAATAAGTAACGTTACCAAATCGTACCGATATGACAGTATCTCTATGGAAATACCGGTAATTAACGTTAATTTTATTGTGAATTGGTAACGTTTTCAAGCCCTGCTCTCACCGGTCATGTCGGTCTAATGTCCTATCGAATTATGAGAGTGAAGCACTAAAGAGTGCACCTGTGTTTGCGTACATACTTGTGCACTATAATATCTCCTGCGTACCTAACTGATCTCTGTTGAGATTTGCCACCAAGATTCAGTCGGGGAAGCATTATATATGAGACATAACTCGAAATGACCTCAACTGACTCCTATTATCATGTTACACTCAGATTGCATTGAATCTGGATAAGAATCTATTCTGTTGCTATTGTGTATTGATATATTAAGTGAAGCGGAAATGCTTTGAAGATGTTGCGTAATTTATTTAATAGATATACCAATGCTTGTTTATATTGATACATTTTACAAAATTGTTACGTACATTTATTAAGTACAGTCCCAAACTAAGCAAAGCTTGTACTTTTCATATTACACTAGATAACGGATAGACATATTTAAACCTACATTTTTGTTAATTACGTGACTATACATAAATAAACACCCAGACGGTAAAAAATTATAACGTTCATCACATAGTAATTTTTCACTCATAGGAATCGAACCCACACTCTGCAGCGCAATAGAGCATTGCCATATCCACTGTACCAATCGGGTCGTCAAGATTGTATAATAATCGAAATTGATGTTATTGTGTATTGATAGATTACGTGAAGCGGAACGCTTTGGGAATAGCGTGTAATCTTTAGAGTGTGAAATTAATTTGGGCTAGTTTACATTAATTGAACTGCGTATTGTAATCGTCGAACGATTATTTGTTATAAGTTTAATTAGGCGTAGAATATTAAAAAAATAATGTAGAATCATAAAACTAATGATGATGTAAAAAAGTCAATATTATGTATATACATACTCCACTTTTTATACCTTTTTCCTCGTGCAGCGACGGGCAAGAATACATGTGTCGCCACCCCATCCGCTGGTGTCGTAAAAGATGATAGAGGATACTTCAGCAAAAGCCAAGCATTGCAAGATTGGGCCAGGCTCGAACCGGCGTAGTTACTAGCACAAGATCACTTAACATAGGTAACTCCGCTTGCTGCTATAACTCAAAAAACACACAGACACAGTGACAATAAACGGGAATATGGATAACAGTAAAGCTCAAACTGTTCCAATGACCCTAAATATCGTGTCGATGAATGACATGTGTGCGTTGAGCAGCATTGTCTTCTTTATCTATGTATTTTGTGTTTGTAACTTTCTTACTTTTATAAACATTTGAAATTCCTTAAACGGTTAAATAGCATAATTGATAGATTGTATTGTGACTTCTTGATGGAAATGCATTTACAACCGATTTCGAGAATTGTAATACAGTAAACTGGTTGTAATAATATAAAGTGTTAAAATAAATAGTGGAAATAGTATAAAAAAGTCTTTAATTCAATACTGGTTAAATAGCATCCTTTTTTTAGAACTCATACTTTGCATGTTACAAAAAATACTATATCTTATCTTCCCCTCACAAAAACTACTGTATTGTTGTTTATCCGTATTCTGTACACCCTAAATGCTGATTGAACATTTTATTACCCACGTTGTGTCAAGTTTGGTATAACTTGTCTCGGACAATTTTGCCGAAAAGCATTTATATAAATCTGTTGGACTCCGCCTTTCGAGTTAGAATGGTGCTATGCAAAAATGTTGCGTATTTTTTGCTCGTACATTTATTTTTTATACTTCTTAATTTGGGAGGATTTTAATGTACTCAGGAAATGAGTGTACGACTAACATAAATTACTTGAGAATGGTTATGTAGTAAAGATAGAGAGATATGAAGAAGTAAGGCAAGGTACTTTATTTAGTAAAAGTTTTTAGTGAAACAAGCAAAGATCTGGATTTTGCTTTTTAGGATAAATAAATAAGGAAAGGTAAAGAGTTAGAGTGTTTGTGAATTATGAAATTGTTGAAAATGAGGAAAAATTGGGGAGAGTTGAAGAAAACGGACGATTAACAGCAATAAAGTAATATTATACAAACAAACCGAATATGTTTATATTTGGTTTAATATATTTATACTCATTTGAGTATGCAACGTGAGCACGTACTTTATACCGGAATTATTTAAATTCATTACACATTTTTTAAGACATTAATCCTAGGACTATACTATTCTTCATCATAAGCAGTAACTGGAGTTGAATAACTTCTACCAAAACCTAATAATTTTAGCAGAACCATACTTTAGTTTGTTCTGTACTCTCTGACATTTCCTGCTCTGTATTTTATAGCGAGTGACAACGTACCACGCCCCTTGCGCGCATCGCTTGCATTCTGTTGAGAGCATAGTGTAGTTTACGTTTGAGATATTTATTTCTATAAAATTATAAAGATTAATTTTGTATGGAAAGAAATTGTTGAATTCTTAAAAGTCATAGAGCAAATGTTGAAAATGATTGACAGGATGAGTTTTTCAAGTGCCAAACCCGAAACTATGAGGAAATATAAAAAAAATCTGAAAGGATTTTCCAGACCGATATTGACAAAAACTAAATAAAAATAATTTACTGAACAAATGAAACCTGTCGCTTTTGCAAAAAAAAATACAAATAATATTACTGTTTAATTATATCAAAAATCGACAGTACGCCTAATCAAAATTAATTTTTCAAAGTTATTCTTGGATATTTTCCATAGCTGCGGTTACGGGAAGACCAAGGCAAGAAGGAGAGTACTCCCTACAAGGTATGTGAGGGAACATCGAGGGGTTTTAGTCGCTGACATAACCCAGTCGTTTATCCAGACGGCCGAGTATGCAAAGGCATTTACCCTCGTAAAAAAAGGCCTCATACTGCTAAATGTGTCTTCACAGTTATTGAAAACTAGCTAATCCGGGCCGCTTCGCTCCCGTAGTATAATTTTATATATTACTAGCTTATAAAATATAACCTATGTAACTCATGGATAATGAAGCTTTCGAATAGTAAAATAATTTTTAAAATTGGTCCACTAGTTTTTGAGCCTATTCTTTACAACCAACCAAACAAACAAGCAAAAAAACAAAGTTTTCCTCTTTATAATATTAGTATAGTGTACAATTATGTTGATACACTATCACATAACACCCTCACGAAACTTCAGTATTTGTGCAGAAACTTTCCGATTAGATCAATATGGTGTTAATGTTTTCCGTCTGTTTGTCTTCACTTAGTATAACATACGGGATACTATAAGTTTATCCCCCATTAGCTCCTTGTTTAGTCTGGGGATAAATACTTGAGATTAGATTTTTTTTCACAAGGATATTGATATTCGATAATCCGAACTTCGCGGATTGTCCCAAGTGTATTTACCGTACTCGATTTCCGAGATAAAAATTATCCATTTTCTCGGGTCTATAACTATCTTTATCTTTAAATTTTCATCCAAATCAAAAACAATTAATAATATACAATAAACAATTATTACAAGTAATACATAAAATCCATATAATTGATGACTTTTATGTTTTCGTATATAAAAATACTTTGGCTATTTTTAAACCATTTGTCTTACTCTTTCTTATACAGTTGTACTTATATACCGAATCAACATTTTACTTATGTTTACTTTGCTTGGAATTTATTTAACAGCACATTTTGTAATTCTCACAAGTTATTTTATGAACGTCTTGAAATGTTTATAAATTTTCTCTTCTAATATTCCACGTTCATGAGAAATAATAGACAAAGCCATTAAGTTAAAATGTTAGCAAACTTTATATCGGCGTTCGTTGCTGACCGTACCTGTAGAACAATAGTAATAAAATCGTACAACACCACATTCACCAAAATCTAAATATTAAAGCCAAGTGGCTTGGAGTCTTGAATAATGAAATTCAATATCAATGTTTAAATGAAAAAACAGTCGTATCCAAGCATTTCATTCGTAGCAATATTGCCGTCTTCATTACCCACCTCCCGATGGATTTCGCATTCCAAGTTTTCGAAATACCCTACACTCTATTGTTTATCACATAAAGTTTAAATTCGCTTGGCAATTTTTTTCTGTTACTCTGAAGAAGTGGCCGCAAAATGCTCTTTTATTTCGTGGTTCAGTAGAAGAGACCATTACGAGGAGTTTTTATTGACGACTTCGTATTAAATATAATTTTGAACTGCTGGGGAATAAAAACGGTATAATGTATTGTGTATTCTTTATTACAGGTGTGGAAATTTTATTAGCTTTAGGTAGAAAATTTAGGTAACTTTATACATTATCCTTTAACATTTCACTTGTTTTTATGTTTTTCAACGGATAGGCATTAATTTAATGAAAGGGGAATTATCGCAACTAAGTATGTTTTTTATATTATAGTAGGCAAGCGGAGCATGCAGTTCACCTAATGTTAACTGACTGACCGCAGCTCGTGAACATCTACAACATCGAAGTGTCGCAGATGCCTTGCCGGTTTGAAGGAAGGGGAGGGGATTAGCAGAGGATTAATGATGGGAAATTGTGAGAGGAGTAGAACAGGATGGGAGAGGAATGGGATGGGAATACAGGCCTCTAGGTCCCCTCTCGTACAATACACAGTGCAGATGGTAGGTATACCAGTGCCAGCTTGTTATGCAGCAGAATTACTCTGTGTCGCCTCTTACGACACTACGGGTAGAAATGGAGTGGTGACGCATGTATTTTAGCCCGACGCCACACAGGTGTTATATGAAAGTAAGGTTTGTTTATGTGTTTTTACTTCTTTTGAATAGACAAAACATTAAAAACATCTTTAAAACATGAATACATATAATTAAAAGTGATAGATAAAGCGAGTTAGTTACTGAAACATAAACTAAAGCATGTAAATTTGTAATTTAAAAAATGTAAAATCCGGTACACTCTTGGCCACGGAAAAATGCCTTGTAATCATTGTATAACTTTAACAATAAGCACGGCTTATCACGAACATAAAACTACTTGGAATATTTCTCTTGAAAATATGAAATATTTTTGCTTTTCTTTTATAAGTTCAATTGTATGGATGATTTAAAGCTATATATTCTTTTGTATTATTGACTTTCAGAATTGTTAATTCTCAAAGGTATTTGGCAAAGTTATTCTATATTATTAGTAACAACTTTGTTTTGGAAAGTTTTCTACTTATATTTGGAAACTAACGACCCTTGTTCTAGGAGCATTTCTTTTAAATAATAACCTACAAGTATTTGTTGCCCAAAAACAAATATCTACACTAATATTATAACGAAGAAATATTTGATTTTTTGTTTTTAAATAGATTTGAAAAATTATTTTACGGGAGCGAAGCCGCGCGGAAGGGCTAGTAATAAAATAAACGCATTGTCTGCGAAAATTTTAGAATATAGTATTAAGTTTTAGGCTTATAATATAGTTTATAACTTAGATTACTAAATAGCCATTGATTGTACTCGTATTTCATATGTAATTTTGAAACCTTTAATTTTTAACAATCATCCACAGTATAACATTTTTTGAGTTACGGCCATGTAAATCGATAATGAATTTCGTATATACGTGGGCCATAGGCTGCGTATATACCAAATCCATTTATCTATTGGGGCTATTAATAGTTAAATTACACCCTTTAGTCGTACAGTCATAATAAACTGTGGCATTTGCTTAAAGCTTCTGTCGATTTGGGTTTCGTCAAATATATCGATCACCTCTGCAGTCAATATTTCAATCTAGAACGATACGGCAGGTGTGGGAACGACATCAATCAACACGTTGCATTTGAACGATGATTTATCAGTATGAATGTTCACATGCTTGTCACTCAATACCAGAAACCCTCAAATATACGGCGTATAATTTCGCAAGGCATTGTTCTTGGACCGATTTTATTTCTTGTTTATATAAATGACTTTTATAACACCATGATAAATGCGACCAAACAATTTGCACGAATGATACAGCTGTTTTCTATTCTAATATTATATTATAGTATAGTAATCTATTAGTATAATTATATTATTTTTAGTATGTTCGACTTGGAGAAGGCAAAAGTAAACATAAAAGTAGAAGTAATATTTTCATTTTATCCATTGCTTTTTGTTGAATAGGTTCGAGTAATATCTTTTTTTATGATTTTCATGTGTACTAAGAACGTTACCAAATAAATGTCCATTTCTTTCTTCCACTCTGTATGGCTTGTTGTCTGTAAATATTATGTCAAACAAAGTGATCAACGCTCTCTGCAGTTAACATTTGCATACAAAACAACGGTGATAGGTGTGGAAAGGTCATCCATCAAGCGTTACATTTGGAAAACGATTTATTGATTCATACACCCAGTTATTCAAGGCTTCTATTGTGTATATGTTGATAGAGTAATGTTACTGTAGTATACTTTTATCTACTAACGATGCAAAACGAAGGATTGTTAAAAGTACTAGTGCATTTATTATATTGTGAATCTCTGCATTGTACAGCTAGTCAATACGAAGTATTATTTTTCTATACTTTTACTATAGAAGAAAGATTTGTTTGTTAGTTTGTTTAAAGTGAAAAGGCTCTGAAACTACTGGACCGATTTGAAACGTTCTTCACCGTTGGAATTTTATATTATCCCTTGTATACAGGCTACGGGAGCAAAGCTACGTGGAACAGCTAGTCTTAAAATCGAAATATAAAAATACTTTTTAAAACTTTTTTATAAAACATCAGAGGAAAGTTCCTGTAAAGTAAAGTTTAGTGACAACAAGAAAGGAGAAACATTCCCAACTTTGGAAGTATCGCAGGTGCGTTCCTGACCTCAAAAAAATATTTCTGGATAATAACTAAACAGACGACAGCAATATTAAGACATATCTAGGTATTTTGTAGGTGCCCTTATGCATACAAGTCATACCAAGTTTTGTTACTGCGAAAGTATGTATGTTTGATTATCTCTTCAACACGGTACAAATTTGGAGGAAGTTTTGTGCAAAGATAGTTTAAGTCCTGAGAAAGGACATAGAACAGTTTTTGTGCCGGAATTCCTATAGAAACTGGAAATATACGTCGGTAAAACCGCGATGCACGCGAGTTTAAAATAATTATAATTTGATGCCACTCTTGACTGTCTATCATTAAAATAAACTGATGAAGAATGCTTTCGAATGTCAAGTTCCTCTTCAACCTGATTTGCATTGTGTGATAAATTTTTATCTATATTTCGAGTAAAATCAGATTTTCTACCCGTGACCTAGTTTGCCTATCTAGGAATTAGACCTCGACACATTTCCGCTATATCATCCGGAATAGATCAGAAAATTATCTGATTTTAAACAGTCTATTATTATCTGACATTCAACTTATAGCACCAAACTTAGAACCTAACATAGAAATTTATTCGATTCATTTTCCAACTTTAGTGATGTACTAATAACATTAATTAATGTTAAATTCAAATTTCCAGAACTACGAACCGTTGTAGCATTCTCTAGGGAACAAAACGAAAATTGTCTTTCTTTGAATTTAGAAACACGTTAAAACCTATCAAGATGTGAATACCTTTTGGTAAAAACATATAGAGTACACAAAATTACATTCATATTTTTTTCAGTAATTCTTGTTGAATATAGACTAATTATTGGGCAGCTATTTAAACATATCAAAAGACAAAGTCTAAACGTTAATTTAACAAATTGGCTTCTTTGGATGCGCTTTTAGAATGCCATAAATATTTTCATAATTAATATCTATTTAGGTATCTACTAAAAAGAACCGGCAAGAATCTCGAGTAGTTGCTCTTTTCAATATAAAGAAAAATGACATTAAATTGCTAAAAAGATGTATGCTGAATATAGAAATAGAATGTATAAATAAGCATTATTAATGCTAAGCAAATGTCTCGCACGCATCGGATGCGTACTACGCCTACCTTTAATGGTTAATAGTAACAATGTAACAGACTTAACATTATAGTAATTATAATTCCGATCCAATTCTCAATACCACAGTCGTCTTTGAAAGCTTACCTTGCAACTCGATAACGCGAATAAACGGAATTTATAACCCACACGAGATTGAGTATAATGGAATCAAAAGGCCAGAGTTACTATCACACATATTAGGATCATCTAATAATTTTAGCGGTTATCTTCTTTATGGCGATATTAAGGAAAATACACCGTAAAAAGATCCCGAGCAAGTAATTTGAGAATACCCTCAGATTAACTGGCCCGTTACTTTTTATCACTGGCATCCAGTTACTGGTTAAATTCCGGACGGGATGGTCGTGTTTTACAAAGTTTGCTCTAGAAATTGATGGGAATAACATTTTATTATGCGAAATTAGATGCTTTGCAAACGTAAGTGGTAGACGCAATACAGATATTTCAAATATTTAATGTTAGGATATAATATTTTAGTATGGAAATACTGAACGGTTTTCACATACAAATGGTCAATATGTTTGCTTACTTATTTTTTTCAATGTTTACTGATACCTCACAAACAACAGCTGTGCATCTTTGATGATCGGATCATATTGAGTACTAGACAGATATGAATAATTCACTTTTAACATTAGAATTCTACGTTGTTCCAGATGAACATGAGCTATTTTTTTTATGAAAGAATGAACACCCTTATGAATGAATGGATTTTTTACCCTTCCTCAATATGTACGGATAGCCACCCCAAAAGATATTTATTTTAAATAAAATGCCTATAAGTTGCATCTAATATTAATCTATCAGCATATAAAATTTTATCAAACTCTGCCCAGTGGTTTTTACGTGATTGATGAAAAACTGTGGTTTTGGGGACTATAGAACACGCATATTGCATACGAATTACTCTTTTTGAAAAACATTTAATGCATAGAAACTTGGTTGGTTTGGTTACTGTTTTTTTAAATTTATACCAATATTTAAAAAAATAGAACCATGGGGTGCTGCCAGTTTTAAATAAACATAATATCTCATAAATTTGTAATCTTTGCTCTAAACGAACAGTTGAGAGGTACACAAACCGGGAAAATTATGAAAATTGATTTCAAGTATTTTCGATGTAAATAAAAACAAATTCTAAATTTGGTCGTTCAAAGGTTGGTGACGAAGGTATTATTGATATAAATCAAAGTGGTTCTCTAAAAGAGAGTTTGCTCAAGGAGGAAAATAAGTATAACGTGAAATCCTATGAAATAAGTGAATCAATAAATTGAAAATATGTGAAGATGTTTGGTTTTGGCGAATAAAAATTATTGGTTTGATCTTTTTGCTTATGTTTACAGACTATTTATGAAATAGGTCAAGTTATTCATTGATATTTATAATTTATTCGTGGAATTTTCCATACCAAAAGCATATACCTACTTTGAAAAATAGAAAAAAAAATAGTATTTTTCAGGATATGTGGATTTTCAACCATAAACTTAAGTTTTGAAAGGAGGAAGTTACATACATCGATCTTGTGTAGTTAATCAGTATTTAATGATCTAAGCAAAAAATCACGAAAAACATTACCCTCCTTCTATCATAGTTGAGAAAACCTATATCGCGCTTGTTAAAATATTTCTCTTCTAATGTTACGTTCGCAATATTGATTCTGAAGCCAATAAATTCTCAGCATTATTTTCGTCAATATGTGCGTCTTTTTGTTCAATATTCCGAGGAATTTTTATTATACGTTGCGTAATGGATGAAAGAATACAAGCAAAAAGGAATTGGTAAAATGTTTACAATAATGTTTGAAAAAAAAGAGGTATATTGTTTCTTGCAAGCTTTCAAGTATATAAGATTCACATTTTTTAAATAAGTTTGTTATACTAATACTTGTATTTCAAATACATTACCAAAATATATAGTTGCAATGGTACAAAACCATAGCGACTTGTATTATGATGAATAACCATAATTTTTTTTAATTCAAAATTTAACAAAATATTTGCTCCATTATATAACATACTTAGCACAACCTTTTAACAGTACAAATTAATTTGCTTATTTCTAACTAAATTGAACCACGTAAGTCAAAAGTTTTATTCATATTGTTCCATCTATATTTGAATTTTTCAAATAATCATTGATACATTACTATTGCATATTCAATAGTATGACTTTAAAGTGAATGAATTGAGCGCGAGAATGTACTATATGATAGTTTCATAATAGTTCGATAGTATTTCAGACATGCTCTTATTGCTCATATAAAGCGCCTCAAATTTAATATTAAAATTCCATAAAGAGCGAATATCAGAAGAAAAGCGAGGGAAATTCCACAGCACATAAATCAATATTTGATCTGGACTCCAGATGCTAACTAGATTTATGACTTTCTTTACTAGAAGAGTTGAAAGAAAACTTAGTTGCATGAATAAAAAATCTACATTAATATAAACTTGAAAGGGTATTATTTATAGCTAAAATATAGTAATCTCAAAGAGACAGGTCTTTTGAAAAAAAGGCCTCACAACTCACCAGGTCTACAGTTGCCGGGGTAAAATAGGAGAGACACCATACAAGTTTTCAGCTTGCCTCAAAAACTCCAAAAAAATGGATCTCTCGGAATATATAACCTATTTAACATTATGGAACAACTAGTCTCTTACAGACGCCTCAAATTTAATATTAGAATTCCTTAAATAACGAATATAGGAGTATTCAGAAGAAGCGATGTGAGCGAAATTGGGCTGCACATAAATCAATATTTGATCTAGACTCCAGCAGCTGCTAACTAGATTTATGATTTTCTTTAGCAGAAGAGTTGAAAGAAAACTTAATTGCATGAGTAAAAAAATGAATAATAATAAAATGGGCGAAGATCAGCAAATTTTGAGTTCAACTTCATTCATTGAAAGTTTATAGTGTTGATAAAGTTTTGAGAATGAAATTATAAGATTTCGATTTAACACGTAAATTTGGAAAAAATATTCTATTGAAATAAAATTTCTTTTCCTATTAAAAAATCGGACATTTCATAATAGTTGAATAGATAAACCTAATCTCATATAATATGAGCCCTGGAATTCAATATTAGAATTCCTTAAATATCGAATATTGGAGTATTCAGAAGAAGCGAGCGAACTTGAGCTGCACATAAATCAATATTTGATCTGGACTCCAGCAGCTGCTAACTAGATTTATGACTTTCTTTCAACTCTGCGTTCTGGAGGTTTGTGAAATCGTGTTTAAATAAAATGAGCATCGATGCGTGTAATGTTGGACTTTAGTTTAAAGAATGACATGCGAAATATTTTCTCGTAAAGTGTAATGAAATTATGCTACTAATATTATACATGTAAGTGGGTGAGGATGGTTGTATGTTGCTCTTTTACGCTAAATGTACTGAACCGATTATGGCGAAACTTAATAAATACAGAATTACACATAGGCCACTGTTCATCCCTGAATGAAAGGGGTTCGGAAGTTACGTGGGTGAAACCGTGGGGCATGGCTAGTTGTGTCAATATATTGAAAGTAAATTATGTGTATTTCTTCAAACAAAAGATATGTGCAATTCTGAATTATAAAATTCGGATAGTTGTCAACGGATAAATAAAAAAATCCTCTTCAGAAGGTTTTGCAAGTAGGTATTTCTGATGCATTTCACTGATTCCTTACCTACTTACTTAGATGTTCTTTTCTCGATCTGACATGTACTAAAACCTGTTAGAAGTCTTTTAACTTCAGAATAATAACTAAATCACAGAAGGAAGGCTAAATAAAGTGACCACTTACAAAATTTCGAAACATCTTCTGTATACATATCCCTCTCTAACTTTAAAGTGGCTCCATAAGTAAAAACACAGCAGATATATCGAGTTTAGTTGCTATTTGAGTCTTCCTTCTATGTATTGTTCTATGATTTTAACCGACAACAGCCTTGACTTCGTATAACGTAAATAACTAAAGACCGACAAAGTTTTTCAATACGAAATAACTCTCGTATCATACTTTAGAAAACCTTAATCAGAATCCATAAAATGTTTTGTCATCGCACAAAACTATTATACTATAAAGAATAAAACTTCCTAAAAGGTACCTATATACCTCGTGAACTCTCATAACTTTGCCAGAGAAAGGAATTCATCTTACGAAACTTATTGATGAAACCTCGTGTACTTTAGGGATTCAATAGTCTCTAGAATATTAATTTTATTTACTGCCTATATTATAAGGATTATATATTTATGTTTCTGTTCGTATGTTTTCATACAAAAACTACTGAAGTGATTCCAAAATTTCTTTCAAGATTAGATACATCTTCACTAAGGGACATAGGCTATATATCACTATAGTGACGTTGAGCACGTAAAGCCGTCGGTCCTGCGCCTCATATCTCTGGTCGTGTCGGTCTGCCGTCCCATCGGGTTATGAGAGTAATGGAATAGAGAGTGCACCTGTGTTCGCGCGTACACTTGTGCACTATAATATGTCCTGCGCAACTGGCTAGTCTCCGCTGAGATTAGCCACCATGACCGAACTCGGTCAGGGGAGTCTATTATTATTAATATCATTATATTAAGGAGCGTGGCCGCGGAACAGCTAGACGTAAGACGTAAAGTTTGTATTAAAGAGTTATCCATAATTTGAGTAATACTTTCAATATAAAGATATCCTTGAGTGCCTATTATAAATAATATATAAATCTACTTACTTATGTTTATCAGATAAATGATGGTAAACATGTTTATAGTCAGGTAAAAGGTTCTTCGTAATAATTGTTATTCTGAAGTGCTTTTAATCAAAGCTAAGAATATATTTATTTTACGATCCCTTTTGTTCTTTAAAAGGTTTGAACAAATTGTTATTATATTAATTTTGTTATTGTAATAAAAAGGCATTATAGCATATTTTGAATTGACATTATTTTATACACATAATATGTAACTTGTGTCTGTCTGATGACCAAGATATAATAACTATGGGAATAAAACAATCAGAAAAAAAATACTAAATAATAATGAAAATTATCTTGTTTCGCAGTTTTAAAAACTGCGAAACAAGATAAGTTAATAATATTATATATATCGATAAGCGGTCAGAACAAATTACTCAGACTTGGTATAAATCTAAGCGGTCAGAACAAATTACTCAGACTTGGTATAAATCCTTCCCTTCTAATCACACTCGTCGATCTACGCACGCACACACACGCACACAAATGCACAGCGCACACACACGCAAACACAAATACACACGCACACAAACACACACAAACACACATGCACACACGCATACATACACAAACTCACACGCACACACACGAACACTTTGACGTTCCTATTTACTCGTATCCCGAGGACCCAAGACACAGGCAGCCTAGTTTAGGCCTGATATTCCTAGTGTATTTTTTGTATGTCTTTGTAATATCTTTATCTGAGATTACTCAGCATTTAATATTGCGCCATATAGTCTTTTCTAAAATGAGACTTAAATTTTGTCGTTTCAAAAATTAAATAGACGTACTGGTCAAGTGCTCAAAAAACTACTACAATAACCTTCAATTTAAGATTGAAATAAAGTTTTTTCATACATTTTCGCGGATTGCCACGTATTAAGAGCCTTAACCGGGATATAGTTTCACGTCACAATGGGCCTTCTATTAGCCTGATATTTATTGGTTACTTCGTTATCCAATGAAATACTTTGTATATTTATAACTATTTTCCCGTTACTATATTATGTAGAGAAAGATTTACGTTTGATTGTGATGTTTTCGAACAAAAACTACTGAACCGATTTCAAAAATTCTTTCTTCATTACAGATGAAGGTAGTAAGATCTAAGCGTAAATATTGACGGAACACGGAACGTGACTCGAAACTACTGAACCGATTTAGATGAAATTTTCTGAAACTTGAGAAAGGACATAGTAAAGTTTTTATACCGAAAATCCTACGGGAACGGGAATAAGCGCGTGTGAGACCCAGTTGGTTATAAAATTAAAAACAGGTATAATAGAGGTATAACAGCGTAAGAAAGTAAATAGAGGTATAAGCGCGAGCTCAAAACATACATTTTCCGCGGATTTCCACGTACTCTTCACCATAACTCGGATACAGTTTCACGTCACAATGGGCGTTTCTATTATCCCCATATTTATTGGTTATTTCGTTATTCTCTAATAAAATACATTGTGTATTCATGAGTACTTTTCTATGAAATATAATGTGAGGATTATTTGAGAAATAACAAGCGGTACAAATAATTTTTATTAGAGATGCGATGATTAAATAAATATTATTTATTTCGTTCTCGGTGTTCGGTGTATTCGGCATTTTTTCTTAAATTATTAAGTTCTAAGTGTTGATGTTAGAATTTAAACGGGACAAAACAAAGAAAATATAGCAAATGGAATAATTTGTTTGAATTATTTTTATATAATTTTATAATTATAATTAATTTTTATGGAATTGGAAAAGTAAAATTTTCTCTAAATATATGTTTTTAATAGACACAACGCATATGTGGTTATATATCACGTTTGTGACGACGCAGTTTATTATATACGCAATAATATATTACATAAAAACATGAAGAAATATTAAAAAATTGAAAATCTCATTCGAGATTTATTTGATTGTTTCAGAAATAAGACAAGATCGACGCTTCTGAAAAGCTTACAAAATTATTTTTATACATTAAAGCCTTTTTACAAGCATAAAAGAAAAATATCTTTTTTTAAAGTTGTATAAATACAGGTTTCATTTAAGGTATCATTTCAGAAGACTATTTAGGTCACTTAATTCAAATGTCATTAGAATTTTTAATAAGATCTAAATAAACCCAAGATTAAATTCAAATTAATTTATGCCAGAGCCAGTTTATACTAAGCTGGAGTTAGCAACAACAATTATTCTTGTTTCCTTTACTGCTACTTTTAAAATATAATCACTAAAGGAACGCAGAATACAGGCCATTAAAATTGCTTCAAAAAAATAAGACACTTAAAGGGCCATTCGATATGAATAATTGAAATTAGAACATATATTCGAAAAGTTAACGTCACAATGAAAGTATTCCAAATTTGAAAAGCAATCAAGATGGCCACGGATATCAGAACACAAACTTGATTGAAACGTCGCTACTGCGATTGTCTGTCACTAAATCCTTCATATTGGATTTTGAACCCTATACGTTTACAATCTCGTTAATAGATTGAAGATTACGCTCTAAAATTAAAGGGTATAGAATTCTATTAGTATGAGTACATAGTACAAATTAAAAAATATATATTGAAGAAAATGTACGACATACTTTAACTAGTAAAAGCAGTTAAATTACGTTCACATAAAAAATATGTTCTTTAAAGAAATATTTCCAGTACAAAATTAAAACGCCCAATCACAATCTGCAATTCGAATTTGGAAGATATATTCGAAACAGTTGACTGATAAAAATCAAACAGTGTTCTACATTTGAAAAGCAATCAAGATGGCCACGGATATCTGAACACAAACTTGATTGAAATGTCGCTACTCGGATTGTCTGTCACTTAATCCGCCATATTGGATTTTGAACCCTATACGAGAGCGTTAATGGATTGAAGATTAAGGGCCTGAAAGTGAAAGTGTTAATATGAATCACGTTCATTAAATACAAGTATTACCCGTCAAGAAAAATACTTTGCGTACGATTTTCTTAATCATTATAATCAAAACGGTCATTTAGAATGTGTCTTTATGTAAGCCGCCTTGTTAATAACATCAATTTATCCTAGACAATCTTATTTGATTATGATGAAGATTTGGAATGCTATGTTTTTTAACGCAAGGCTCATTTACACTAGTCGTTAGGAACCACATGCGGGGTGCGAGCTATTTCTATAATGTATTCCATGCAGTCCACATTTGTACTAGAGTTTTCACTGGGGCTCATTTTCGTTAGAGCTCGCATTCGGGTAGGGGAGATTTCTATAACGAAAATTAAGTCCGCATGACTAGTTTCATTAGTCGTTATGCCAAATGGAGAGAGCCCACATACATTAATCTACTAATGTAATTGTGTTTTTATTTTAAAATTGTAAAAACAAGAGAGTGGATTGTCTTTTGTTCGAAATCTTTATTTTTTTATTCCTTAGGGTCTATAAATAATAATAAGCATCAAGCGTGGACCAAAAATCTTCAAACAATTTTTCCAATTAAAATAAGTCAGACAGAAACATAATAAAAAGTTTTAAGTACCTTTATAAAGCATTTAATAAAAAGTTGGCTAAAAAATCCGATAGGTAGATGAACAGATTTCAGATCTGGATTCAAAGTGTGCCGATTGAAAAG
Organism: Phoebis sennae; assembly: GCA_001586405.1. NCBI lineage: Eukaryota > Metazoa > Arthropoda > Insecta > Lepidoptera > Pieridae > Phoebis > Phoebis sennae. The sequence goes on along the minus strand of LQNK01000779.1, from coordinate 379,904 downwards.
CGCTATAAAAACCTTGAATAAATGAAGTATTCGAGATTGAAAAAGGCAGGGTTAGAAGATTACAATAACGATTACTTGAATAATATTTTCTCACTGCTACTGATATTATTATTTTTTGTTGAAGTAGGCAAGCATTGGGGGCCTTCACCAAATAGGGCCTCTGCGGCGGTTGTGGTCTCCCATATGTTCCGGGAAGACCACGACGAGGAGGAGCCCAGGATGGACCTTCCATCCTGCTCTCGCGGAGGGGCTGCGAAAAGCTACGGCGTGCCCGTGAGCCCCCCACAAGGTGTGTGAAGGAACATCGAGGGGTTTTAGTCGGTGCAAGTCCGACATAACCCGGTCGTTTACCCAGACGGCCGGGTATGCGAAGGCATTTCCCCTCGTAAAAAAAAGGCAAGCGGAGAATACTGTTCACCTTATGTTAAGTGACTGATCATCTACAATACCAAAGTGTCGTACATGCCTGGCTTGAAGGAAGGTGAAAGGATAAGGAGAGGGTTATGAATGGAAAATTAGGGAGTGAAGTAGAACAGGATGAAAGAGGCCACCGGGCCCTCGCTTCAATTGCTTATGATGGTGTTGTGATGTGAATAATATTAATGATATTAGAAAATCAAGACAAATCTATTTTAATTGCACTATATCGATACGTTAAAAATATATCTACTTCGTTGTTTTGTTACTAAAAATACACTTATTTCCATCCTACTAATCCTGCTTATATTAAAAATACCAAAGTTTGTGGAGATGCATGTATGGGTGTCTGTTACTCTTTTACGTTAAAATTACTAGACCGATTGTGATGAAACTTAGTATTAGTAGTTACATACGCAGATGAAATCACTGGCCATGGTTAGCTTTATAAATTTTTGAAAAAGTTTATTCTATGATTTTTTTTGTAAACATTTGCCTTTATTTTGCGTATGTTTGTAAAATTTTAACGAACAAATTACAAAAACAAATTCAATATACCAATAGAACTCGACAAAACGATACTGAACTATTCAATATTTGATATAGAATATAAAATAAAAAGACTACCAACAAATATTCAGACCTCGACCTATGAAAACGGCAAAGTTGGGAAACCATCAATGAATGAATAATAGAATAGAATAGAATAGAAAACACTTTATTGCACACAGATATAGACAGAAGATACATACATGAAAAAAGAACAGAATATAAGTGCAAGTAGGCGGCCTTATCGCTAAAGAGCGATATCTTCCAGGCAACCTTTGGATATAGGAAAAGTTAATTAATGAAAAGAATAGAAGATGTGCATAACTGAGTAGAAAAACAAAAATGTAAATGAAAAGATAAATAAATAAATAATATACAATATAAATAATAAACATATATATAATAATAGTAGCAATGTACATAGATAAAAAGTAATGAAAAGAAAAAAGACAGAGTACAGTGAAGATGAAAGGATAAGGTATGACAAGGGAAAAGAAGAGTGGATTAGGATAAGGATTAGAGACTATTTAGAAAATAATTAGTGACGAGCCTTTTATAATGTTATATAATGTTATGTTATAATGTTATATATAATGTTATATTTTATTAAGCCGCCATTTTTGTGGAATCCTACTTATATTACAGAAACTAGCAAAACTGCGCGGTTTCACTCACGTAACTTCTGTTTCCAAAGCAATTCCGAAATTTAAAGTAGATGTGTTATTATAAATCGTTATGTATATTAAGTTTCATCACAATTGCCCGTGTAGTTTTTGTATGAACAAGTAACAAAGATACATCCTAAACTTTATTTCTTCTTAATTTTAATTACCTTCTTGTTGATTGCACCACCTGCAATCATTATTACTTTCCTTTCCTAGGCCCTAAGGTTGCCTGGTAGAAATCGCTTTACAGCGAGGCCGCCTATTGTACATTCTTAATTTGTAATTTGATACGGTGTTATTTTATGCACATTTTAGTACAATAAAGAGATATTCTATTCTATTTTATTTTATTCTTTCGCATTTTATAATATTAAGGTCAGTTTGGATATTCCATTTCATTTTTTTTATTAGATTAAATACACAAAAAGAAAGAAAAGACAAAAAAAAAAACAAGATTTAATACATAACATACTCCAATACCTGTAAAAAAATCTTAAGTCTACGAAAAGTATTTTTCAGTTGAAACGAAAATTTCGGGGAGTCGTGGAATTGGAACGACCATTTACAGAATTTTAGGTTTATGCTTTTTCATCTACAAAAGGGAAAGCGTATTGTTAACGGCTACCAGACTAACAGTGGAGTATTGTATTGCTGGATTACATTTGAGTATATTGAATGAAATAGCTAGGAAAAGTTTACAAATGTAATGTGATGAGATTTCTTCAAAAAGTTTTTACAGTCATAAATTATAAATAAAATAAAATCATTTTTCTTGTGCCTAAGCTTCGCTAAGCGTTGTGAAATAAAAGCATTAAAAATAAAGCTTTTTAGTCGAAAAAATTTTTTTTATGTAACAGCGGGCAAGCGGAACAGGCGATTCACCTGATGTTAAGTGACTGACCGCAGCCCATGAACATCTACAACAAAAAGTGTTGCAGACACCTTGCTTGAAGGAAGGGGAATGGATAGGGAGAGGATTAATGATACGACTTTGGGAGAGGAATGGGATGGGAATAAAGGCATCCGCTCACCGTACGAAACACAGGACAATATCGTTTCACGCCGATCTTCCGCTGGGGAGTGGTATTTACACCGTTGCGAGCTTTGCCTAACCGTACAATGCTCGGCCCCACTCTATTATTGCTGAAGATGTTATGACAGCAGAATTACCCTCTGTCGCCTCTTACGACACCCACGGTAGAAATGTGGTCGCGACACATGTATTCTAACCCGTCGCCATGCCATTATGCCATTTTTAATATTTTGCCTCAGTAATGTGCCGACAAAAGGTTATTACATGCGATACATGGGTGATAACATAGCCTTCGTTCGTGCTCTTATGATAAAACTTATTAAGAGGTCTAAATAACTTTTAGTACTAACAAAGTTTCAAGTGAGCTATTAGCAGTAAACTTGTATTGTTTATCTTAATTACTCGAGTATTTGTATAATGGGAAACAGTACTAGTAATATACTAATATTATCATCACATATAATAAAATCGTAAAAAGTTTTTTCTTTTATGTTTGTCTGTCTGTCTGTCTGTACTCTTGATCACTTTCTCCTCCAAAACTACTGCATGGATTGAAATGAAAATTTACACAAATCACCCCGTATACAGAATCGTATTCTAATTTTAAATATAAAGAATATTATAATCTTTATATTTCAAATTACATGTTTTGAAAGATGATTTAGGTTCATGAAAACAAAACTAAAATAAAAGAAAAGATCACGATTATTTATTCTTATTTATTTTAAAAGGCTTTGCTTCGCTATTGACTTACTTTCTCCTAAAAATATTAAAAAAATAAAGACACGTATACAGAATATATAAAAATTATATTAAAATAACAATGCAAATTAAACAAAGTCAATCATTTCATGCAGTTAACTAGCACGGCTCGACGGCTCTTTTGATGTACGCTGAATCATTATAATTTTGAGATGAAAGACGGTATAACTGACATTTTTTGTATCCGGTTCCAAATTCATTGGTTCCAATTTAGCGACCCACAGGGTGTTTTATTTAAAAATAATTGAATATTTTTAAAAAGTGGTTTTCGTAATTATTTATTTTCCTAACAAATCATCGGTTTTAACGTACTTACACTAATTTATGAAAGTAAATGTATATGTTTTCTAATGTATATTTAATTGTATGTCTGCACTATTAACACTTTTTGTCTTATTATTTTTTTCTCTCTCTCTCTTCCGTTTACTGCAGTTTGTTGCTCCTATCTATGCATAACTTTTCCTATGACCAAGGTTGCCTGGTAGAGATCGCCGCTTGCGATAAGGCCACCTGTTGTGCAAATGCTTATCCTAAAGTTGTTTTAGTATGTACTTTATTGTTTCTTTATTTTGTTTGCACAATTAAATATTTATGTATCTATATATTTATCGTAGTCACATAGCGACCACATTGTTGAATAAATACTATCTTATACTCTAAATTATAATAAAAAAGTGTTATACAAGATTCGTTAAAACATCCACAAGAAAGATAAATTTAAATAAAAAGAGAGCATTACAGCCCGTACTAAAATAACGCAAATTAAGTGAAATCAATTATTTCATGCACTGGCACGGCTCGCCGGCTCTTTTGATGTACATTGAATCATTATAATTGAACAATACAAATTGACGTTTTGATCGAGAAGATAAAGATAATTGACGTTTTTGTATAGTCCCAAAATCTGGTTCCAAAAGGTTTAAATTTTGATATACATATAGTTAATAGAAAATTTTAAAAAAGTTGTTGTGACTGTGCCACGTGGTTTCAACCGGGAAGATCTCCCGAGATTTCTGGGATAACAGTTATGATGATCCTTTCTCAGGTTTCAAAATTTCATCCAAATCGGTTTAGTGAAGAAGAGACAGACATACATACATATAATAAATAAATATTCCTGGACATTTAACACAACGCTATCTACTTCCAAACTAAGCAAAGCTTGTACTATGGGAACTAATATAGATAGAATCCTTTCGCATTTATAATATTAGTAAGCAAAAATAAGTAAAGCAAATATTTTTTAACAGGCCTTTAAAAATTTTACTTGCTCAGCTCGGCGTCTCTTTTAATGTACACTGAATCATTATATTATACCAATTTGGATTTTCATTGTGATTGAGACGATATAATTGACGTTTTACGTTTTTGTATCCGGTGCCAAAATCAACGGTTTAATTTTGCGTTGCATGTACATACAGGGTGTTTTTTTTAGTAAAATTTCAGTGGAATATAAATTTTTATAAATTTTTGATGATGTTTTGTTATTTTACTTAAAATCGAAATTCTTTCATTAGTATTGATGTAGCCCTGTGAGAATACTTCAAGAATTCACTTACATAATTTAACAGTAGGTATACACGATACACGGATTTTATTTAAAATTATGATAAGTTATACGCTAAAAAGTACCAATTGGCTAAAGCGTATAAATTCGTTTTCCATTTCAACTCCGCACACTCTACAATATTATATGCAATATTATTATATGTATTTTCGCAGTCCTCACATTTTACTTTATTTCTTGTCTAGAACAAGAATGTTATAGTAAGCCAATTCTGTAAGTATCTGCGCACGTAAGCTAAAATCCTATTACACTACCAACATCAAAATAGATTGTGACAAGGTTAATGTTATTCAAGATTTGATTGAACGAGGAATTCATTCATTACTGTAAGAGGATACAGTCATGTATGTTGATAAATATATAGACTCTCAATGTAATAGTGATACTTCCAAATTTATACATTATATGCTATGTAAATGTGTTACGTAATCACCACCAGTTCTTCAGTATCAAGTCTTTTTTTTATACCGCAATAAAGAAGTGTTTGACCATAGTTTCACCTGGCATGTTACCAGTTGAGGATGGAACACACTTCTTTATGTAATACCACATAATATAATACTATACTAGTAGTAATACCTATTCACATCGTCTTCATATGTTAAACATATTTTCCTATAATGTAAACGACGTCCTAAGGTCTTTTTAATTTTTTAGGTCCAAGTAAAAGCACGAAATATATAATCTATACTAATATTATAAACCTGAAGAGTTTGTTTGTTTGTTTGTTTGTTTGTTTGAACGCGCTAATCTCAGAAACTCCTGGTCCGATTTGAAAAATTATTTTAGTGTTAGATAGCCCATTTATCGAGGAAGGCTAGAGGCTATATATCATCCCGATATTCCTACGGGAGCGAGGCCCTGTTGCGCAGCTAGTTGTCAATAATTCTCTATCCAGCAATCCAACATTCATGAAAATCGGTTTAGGTTGATGAAACTACTATAAAAAATACGCCCCAAATTGATAACGTTTCTGGGTATTCGTTTAAAAATAGAATATAAATAAAATAGAAGAAGCAGAAACACTCGCCCAATTTTCTCGTCCAAATAAAAATAAAGCGGTGAACGAAATACAATTGTAAATTGAAAATCTTGTTGACGTGTTGAGAAATTGCATCGCTTCTGTTACAATGTGAATAACTTCGGAAGAATAGTGTATTTGTTATGAGCTGTGACCCTTTTCCATTAAAAAGTTTGGATGCAAATGTGGCTCAAAGTTTTATTTAAAATGATCCAAATATGTGAAATATTGGTAGGATTATTTTATAATAGGTACATTTTTTAAAAAAAGGTACTTTTTAAAGGATTTTAAACGTTATGATTGTTTGATAAACCGACGTTTCATAATTGGATTTTGGTATTTGGAAAATTGGCTCGGATTCTTGCAAAATTGACTTACAGTTTGCAAGCATCCGAGCTAATTTTCCAAATATCTTTTTCGTGGAAATAAGTGGAAGTAGACACACAATTTTTGAAACACTCTTGAACCGAACTATCATCTCAGTCACCCATGACCACACACTGTTAAACGTCGGATTAATAATAATGTTATGTAATGTATTATAAACCGCATTTATTTAAACGCATTTAAAATCTTTTAATAAGTATTTTGTTTAACATGGAAAGTACTAGCGTTAAAACAAACACAATATTTTTTTCTTTCCTATAAAAATTTGTTTTCTTGTTTAGATTAATTCTCTAACGTACCCTCTCATTTGATGCCTCTCATAAAACATAGATTTGAATTTAAATAATCGCTAATTTTTAAAAAAAGCTTTATAGACAAGCTAGTTGTTCAATTAATAAGAAAACTGGACCTCGAATTTAGCTATCATTTTTGCTTTATACGTCAAATGTGTACGACTTTTACCATATAAATTTTATATTTCAAATATTTTATTATTAAAATACATTTGTATTATCCTCTCATCGTTATGTATCACAAGACGCAAGATATAAATTGTAGGAACAAATACGGCTGTAACAAAACAGGAACGCCACCTGAATTCTTATCGCCCGATCAGAACTTGTGTAAACCAATCCTCAACTTCGCTAAACTTTCACTCTCGTCGATTGTTTTTATTTTCTTTTATAAATGAAATATTTCTGGTATTTTGTACCGTGTCGCGTGTTACCATTGATTTAGTTAATCTACAATTATAAGGCAATCAATGATTGTAAAAAATGCTGTAACGTAAAAACGAGTCTTGATCGAATTTCTTGCGAGTATCCCTTCGATTGAACTCAATTTCCAAACTGGTTCTTCAAAAAACGATTCAAAAGATTTTTGCATGAAATTCATTGGTATAAAAAATACTTTTGACTAATTTTCGCATAAGGAAGTCTTTTACTTAGATCTTACTTTTACCATCAAGTTTCCTAGCTGTTTCTATATGCAATTTTCTTACTTTAATCTGACTTTAACCACCAGCTTTCCTAGCTGTTTCTATTAGGAAGTCGTTTTCTTAGACCTGACTTTTATCACTAGCTTTCCTAGCTGTTTCTATTAGGTAGTCTCTTACTTCGATCTTACTTTTATCATCAATTTTCCTAGTTGTTTCTATAAGGAAGTTTCTCAGCTGTTTCTATAAGGAAGTCTCTTACTTCGATCTGACTTTTACCATCAATATTCCTAGCTGTCTCTATAAGGAAGTCTCTTACTTCGATCTGACTTTTACCATCAGGTTTCGTAGCTGTGTCTATACCATAAAAATTTACAGTTAAAATGAATTATTGTTTAATGAATAAGTATCATACTCATCGATATGTATCACAAGTAACAAGTAACGAAGTATAAATTGTATAGACCAAATACGTCTGTAACAAAAAAGACACGCCACCTGAATTCTTATTACCCGATCAGGAGTTGTGTAAACCAATCCTAAACTTCGCTCAACTTTTGCGATTGTCGATTGTTTTTATTTTCTTTTAATAAATAAAATATTGCGTATTTGGTGCCAATAAAATGTCATATGTCATATTAATTTACCTAGTATTGTTGTCACATAAAGATTGAAGACTCAGATTTAAAGGCGAGATAGTAAGAAACACAGATCAGAGAATAGAAGGTAGATAGAGTGACGCCTGGAGTCTTCGGAGCACTCCATCTGCCTTTTATTATCTGATCTGTCGTCAGAAAATATGCAAACGTTAAAATAAAACTTTGTATAACATATATTTATTCATAATTTAACTATCTATAATTCACAAATGCATTCAAAGTTACTGCTTTTCTGACTATCCTTCTCGCAAGTAGTTTAATCAATTATTTTTTACAGTTGACTCAATGAAGAATGAATAAACTAATAAACTCTTTGTTATATGAAATCTCGATAATACTGTTAGAAATATTGAGTTCATAGATAAAGCCTTTGATAAGATTTATATATTGTATATCACATAAAAACGTTTTAAACTCAATCGCTTTTCCAAGGAAATTATTTTATACTGAATTGTTTATCTCGAAAATATCTTAACAGGCAATTAATAATTATTGTGTCAAGAGACACGAGGCTGATTTTCGAAAACATTTTGACCTTATTTTCGATAGACACTTAAGCTTAATTATAATTTACATTAACATGCCAAAGCACGCCCTGAATCTGTTTATATAGAGTGCTTAAGTTTGCAACCTACATAATATAAATTAAAAAAAAACCTTTATAACTTAAATAATTTAACCCGTGTGGCGACGGGTTACAATACACATGTGCCGCTTCCACATTTCTGGCCATGGGTGTCGTAAGAAACGACAGAGGATAATTCTGCTGCATAACATCTTCAGCAATATAGACTGGGAGCCGAGCATTGTACGATTGGGCCAAGCTCCCAACGGAAAAATTACCACCCCCTATCAGAAGATCCGCGTGCAGTATTACACTGTGTTTCGTACGGTGAGCGGGAGCCCGGAGGCCTTTATTCCCATACCATACCTCTCCCATGTTGTTCTACTCCTCTCCCAATTTCACATCATTAATTCTCTCCTTACCTTTCCTTCGAGCCGGCAAGGCATCTCCGACCTGCGGCACTTTCATATTGTAGATGTTTTGATTGGGAACTAGATAACTGATAGATACACTTTCTTTGTAAATACATACATACTATAGATGGACAAAGACCCAGACAGCAGAAAATTACAATGCTCACATAATAATTTTCTACTCGTGGGGATCGAACCCATACCCTTTGACGCCATAAACCATTGGCACAACCACTGTGCCAATGGGGTAGTCAAATGGTAGCCTATGTCCTTTTCCGTACCAACCATAGGTATGCATATTTTTAAACATGTTTCAGAAGATATATTATTATATTATATCGTATTTTCAAACACGAAATATCTTATACAATGGAAGAATAATTGTAAAAACTCTGACAGTCAAATTCTTTTGGAATATTCGAATATTTTTAATTCCTATACCACTTTCAAACTCAACAGGTACTCTCTAAACGAGGTAAGCAACTTAAGCCGCGGTCAGTTAGTGGTATTTGAACTGAGAGACTTCAATTACTGAGTAAAAGCTAGCCACGATTTTGCATTGTACATAACTGTGACTATAACTAAAGATTATAGTATCTATTATCGTTTATCTATACTATAATATATACTTTGATACTAATATAAAGATAAAAACATTTGTGTTTTTGTGTGTAATGTTTTTGACGACCTGAATGGCGCAGTAGATCCGGCAACGGTGTATTGAACCGGAGGGTGTGGGTTCGATTCCCAAAAGTAGAAAAATATGATGTAATGGGATTGTAATTTTTTAATGTCTGGGTTCATACAAAAAATATGTTTCAGTATGTATCAGTTATCTAGTTTCCATAGTACAAGCTTTGCTTAGTTTGGGGCTAGATGGGGTAGAGTTACATGTCCCTGAATATTTATTTTTAAATAAATGTTACTGGACTGATTAGAACACAACAACATTCACTGCGTGACAGAGGGTTTATTAGACTGACCTCCTACCTCCTATCTCCTGTCTATTTCTATTCTTCTTTTTTGTTTTTATATTTTTCTTATCCTCTCTTCTTTTTTATCTTCTGCCCTGACATTAACAAGAAACCCTTAGTACTGTACTATTCTATTTTTTGCACAAATAATGATTTACCACACTATCTATCTACTTTTACCGCTGCAAGTGTTCATAGGCTACTTATTAATTAGAAGTAGTGTTTTTATACAACTATTTTAAAAGCTTGCTGGTTACTACTTCAACGTTGGCTGTTAACCACAATATTATGATAAAGAATTATCAGGTATTGACATCAAGTTCCAGTAGATTAGACCATAAACGCATTAGTTGTGGTTATTGACGAGGTGGCGTGTAAATCATTTAAATTATATCCGATTTCACCATTACTGGTTGTGATTAGTTTAGGTTTTGGCACTAAACCGAGCGAAGTAAGGTTTCAGACAAATGGCTGTGCGATTGTATGTTTGTATGTAAGTATGAAAAGCTTTGTCCGACAATTATAACTCGAGTATTGTTTATCCGATCTTGTAGTGTATCTAATGAAAGGTCTTGATTTATACATTACAATGCGAGATCTGGCTCGGAACG
>LQNK01000779.1:350120-365644 GCA_001586405.1 Phoebis sennae | reverse complement strand
CCCCCAAATACTTGTCACATTTTGGTGGAACTAGATTAAGCGCAATTATTCCATTTTTATACTTGAATCTATACGTAGGAAACACTAGTATGTGTGCGTGCGTACGTGTGTGCATGCGCGCGCGTGTGTGTGTGCATACATGTGTGCGTGCGCGCGCATGTGTCTGCGTGTGTGTAACATTGTAGATATTTTTGGTACATTTACTTTTTTAATTAAATAAAGCCAAGTGCGTGACTCTAGTGTTAATAATTAAACGTATATGTCACGTTTATAATTACGAAGCAAAGCTATAAATTATGAATGTATTACGTATTTGTATTATTATCAATGGCTCAAATTCCAATCGCATTATAGGGTTTTGGATTTTAATTAATATTAAATGCGATGGTTCTATGTACTTTCTGATTATATAAATGAGTTAAACTGCAGGATTATTTTGGAACGAGATCTACATAAAGCAGTTTATTGATTTAACGGTAAGTCACATTGTATTATTAATTATAATATTCTCGATTTTGTAATACTTAGAGCTAGGAATTATTTCAATAATACACAGCACTTGCACATACATATTCATTATCCAACGTTTCGTAACAATAAGACGAATACAACACTTAAAACCTATTTTATAATAGTCAATGACGCACCGATTAAGAGATAAACAATATATAGATACATGGCGCTAGTTTTATGACAATTTCTAATAATAATTAATAACAATATTAAATACTTAACAAAGTTAACCTATACATTTAATTCTAAAAACATTCAAGATTACATACAAAATGGTATTCGAAAATCAATTATATAGATGGCACCACTGTATTATACTATCCTGTCATTGACATTTCAGTTACTGAAAACAAATGTTACTAACAATAATTTTAGCTGAGATACGACCGCATAAACGTCCCACTTTCCTTGAAATAGGACCTTAGAAAGGGTCCAATAGTGGCCTTATCCGAGTTAAAAACTAATTAGTTCACCCGAAACGTTACCTTCTCATAAAAGACTAGCTGACCCGCGTGGCTTTGCTCCCGTAGCATAATATTATATATAGAGGCTATAGTATAAAATATCACCTTTGTTACTCGTGGATAATCTAGCTTTCTAATGGTAAAAGAATTTTTAAAATCGAACCAGTGGTTTTTGAGCCAAACAAAGTTTTTCTTTTATAATATTAGTGTAGATAATAATTGCGAGTAAAATTTCACCACTGTTCCATAAGATACATTATTGATTAGGTGCCTTATTAAGAGCAAATCCAGCTATGTCAGACTTTTATCTTAGAATCCGAATAATATTTCACAATGTCACATTTGACGTATTAAGGTATCTTCTTAGAATACGGGTGTGAGTAACATATTGCTATTAAAGACGATTTGACGACCCGATTGGCGCAGTGGTTCAGCAATGGTTTGTTGCGCCGGAGGGTGTGGGTTCGATGCCCATGGGCAGAAAATTATGATGTGATGAATAATGAAAATGTAATTTTCTACTGTCTGGGTGTTACTTTATCTATAGTATGTATGTTACAAAAAAAAGTATGTTTGTGTATGTCTATCAGTTGCCTGCTATCCATAGTACAAGTTTTGTTTAGTTTGGGACTAGATAGCGTTGTGTTAAATGTCCAAGAATATTTATATTTATATTTATAAAGACTCACTATTGTAATAATTTTCAAACGGGTAAATTCAAAAGAACTAACAGATTATTGTGCTTTATTTGCGTTTATGATTCCGTACCTAAAAGTAGAAACGGGGCCCTATTACTATGGCTCGTCTGCATGTCTGTTTGCCTGTTTATTTGTCACCAGAGTGAAAACAAATTAGTACTAAAAATGATTTTTTTATTTTATTTCAATATTCCTGGACATTTAACACAACGCCATCTAGTCCCAAACTAAGCAAAGCTTGTACTATGGAAACTAGATAACTGATGACATACTTAAAAATACTTTTTTTTTGTAAATACATACATAAATTAACACCCAGATAGTAGACAATTACAATGTTCATCACATCATAATTTTCTGCTCGTGGGGATCGAAACCACACCCTAAGGCGTAATAGACCATTGCTGAACCACTGCGCCAATCGTCAATTGCGAATTTTAAGCGAGAGTCTGGAATGTCACTTTGTGGTTTAGGGTCCGCATTTAACCGTTTTTAATTTGTTTACTATTTTACACTGATCGTCCTTAGATGTAGTAACATGTCCAATATGACCTAGCAATTCCATTCATACGAAATAACAAAAAATATGTTTGCCAATCTAATATTCACCGAGCGTAATTTATCACATAGTTGGTACAATAATAAGACCATAAAAAACGTTAAAAATAACTTTTTCAATGCCCTCCTTTGTAGCATTCTGACTTTATTGCACGATCATTAATTCCCAAGTGTATTGACTTGAACACAAAGGTTTTCAGAGCTTTTGTTGTATATACTAATGTTGGTGTACTGAAAAAATGGTCGTTTAAAGTTTTGTTACATGTTGAAGTAACTGTGTCAACTGAATTTTTTGGCTGTGGGCGTGAAACGGTTTTAGTTTTGAGACGCGCGCGCGGTCTCAGAGTCGTGACGGCGAGAGGGTATATGTTTGTTCGTATGTGTAGTTAATTTGTGACGATATTTGGAGTCAATCCGACCTTGTGATATTTGAAAGAAAGAAAGAAAGTTTATTCCATACTCACATAGCACATAATTAATTTGAATAACGAATAATAAAAAATAAAAAAAATATTTCGTAGGCGAATAAGAAAATATCGAAAGGGGTAGAATATATTGGGGGAAAAATAGGCGAGTTTAATATTAATATACCCGAGTATGATATCAAGTGAAAGGTTTTCATATATATATATATATATACTAGCTGACCCGCGCGGCTTCGCTCCCGTAGCATACTGTTATATACTATCTATTTTCCGGGATAAAATATAGCCTATACGGATTCGGAAGAATTCCTCTAAGTACTGGTAAAAGAAATCTTGAAATCGGTCCAGTAATTTTTGAGCCTATTCAATACAAAAACACAAAGGTTTCCTCTTTATAATATTAGTATAGATAAGGTGAAAGAAGAAAGGAAGAAAGAAAAATCATTTATTTATCTCTACAACAGCACAGAAGAACATCTTCTTATATATAAAAATGAATCGCAAAAAAAAAAATATATATATATACTTACAACAACACAAAAGTCGTTGTTGGAGCCCCTGACACGCGTTGAGTATTTTTAGGTTATAATTAATAAATACAGATATTATTAATATTATCTTATATTATTAATTTACTATTAATTAATTAATTGTATGATTAATTTAAGAGAGTTATTATTAGTATTAATTTATAATTAATAATGAGAGTTACACTGACATAAAAAAATAACAATTGTAAACGGCACTACTAAGTTTGATACATAAACACACATAATCATTAATGATGGCCGACAACAGTGGAGGGTGTGAGAGAAACAGGAGACCGGCTTCGGTCTCTTCCCTACTCCGCGTTGTTCACTGGGTAGTTACACCGATATAGTCTGGCCAATGAGTATCCAGAGTAAAAGCGCGGAAAATTTTGAAAATTAATTAAATTACTAAAATAATTATTAAAAAATAGGGGTTGGTGATAGAAGGGCAAAAACTTAGGGTTGTATGTATTTTTGAATATCGTATCATAAAAAAATAAAAAAAAATGTTGTCAAAAAAATGAAGAAAAAAAAATTGAGGGGTGGACCACCCTTATTATTTAGGGGTGTGAAAAATAGATGTTAGCCGATTCTCAGACCTACTCAATATGCTTACCAAATTTCAGAGGAATCGGTCAAACCGTTTCGGAGGAGTATGGAGACTAACATTGTGACACGAGAATTTTATATATAAGATTACAACGCGAGGTTGTAATATATGAAGCACTATGCCTTGTCTTTCCTTTAAGCCAGCAAGACATCTGCGACACTTTGCTGTTGTAGATTTTCATGGGCTACGGTCAGTCACTTAACATCAGGTGAACCGCATCACCAATTTCATAAAGAAATTAATACTTACTAAAAATTTTATGAATGTGAATTAATTTTGCATGTCTGTTTCTTTCTTTGACGTAAACCACTAGAACGATTTGGGTGAAATTTATATAAAGGTAGTTTGAAGCCCGAGAAGGATATAGCAACGTTTTCAGAAACCTCGCGGGAACATGAAATATACGGGTGAAACCGTGGGACAGTATAAATAAAAATAGATACTGAACCAATTTCGTACAAAATTATATAAAAATACCTCGTCATGATCGGATTTTTGATATTAGCTTATTTTTCCATAATAGACGTTTTTGCTCATCTTGAAACAATAATGTCACCTGATACTTCCAAAATTTTGAATGATGAGGGTCCCTACGCATTTTCCCAGGCATTACATTGAAATTAGATATTTATTAAGTTACGTTATGTGAGCCCTTAGGCCTTCACAAACATAGTGAATTTGGGTGTGACAGAGACCTTTTGGAAAGTCTTGATGTGTCGGTTATTTTTATACTGATGCAAAGCTCCTATAAAAATAGAACGAGTATACTTACAGACAGTACAATATCTAGGCGTAAGTCTAAAGCTATTTATAGTAAAAGTGTCGTTAACATAACTCAGAAACCTTGGTTCCGATTGGTTGATTATAACCACTCGTTAATGAAACGATTTATATCTGTTATATATGACGTTACGTCGTTTATAGAAACCACAGTTACGTATGATTGTAAGCGTTAACGTGACTTACCTAAGATAGGCCTATTCACACACTGTTTAATTTTCTTCAGATTGTATAGTGCTGGGATTGTAATTTTTGTATATGTTTAGAAGATCACTAGCTTTTCCCCGCGGTTTCAGCCGCATATACAGCCCGTTTCGGTTTTCGGAGATTTCCGGGATTAGGCCGGCCTCATAGACGCTGAATTTACAGAATCTGAATTAAGATTCTTCACTACATAGTATAAAACAAAGTCGCTTTTTCTGTCATGTGTCATGTTGTATGTCCCTATGAACGCTCAAATCTTTAAAACTGCGCAACGGATTTTGATGCGGTTTTTTTTAATAGATAGAGTAACTCATGAGGAAGGTTTTTATGTATAATATCATCCATTAAATAGTGGACAAATACTGTTATTTTTGAGGTTTCTAATGTGATGTCGCAAATAATTACATTTTTTCCGCTTACATTGCAAACGCAGGCTGAATCCTACGAGATTTATCAAAATAATGTACCAAGTATTGTACACAATGAAAAGGTCTACAGAAAACTCCGCGATAGTATATCAGCATTGCACCCGTGCGAAGCCGGGGCGGGTCGCTAGTAATTTATAAAGGCCAGTATACCATACAATATCGGCTTGAACCACACACATCTTGATTTTTTCAGATTTTGAATTGTTTAGATCAATCTGTAAGGATCGTACTGATGAGCGTTCTTAATTCCGGATCTGAATATTTAAGATTATGCTTTCAGAACGCACGTATTCCCATACATTTTATATAGAGCGACACACACATACTGAAATCAGATTCACTTAGACTACCTGATCTCATGATATTTTCGAAACCGGTTGTAAATAAATAAAGTTTACTAATAAATAGTGTAAAAAAGTCTTTAATTCAATACTATTTATCTTTCAGGTACGGAATTTTGAAAAAACATACTGAGTATTCTCCACGATATCTCTACAAAATTAACAATGCAATAATATTTCAGCCATTACGCCTCAAAATATTCAAAATAAAAAAATCAACGCTACAATTAGAACTCATAAATTTTATTTATTAAGTAAGAGGGCTCATTAACGTCCCGTAAAGAACAAGCAACGTTAATTTTTATTTTATGTTAATTAGGAATTAATTAAGTGAAATGAGCCGTCTAGTATTCATTCTTTTTGGTACTTTTCTTCATTATATAAATATTCCTGGACATTTAATACAATGCCATCTACTCCCAAACTAAGAAAGCTAGTATGGAAACTAGATAACTGATAGACATACTTTTTTTGTAAATACATACTATAGATAAATTAACACTCAGATAGTAGAAAATTACAATATTCATCACATCATAATTTTCTACTCGTGGGGATCGAACCCACACCCTCCGGCGCAAGAGACCATTTCTGTGTTCACTGCGCCAATCGGGTCGTCAATATGATTTACTAGTTCTAAAGTTGATGAATCTTCAGGTCTACGGTTTCATGTTAGGGGATTATAGGAGGGGCATCATACAAGTTTTAAGCTTGCCTCAGATACCTCCCTAAAAAACGGTCCTAGCTCACGGAATACTAGTCTTAAACACTGTAAAAGCAGTGGTACAACGATTTTTGACGTTTTCAAAAAAGCCTCAGGGCTGTTATAAATTCTGTACACACTGGAAAATAAAAAACATGGCCTTTGAAAGATAGTTCATGTTTCGCATCATAAAAAATATGCATTTCGTGTTTGCCCGAAGACATGTATTCCCATTCCATTCCTCTCCCATCCTGTTGTACTCCTCTCCCAATTTTCCATCACGCTGGCAAGGCATCTGCGACACTTTGCTGTTGTAGATGTTCATGGGCTGCGTTCAGTCACTTAACATCAGGTGAAACGCATGCTCCTCTTACCCGCTGTTGTATAAAAATAATCTCCAATTGGGCAATCAAAAATATATACTAACAGTTCCATAAAAGATTAATTATCACAAATGATTTTCAGAGTTTACCCTATCCCCTTTAATAATGGCGTTTACGTCGTAAACAGAATGTTTGCTACTTTAATTACCAACTTCCTGCCAAACTATTTCAATTATTACCTTGATAAGGGCAAATCACGGGTACCTATATGTATAACTAGTTTCTACCCACAGCTTTGCTCATGTGTATTTCAGTAATTTACGTAGAATGAAGATTTTATGGCCTGTTTGATGGCCTGATGGATTATTTGATAACCACATCGACGCAGTGGATACAGTAGTGGTCTTTTGCGCCGAGAGGTGTGGGTTCGATCCCCACGAGTAGAAATTTATTATGTGATAAACGATGTAAGTTTCTTCTGTCTGGGTGTTAATTTATATATAGTATGTATTTACAAAAAAAGTATGTTTAAGTATGTCTATCAGTTATCTAGTTTCCATTGTATTAACAAGCTTTGCTTAGTTTAAATGAATTAGTTAGAATGAATATTTATTATTTATTTACTATTATTTATAAACGTGTAAAATGTCTATACATTACTATTCACAATGCAGTATTTCGATTCGATTTTATTAGTTGCTTATATCTAAATTATTAATTTAAAAAAGTAAAAATATTGAAAACATTTATCACATAATTTAAAAAAACTTCGTTATAAAATAATTTGCACCATAATTTTGTACAAGCTGATGCACTCCAATTGTTGCCATGTTCAAGTATTATCACTAATTGGATCATCTAATTAAGTGGCAAAATGTATGAAAATATTATATTGTGTGTAAAGCTTATTATGCTGCATAGAGCGAGTGCTTGAGTATAAACCGTAGGCATTGATATGAACAGCTTAAGAATGAGTGAATGAAATCATGGTGGAATGAATGAGTTAACTACTTTAATCTTACGGCCGTTTTCAATATTCTATCTATCCCTTGTTTTGCTTACTAAAGTTAGACAAATCTATCTATTTGCTACTTTGATTTCAATATCCTAACGACGGAAACATTTGCTATGACTTTTCTCTATCTATTGACATATAATCTGACATAACAATCTATCCATAATCATTGAAACATTATTGAAAATGGCCGTTAGTTAATCACTTACGTATAGTAAAACCTCTTCTAGCTGTTTTAATTTTATTTTATATTTATTGTCAGCTATAGGATAGCTATAGCCGAATTAATATATTTTGCCACTTAATTAGAATTACTTTATCCTAGAATTACTTTTATCCTGGAAATCTTCAGGGAACGAGAGATAGACGTGAGTATAATTGCGGAGCACAGCTAGTAAGAAACAAAAAAAAAAAAAAATCGTGACATTTAAAAATGTTTTAATGTGTCCTCACAACAATCCGATTAGCGCAGTGGATGTGGCAATGGTCTATTGCGCCGAAGGGTGTGGGTTCGATCCCTACTTTATTTATGATGTGATGAATTTGTTATATTCTACTGTCAGTGTCTTTATCTATCTATAGTGTGTATATATTTACGAAAAAAGTATATCTTTCAGTAATCTAGTCTCCATAGTACAAGCTTTGCTTAGTTTGGGACTAGATGGCGTAGTGTGAATTTTCCAGGAATATGATCAAAATTAGGGGAATTTTATTAAACAACCAGCTGCTGCGCGCACGTTAAATTCGAGGTATATAAATTAACAAAAAATATTAACTTGAATATTATTATTATAAACCAATGCGTTTTAGTGAAGGGTTATATTTCCAATCCTGCTCTGCCTTCCCTCGATAAATACCTCCATCAATATATGAACAAATTTACAATTTAGAATCAGCGTTCCGCTTCACTTCATTTGAATTTCGGACGTGCACGCGTAAAAATGTAACACTTTCGCCAAAATACCGAAATAAAATAGCAAAAAACGCTGACGCCTGTAAAAACAGGTTAGCTAAAAACTTTGTTCGGGGTAAGCCAACAATTTCACGAGCGACTGACGTCAGGTTTAAGCCAAAACTTTATGCGAATAAAATGGGAAAATATTTCACTTTTTATAAATTGTACCCAGACCGGTTTGAACTGGCCAAAACCACATTCAATGTAAAATATGGATGATATAAAAAAAGGATTATTAACTAGCTTTGGAATCCTCAGATAAATAATAAATAGCCTACCTGTATATGTAATATCATCAAAATCCGTTCAGTATTGCGACGTGATTGATATATAAATATTCAAACATTGATTAATATTTAGGGTTCCATATCTAAAAGGTAAAATATTTATTAGGGATAATGTATAATTCTATTAGTAACATTTTTGAATTCAACCCATTGAATGCAGAAAACCAATAAATTCTCCCCTTTTGTAATAACTTTTATTTTAGATAATAACTAGCCGCGCCCCGCGGTTTCACCCGCGTAACTTCTGATTCCGTGGTAACTTCAGGATTAAAATAGCCTATATGTTATTCTGAACCCTTACTATATACCATGTTTCATCATAATCTGTTCAGTAATTTCTGCGTTAGAGACCGCCTGACCCGCGCCCACTCTCTATGTGAATCAAGTTTAAATAATACCGCTTTTCGTCTAATTTTCCGAACTTCAAATGACCCGCATAATTTTTAACTGCCCTCTTCTTTTTAAATACCTCTTTGGGATCAAATATAATTTATTTGCCTACCAAGATTCATGACAATCGAATTAAGTATGCCTCAGTTATCATTAGGCAAACATAATTATATCCTACTTATATTATAAATGTGAATGTTTATGAGGATATTTGTATGTATGTTTATTACTCTTTCACGCAAATCTACTGAACCGATTATAATGAAACTTGGTATACATATAGGCAAGGGTTCAGAATAACATATAGGCTACTTTTAATCTTAGAGTTGTCATGGGATCAGAAGTTGCGCGGGTAAATCCGCGGGGCGCGGCTAGTCGTTTCATAAACACATGAAAAACAATGTAAAATATAAACTAAATATATAAAAGAAGTACTTTTCTTGACAAATAATAGAAATTTACCCAAGATGAGCTCTTTTGTATGCAGAATATATTAAGGTTGCATAAAATTTCACCTAAATTTCTCTATTTTTAAAGTAAACCTAGACAATATTTTAATAGCATGAATACTCTAGAAAATATTTTTAATCTGGTAAAATATCAAATAATGATGCTTATTCTAGGGTGGTGGTTGCATCTTGGTCTCTCACCGTACGAAACACAATGCTATACTGTTCCACGCCGATCTTCTGCTGGGGATTGGTAATTTCACCGGTGTGAGCTTGGCCCACTCTTTTATTTCTGCATGTGTTCTCCAGCAGAATTACCCTCTGCCGCCTCCTATGACTCCCACGGGTAGAAATGGGTTATTATCATAAATTATTATCAGAAAAAACAATACCTAAAAAAACTAAACCATATCACAAAAATCGTTAGGAAAATAATAAGTAATATCATTGTTATCTACATTCACGTTCATAAATAACTGAGCAGATGGTCAAGATTATAGTATATTATTTATTTTCGATGAGGAAAACGTAAAAAAACCGTAAATTTGTCCGAGCTTGAGTAAGAGGTTTAATCGCAAATCGATTTGACTTCCCTGCGCTGTAATAGGACACAATAAATAAAGATGGCGGGATAGATAGAAATAAAAATTGATACAACCTTATTAATTTTACAAGTGAAATAGGATGAAAGAAAATTCTTTATTCATTGAAGGTACATTTCATGGCTTAAAAGTATTTATTATGACATATTTTAACTAACCATAATGATACAATCATTCGAGTTTTTCCATGCATCATAAGCTTAATATTACTTTTTATAATAAGACCTATAATGCAAAGGCCATGCACTCAGCATAAAGTGGACAAGTTTTTACAAACCTACCACGCTGATTTTTCAGTGATGGCCTAATGACCTCGCAGATGTGACACAATAAAATATGTATCAATATTTGATTAATAATTATACAAAATAAACACATGAACAGTTAATGCTTAGATTGTAGTGAGCACGGCTGTACGCGAAAATAGGAAAAAAGTACACTCCAATAAGTGCGGCTAGTTGCACGATGATATCAGATTGAAAAGTAATCTTTTACTCTGCGCTTAAAGGTATGTAAGCATTTCAGACCAAATACTATGTCCCACGTAGATCCCATGCGATTAGTAATTTAATTTTTTTGACTTAAATATTAACTTATAAAATCTAATAAACATCGGATAAACAATACTCCAGAAATTGTCGGACAAAGTTTTTCATACTAACATACAAACAAAATTTATCATCTCTTTTCTAAGACCTTGCTTCGCTCGATCCATACAACTAAATAAAAAATATATAATTCAAAGGACTGACTTACATAGTCATCTATCAACGCACAGCCCAATCCGCTGGAAGGATCGGGCTGAAATTTGGCATATGCAACTTGAAAATAGATAAAGGCACCGACTTTGTATAGATTACAACAAAAATAAAATTTTCTAATTTTTAGAGTGAGGAAGTTGGTTCTATTTATTGGTAAAAAGTTATTATTTTTCTCTTTTTATTGACCTGTGAAGAGTAATCACATTATCTAGTCGCAAATCAGTTTCAGAGTTAAATGGGCATATACATCATTAAGTTTAACCGCAGAGCTTATTCTCTTGATTATCGAGGAGTTCCCTGAATATCTTCTACATGAATGATCAGACTTGAACCAAATTTCTATGGCCACACTGACACTCTACTCTTTCAAATGCAAAAATAATTTTCCAAATCGGTCTACAAACGCCGGAGATATGCGGTAACATACATTTAAAAAAGACATTAGTTTGTAATCTACATTTTGTGTTTATACTTAAACTTTCAGCCTTTCTTCTACTTTAATTTCAAATACCTTCTTGTTGATTGCACCACCTGCATTATTATTATTACTTTCCTTTCCTAGACCCTAAGGTTGCCTGGTAGAAATCGCTTTCCAGCGATAAGGACGCCTATTGTACATTCCTAGTTTGTAATTTGATACTATGTGATTTTATGCTCATTTTAGTCCAATAAAGAGTTATTCTATTCTAAAAAATACGGTCGAAATGACAACTTTCTCCTTTTTTGAAAGTCGGTTAATATAAACAGTGCATTTATATTATAACACTCTCAAAATTAAGAGTCTCATTTATCATGTAACCGAGTCGCTTCGACAACTTGCAATTTTTCGCTTCCGTGCCTTTTCGTATGAGGGTTAGGTTTATTGCATTTTATTTTATTTAAAATATTTTTATCAAGTTATAAAGTTTTTTTTATAACGAAACTACTAAACGAATAAGATTTTTTGTGGGTAACATTAGCTGTTACTGTAAATATACATATTTTATTCAATGATAATTTTTAATTAATTATATTGTTTACGGTTTTGCTCACTTTTTAATATTGTAAACACCGGATTAAGGCCGACGGTTTCGGACCGTTTCGGAGGTCCTTCTTCAGATGTTTACGCGGTCGCACCCAGCTTCGCACTTCGTAACCATCACTTCTGATAGAAAATCGGTGAGTAACTTATGTTCCTTTGACTGCGACACTGCTAACACTAATTAATACTCTGTGAAAACACCGCCAACTTCCAAACTCAGAGCTGTTACTATGATTTATTTGTCAGAAAAATCCTAATAACATTTTTTTGTGGTCCCACCCGGGAATTGAATCCGGGACCCCTCGATCTGTAGTCAAAGATGCAACCACTAGACCAACGAGGCAGTTAAGAAGTAGAACTGTCACAATACTCCAGTGAATACAACATCATAAGACTGACATTAAATACAGTGTACCTCTACGATACCAGTCTCATCCGTTCATCTATATACGAAGTCTCATTTATCATGTATCCGTCGCTTCGACAACTTGCAATTTTTCGCTTCCGTGCCTTATCGTATGAGGTTAGTGGTACTTTGTGGGTTTGGCATTGCATTTCATGTAAAGTGACTAGTTTAATTCTGCAGTGGTTAGTTTAATTTTCTTCATTAACTAAAATATGTCAGTATCGACTTTTTTATGTATGTTTCCGTATCTCTGGAATTTCGAAATTCGAATCTGGAATTTGGAAAATTATTTTTGCATTCTAAAGAGTAAAGAGAAAGAGCCACATGGAAATTTGTTTCAAGTGATCATCCATATGGAAGATGTTCCAGAGAACTTCTCTATAATCTATCAAATACGAAGTATAAAGTATATAGGAAAAGTTCTAGAATAAATTTAGAAATACTTAACCTTCTCAATTTATAGACATTGCAAACAAATTTACATTTAGCTTATAATATAGTTGTGGCACTATACATAATCGAAAGTGTGGAAATGTGCACACCAGATACAAATGATCTCATTTCTCATAACCGGCGTAACAAATATTTCTCATGTTGAATGTGTTGATGTAGAGTATAAATCGGTGTAGAGCGTGCTTGTGCCAAGCGTTATGTATAGACAGATCAGATAAATTTGTATCAGTGTATTTGGGGAGGTGTTTGAAAAATCTGATTTGTTTTGTGAGTTAGTCTCACAGTTAGCCAGAAGGGATTCTACCGTTTAACGCAGACATTATAGACGAACTAAAAGTTCGCCTAGGCTAGCGACATGTCATGTCGTGTCCCTTTGAAGGGGATCACGAACCTTGGCTTGGGTTATCACAGGGTATGATGCCCTTCCTTTTATACCTGCCGCCGCCGCTGCCCGCAAGACTTGAGGACAAAAACCTTAAATAATTTTGATGAAAACAGTTTTAGCTTGAATTTCTGACCACGGCTTGACTTGCATTCATTTCGGAGTTTATAAACCGATATCCGACTAATATTATGTACACCAATTCACCAAAATTTCTTTAGTAATCGCGGCGTGATTAACACACAAAAAACTACAAGAAACGATGAATAATTCTAAACTATAAAATTAAAATAAATATAAAATGAACAATACTATTTAATTCGCTTAATTTTAGACGTAAAATCTGCTCCGTTTCAGTAATAATCTAGATGTTTCTAACAGTCCTATCTAAAAATTACCAGTCTTAACAGCCATTGTCACAAAATTATTCAGGTCATAACTTACATTTAACTTTGGCTATAGAAAATTAAACTTACGTTCTGCTTTTCAAGTAAAATCTGGTTAAGTTTTTAATCTTTATAATGAACTAGTTTTCCAGCCGCGGCTTCGCTCACGATTACAAATTACTGTAATTTATAGAGTCACTACATCAAAGTGTCGTAGATGTCTTGCTGGCTTGAAGGAAATGCAGAGGATAAGAAGATCATTAATGAAATTGGAGGAGGAGAAGAACAGGATGGGAGAGGAATGGAATGGGTATATAGGTCTTCGGGCCCCTGCTCACCGTACGAGACACAGTGCAGTACAGCTTCACGCTGATCTTCTACAGGGGGGGTGGTAATTACACAGGTGCGAGCTCTGCTCCTACTCTTTTATTGCTGAAGATGATATGTCTCTGTCGCCTCTCACGACACCTATGGGTAGAAATGAGGTGGCGACACATATTCTAACCCTCACCACATGGGGGAACAGGTTATTTGTTATTATGTTTAATGCATAAATCATACTTATGACTATTACAAGTGACTCGCTCCGAGCCAAACCTTGCATTGTAATGTTTAGATCAAAACCGTCTACCGCACGGAAACAAACAAACTCTACCATATTATAATATAAGTAAAGATATTCACATAAACACGTATGTGTACATTAAGGATTTATTCAATTCGCGAACATTAGAGAAGAACCAACAAAGCAATTTAGCGGGAAAATATCAACAAAAATGTAACATTGAAACTCCACAAGTATGTACACTGTTACACCTTACAGTGGTTTGTAAGGCTGCGTTCACACAAAATTGTAGCAAAGGTGACAAGAATATTAAAAATTTAATGAAAATTATCTTAAAATTAATTAATGCATATTGTAATATTATAAATAAATAAATATTCCTGGACATTTAACGCAACGCCATCTAGTACCAAACTAACTATGGATACTAGATAATTCTGATAGACATACTTAGACATACTTTTTTTTTGTAAATACTATAATACTATGGATACATTAACACCCAGACAGCAGAAAATTACAATGTTCATCACATCATACTTTTCTGCTCGTGGGGATCGAACCCACACCCTCCGGCGTAATAGACCATTGCTGAACCACTGCGCCAATCGGGTCGTCGATATAGTAGGTAGGTAATTTAATTTAATAAATTTCATAGGTTAAAGTCCGGTCGAGAAGTTCTAATTGTTGTGTGAAACAGTATCGAAGGCCTCTATTGCAATGTTATTCCACTCCCATCCTGTACTAAACCTCTCCCATTTTCTCATAATTTATCCTCTCCTTATCCCTTCCCTTCCTGCAATGCACTTCACAGTATGATTTTTAAGCCTATGGCAGAAGAAGAATTTCAAAATACTTCTACTCATAAGACGTATAGATTCAGTTTATTGTATAAAATACAACAACGAATTTTATATATCTCAAAAAAACCCACGAACAAAAAAAAGAATAAATAATATAGTCTAGTATATTGCAAACTTAAACATTTATATTAGTGTTATTTGATATACATACATCCAAGTTTGTACCTTACAATCGATCTCTTCACAAAGTTTAATATAATCGTATCATAGTTGCCGTAATCTCGTGGTCACTTTATATTCCCTAGCCGTTCATTTATATAACGTTAACTGGGGTAGAGTAATGATGATAGCCACTCTCAAGGGAGGTTGGGAAATTTGTATTATAATCTCACAATAGTCGATGGAGGAAGTTTTAACCCAATAGTTTATTTAAAAAACTGAATATTAAGGGGAGATGATACAGAACCCTACG
>LQNK01000779.1:323611-334022 GCA_001586405.1 Phoebis sennae | reverse complement strand
CTTATCAAAATAATGTACTAATTTTTATTACAAAGATTTTCTGTAGTGTGTTTAGTATCAGCATTGCACTCATGCGAAGCCGGGGAGGGTCACTAGTATTATATAATATGAACACATATATCGAATATATAACATTATGATGTAAATAAACTTCAAAGTCAAAAAACGAAACAAGTTCGATGTGGATCTTCTCATAACTACATCCAATTTCCTACCATTTCTTAACAAGTTTTCTAATATTTTCTCATTCAGTAGCTGTCTAGGAAACCAACATACATTATTCATATATTTGCAGTCTTTTTACACGAAGATACAGAATCCTACAAGCTAAGTATACTTTAATTACAGGACTGTTTCTCTTATTATTGTGTGCAAACGTTTGCATGTTTGTTTGTTAATTGTTCATGTTTTTTTTATGTTATTTAAATGTAGTCCTTATTTCTTTTGCTTTGCGTTATAAAGTATATTTTCATTTCATTTCATTTGTTACTTAATATGCAAAAATAGCATAATTTGGATGAAATTTATATAGTTCGATATCAGACTATTAAATATAATATTAAAGTTTTGAGATATCTAAAATGAAATAGGAGAAAAGCAGGGTTTTAGTACAATGCACGGTAAGTACTATAGTGCAGGTGTAAATTAAAATATAATAAATAAAATATAACAAATATAAAAAATATACAAATTTTGATTGATTTTATTTAGGCATTGATCTATACTTAAGAAATACTTTGAATGATATCTAGACAACACTCTACCAATACTATACCCTAGAGAAATATTTTTTGAGGCTGGCTTCTTACAAACTAGATTGGATGTGAATATATTTTTTTAATCACATTATAAAAAAATACAAATCATACAGACATACGTGCATTTTTTGATTAATTTATAAAAATATGTAATTTAACTAAATTATACGAGTCCGTTAAATCTTACCCATTTATATGAAAAAAGACGATTCTATAAATACAAAAATGTCTGGTTTTAATAAAATATATAGTTATCGAACTCCCTAATTTAATTCAAAGAGCGTAATTTTAAACGATGAAACCTTCTTGAGTCAGTTCGTATAAAAATAGCCTAAAGCTAATATATGTTTATCCTATGTACCAAACGTAAATATAACAGGGAAAGTTTCCAAAAAGCTAAATAAAGCAATTATATTACACAACAAAAGTAAAAATCCCTTTGATGTTTATTTACGCACATAAACGTTTATTAAAACTTATAAACTACTTCAAACTGGACACTCCAAGTAATAAACAACGAAACTTTACTCACCCGATTATTCACTACGATCACACATCACTTCACGTCACAATACACTCACACTTCACAGCACTGCACACTGAACGCGACACGTGCGCTCTCTCCGACAGCCAGAAGTCGACTGGCTAACGCATGCGTGGGAAAAGACGAAAAACTCACAATTTTTCCCCCGATTTGTGTCACTTGGACCGCCTGGGTTTATCTACATACATTTTTCTATCGGTTCTATTTAGCTCGGAGAAATATTGGCGCGATCCGTGTTTTATTTTATTGCGGAGGACAGCTTGGTTTAAAGTGGATGAATTCTACAGCCTGTATATTACAATGAATGAGACAGTCGGGTCAGTATACGTATAATTACGCAATGTTATACTACTATTCATTATGTTGATTCAGTGCGCTATATTACACATGTTTAAATTAATCACTAAAGTCAAAACAAAAAGCTATCTCAATACACACAAACATGTCAGTCAATTAACAAATACATATTTTTCAAAGTTTATTTTACGTTACTCTTTTTTATTAGTTTTGCTTTTGATAATTTAAATGAAAGCTAGATAATATATACAAAACCAATTTTAACATATTTTCCGTTCCAGTTATCATATTGTTAACACCCTATATAAAATATGAATAAAATGAACAATTTTTATTGTACAGAATTTTTCAAAAAGAAATTTAGCACCGGCACATTATAAGAAAGCACCTTCTACCGTCGTTTAGTTGCCCCGTTTTATTTTTAACGTTAAAAGGAAACCTTGCAAATGTACTGCAATTCCGTTAGAGTACAGATATTTTAATATCATCAGAAGACAGTGATGTGTGAATCAGAATTTACAATTGCCTGATTTTTGGGGTCCCGTACACAAACTAACTTAAAAAAACCCACCTACTAAAATAACTCAAAGTTTGCACTAATATGATATGAAATATGAATAATATTATAATATTATATCTTCTTAATATATATAAATTACGTGTCACAGTGTTTATCCGCGATGGTCTTCTAAACTATTTAAGCGATAGTATAATATTGTGTGTGTTTTAACGAGAGTACTTTCCATCACTACATAGTATAAAACAAAGTCGCTTTTTCTGTCATGTGTCATGTTGTATGTCCCTATGAACGCTCAAATCTTTAAAACTACGCAACGGATTTTGATGCGGTTTTTTTTTATAGATAAAGTAACTCATGAGGAAGGTTTTTATGTATAATATCATCCATTTAACCCGTGCGAAGCCGGGGCGGGTCGCTAGTTTTAAATAAAATACTTTTTAAAGGATTTTAAACGCGGTTTATTATACATTAATGATAATAAATACTTAAGCGATTATAACCAAATTTTACACACTGTGTGCTGGTTGACCCAACTAGAAAGATAGGACAGTAGTCCTCGCGTGCGAAGGCGCGGGCGGAAAGCTAGTTATATTATAGAGTATTAAAGCTTGTTTGTTTGATTGGTTGAAATGAATAGGCTCAAAAACTACAGGGCCGATTTTAAAAATTGTTTCACTATTCGAAAGCTACTTTATCCGCGAGTAACAAAGGAGCGAAGCCGCGTAGGTGAGCTAGTTACCAATACATTAAGTCATTAGTGAGGGACCAAAACCATTTCAAACAAACAATATTTCACCAAAATCCATTTTGTAGTGCCTGCAATGCAAACATCGCACTTGTTCATTTTTGTCGTCTCGATATAAAATAATAAAATAATAAATAAAATAATTAATTATAATACAACATACGTTACAATGTTGTATCACATAAATGATATTTGCCTAGCAATAAATCAAACTGCACGTCTCTACAGCCCACAAAGAAGGAGTATCATAAGTCACTTTAAACAAACTTTACACTAAAATTGTGCCTGCCAAGACCACAATATGACGCCGATACACTCGAGTTTAAAGTTTTTGTTCCAAACCGTTCAATTGACAAGCTATTACGTAACACCTTTTATGTGTAGCATTTACAGATTGAATAGACTTTTATTAAATTGAGAAAAAAGTATACTATTAAAGCTGGATATTTTGTGTTTGAACACGCAGTTTTCAGAAACTACTGGTCTGATTTGAAGGAATGTTTTTGTGTTAGATAGACCATAATATATTGATAAAAGCTAAGTTTTAAAACATTACGCTACGGGAAGAAAGGTTCACGGAGCTATTTATATTTAAACAGTGAGTCTATGGAAATATTGAAATCTATTAGTTGATATATTTAGAGGATAATAATAATAACTTTTATGAACTAAAACATTTTTTATATAATTCTACTTTACCGAAACAAAATCAATGCAAAAGGTCTACATACATAAATTGTTAACAGCTAACATTTTTCCCTAGCTAGTTTGGCAACCTGTATTAAGGAGAATAGGAGATAGGAGAAGATATTTAGTTATAATTTAAGACTAGAATACGTTTAAGTATATAAATAGAATGTTATTTATAAAAGAAGTATAGAATTCGGATTACGAATCGTATATTGAATACGCTCCTTGCATAAGACCCTAAACCAAATAATTGTATCTATCGAAAACCGAAGCCTTGTTAGTGTTGGATTAAGAAAAATATATATTACATATTCAGAACTGTGAACTTTCTTGGGTTTCAAACTATATTTGTACAAAATTTCATCTAAATCGGTTCAGTTTATACAGTATATGCGTCAAAAAAATACAGATAAACAGAGTTCCTTTCATGTAATGATCTAAGAAGAACTTCAGTTATTTTACTATTTTATCTACATAAAAAAATTAACCTTAAGGGACGCAGATATAAAACCACTCTACAAAAGAACCTTCAAATGTTAAAAGTTAGTAAGGAATTTTTACATAAAACCTTATTTAGCATACATCTAAAATTCCCTTTCGCTGTATAGGGATTTTTTCGCAGTAACGAGTTTGTTTGACATTCTCCAAATTGGCGATATTTATTTATTCACTGCGTAGTTTTTGTTGATGTTTGGTCTCACTTTTCAAGCAATATTTGATGTTTGTACGGTAAATTTTAGTTATGTATAGAAATAACCCTTAAGTCTGGGTTATCACAACACAAGTCTCAAACTACAAGTCAAGTACAAAGTTAAAACATGCATACATATACTATTCTTAAACAATACAAGTTAGTTTCCTTGCCTTTCGTTTACCGCGACAAAAACGTGTGAGTTATTTAACCCCTCACCCCGAGCTTGACCTTGCGTTGTAATGTATAAATCACGACCTTTCATTTGATACCACACTCGGCTATATTCATATAAAAATCGCCTATTTCACCCCCCCCTATCATCATTACTCCCGCGCCGATTTCGCTTTTCACTCGAAATTTTCTTTTATCTAAAGTATTTTTTACAAAATTCAATCAATATCCGATAAAAACTAATCAAGTTATCATTGGACAAAGTTTTTCATACTTACATACAAAAGATAAATAAAGTAGATGAAAGGCCTATTGTATAAAAACATATAACGTGTCGCTACAATGGCGATAATAATTTAACATACGGGTAGTGGCAATGCTCATTAATCTACACTAATATTATAAAGAGGAAAACTTTGTTTGTTTGTTTGGTTATATATAGGCTCAAAAACTACTGGAACGATTGAAAAATTCTTTCTCCTTTCGAAAGCTATATTATCCACGAATAACATAGGTTATATTTTATACGCTGTATATATAACATTATGCTACGGGAGCGAAGCCACGCGGTTCAGCTAGTCATAAATAATTTAACAGTTTAAGATAACTCCTAAACTGAGAAAAATATTTTATTAAACAAGCTAAATTATTAAAAAGTTACTAATATAGGGAACACCCTTGTGAAAAATCGTAAAATTACGTGAATTACACGCATTTATACAAAATGTACCTACTGACAGTTCTTCAGATACAGGTTGCTCTTAAATACTTTCCTACACATTCTTGATTAATTAAAACGTATATGTGTTAAATTAATGCCGCTATTGTAGCGCCATGTTGTTTAATATTCACTTATAAATTTGTAGTTAATTTAAACAAATATGTCTCGACGACTAGGATTACGACGTCAAAAATCTACAAATTTTATTCAATTTAGTTATGTTCCATGTTTCCAAGCATTTTATTAGCAATTAAAGCAATACAGATTGATGGTCTATCGATCCCATTTTAATCATTTTAACATATTTTTCCTTATTTATCTTGTTTCGCTAAGAGCAAGCTTAGCGACGTTGAGTGATCGTATTCTTGACGGATGGTATATGAAAAAATTATTCGATATATTATATGAGATCTGCTGTGTCACCTTTTTGTTTCATGTTAACTTTTGATGGTAATAAGAAAGTGTCACCTTGGTAGCTATTATAGCCTTCTATATAAGTTGTCAAGGTGACACTTCCTAGTCTTTCCCCTTGGAAGAGGTGAGGAAAGGTTTAATGAAGGGAAATAAAGAGCACAGGACAGCAACAACCGTTAAAAATATGTATAAAATAAACAAATGCAACTTGAGAAAGTAACTCTGTCTGTCTGTTTCTCCTTCACGCTTCAACTACTACACCGATTTTGATGATTTTTTTAGAAATATTGTTTGAAGTCCGAAAAAGAACATGTGATATTTTTATCCTGGAAATACCACAGGAACGGGGAATATACGCAGGCTAGTAAATAACTTGACCTCTGAGACATATGTCAAACTGATATTACTAGGGTCTGCAGGATACAAGAAAAATGTCGATGAAAAATCGTTTCCATGAAAATTATCGATTTACTTTTCCTTCATGGAAACTAGATAACTGTTAATTATAAAAGAGAATTTCAATCTCATCATAACTTTCTACTCCTGGGAATCGAACCCACACCCTTCGACGCAATACCGTTGCCACTGTTCTGTTCTATTTGTGATATGTATGCATTTCTCGCCTTCAAATATCTTGTTTCTGCTTGTACACAGGCTCCGTTGGAAATAAACTTGTGACCAAGGTCGGAACAACTTGACTAAGGAGCTCTCGAGAAACATTCAGTTGTTTGAAAACGGTTCAGATTGCAATGAAACATGATTCGAATTAAAGCAAGTGTTTTGTAACGATATATATCAGATACTAGCTGTACCCCACGGTTGCACCCGCGTATATCTGTTTTGCCCGTTCCTGAGTGATAGGCAGGTATTTGACCACGAGTCCACCTGATGGTAAATGGTAGTGTGATCTAGGCACCATGCCTACCTATAAGAAATCCAATCATTCTCTTATCGGATGCCGCATAACATCTACCTGCGCGCCAAATTTCAGCCCGATCCATCCAGTGGTTTGGGTTGTGCGTTGATAGATCACTATGTCAGTTAGTCTTCTTTGAGTTTCCTTACACCTTTATGTTAATACAAGAATTTTCATAATTCTTTGTTATTAACCTGTCAAATCAAGTAAGAAAAAATAATTCCACAATCCTCTATCCTACTAATATAACTGCAACTGCGTAACTTCGTAACTGCAACAATAAATGGTTATCTGGTCGATATATTCATACGTTTCCCTTCCTAGAATACTTCATCCGATATTTGTACAGCTCCGCTGGGAAGAGAACTTGTGACCAAGGTCGGAACAACTTGACTAAGGAGCTCCCGAGAGGCATTCAGTTGTTTGAGAGCGGTTCAGATTGCAATGACACATGATTCGAATTAAAGCGAGTGTTTTGTAATGATATATATCAGATACTAGCTGTGAACCCGTGATTTCATCCGCGTATATCTGTTAGGTTATAACCTACGTCATAACATCTACCTGCATACTTAATTTCAGTTCGATACGTCCAGAGCACGGGCTGTGTGAGTTTTATATATTGTTAGGAATTATTTCCAATGATACACAGCATTTTAACCGACTTTCAAAAAAAGGAGGAGGTTATCAATACGACCGTATTTTTTTATGTATATTACCGCATATCTCCGGCGTTTATGGACCGATTTTGATATTTTTTTTGCATACGAAAGAGTAGAATTCTAGTATCCCAATTTGGTTCAAGTCTGATCATCCATGTGGAAGATATTCCAGGGAACTCGAAAATCAACGGAATAAGCTTTGCGGTTAAGGTTTAGTGGTGTATATATCAACTGAATTGTGACTTGATGATGTGATTACCCTTGACAGGACACTAAAAAGGGATAAATAAAAATTTTTGCCAAAAAATAGAACCGACTTCCTCGCTCTAAAAAGTAGAAAATAACTTTTATTTCCTTTTTTTTTTAATCTATACAATGTCAGTGCCTTTATCTATTTTCAATTTAACAAGATTTTGCACCATATCAACGTTTCGTAATAGTAGGAGAGGAATACAACACTTACAACCTATGTTTAATATTGTTATTATTTAATATTGTAAAATGTCATAAAGTAAAACGAGCATGGAACTAGTTTTAATTTTATCTGTTTGTATCTGTTGTTTATGATATTGTTACTTACCCTCTCTTAAATGGTGTGTCATTGACTATTATTAAATAGGTTATAAAGAAATATATCTATAATAAATTCTATATTAAACAGGAATGTGTTTACGTCATTTGACAAAACATAACATCTTTGATAAGTTGATTGTTATTAATAAACCTCAAAAACCTCCCAACCTTTAACATTTAATAAAAAGTGAAAAAATATAAAAGGCCAACATTAACATATTAACATAACCTATTTATATTGCCGGGTCGTCGAAAATTACGATTTTGTTTTGCGTATCACTTTCTCACCCTGAAGGTTTTTATTCATAGACTCTAAATAGGTATAGAGCGCTAGTACACGTTTCATAACGTAGGTAATAATATCAAATTCAAAAAATTCAAAATGTTTAATTTCAGATGAATCCATATTTTAATGAAAATATCAGCGGACTTTCAATTACAATCTTCAAATGAAAATTCAAAAATGACCTTTGATCAAATTGTGTTGTCTTTACTAATATTTTAAAGAGGAAGGATTTGTTTATTTGCATGCAATGGGTTTCAAAAGTACTGGACCGATTGGAAAAGTATGAAGTTTTGACAGCCAGTAAATTTACAACTATTTTGACGTCGTATTATGGCCGATGACGTTTTTGACATTCTAAGTTTAATGATGAAAATATTTTTTTTTGAATTGAACTTTTAAAATAATCTTACTTCGTTTTTATAAGCTAAGAACTGTAAGAAATATTAATTTACTATAAGAAGTTAGACATGAGTCAACTAGTCTATTACGTATCAATATAAAAATCTCAGTTGTAGTCTTGTGTCAAGAATGTACGGTGTAACCGTTGATATAATAAACCCGTGACTTGAGAATGTTAACCCATATAGCGCCTGAAGGTCCTTCGGTCGTGTCCGATTGCCATACCTCTTCAACATAAAGTGCACTTGTAACTTGATTTGCATACACACTTGTGAAATTTAATATCTCCTGAGCAGTGATCTAGAATTTATGTATTACTCCTATTCAGTAAGTGCGAATCGTATTAATGTTTTAAACTATTTTCATGCTCAATACTAATATCCAACGAATATCTTATGTTTTTGTGAGGAGGCAACGTATTTTTAACCGACTTTCAAAAAAAAGGAGGAGGTTATCAATTCGACCGTATTTTTTTATGTATGTTTTCGGTGCCTTTATCTATTCAATTTAACAAGATTTTGCACCGACTTTGTATAGATTTAAACAAAAAAGAACTAAAAGTTATTTTCTACTTTTTAGAGCGAGGAAGTCGGTTCTATTTTTTGACAAAAATGTTTATACGTTGTAGTTTTATCTCTTTTTCCTTTTAAATTGCCAAGCAGGCATGAGAAACCTGATGGAAAGTGATTAACGCCGTCCATAGTTGCTCGTGATGTTAGAGGCATCACAAGAACGTTGCCGGCCTTTAAGGTGTTTATAGGCTCTCTTCATAAAGGTCCCAATGTCTTAAGTTTTATCTATAAGTTAGTAATGAATGATTTCTGTTTGATATGGATGTTTTATGGAACGCAGAACAATACTGTTACTTTTATTTTTGTCTGCTTGTCTGTTTTTCTATTTTAATATATCATTGTGCTTCACGTAAAAACTACTGATTGGTTTATGACGAAATTTTGTATAGTTAAAGACGTTTAACTTCAACTTATATAGTACATACGTTTTTTTGTAGATTTGATGTGATGTATTGATCAGTCTATGTCGGCAGAAGATCTTACAACATCCGACAACGACAACGTGCATTGCGCGCTCTACACCCATTTAAGCTCTAAGTTTTTACTACATTCGTATGTAAATTCGACAATTTCGTTAAGCACTGCGACATTTTATACTTCTGAATTAAATAGACCATTCTGTGGAAGTGAAAACAATTCTGTTATTGTGCTTTTGTTTCGTTAAGAACTACGATTTTTCTAGTATTTAATTTGCGTATTTTAAAGTGTGAAATTGTGACTAATTTTGTGTAAAATTATAGCAAAGTTGTATTGTTGGAGAAAAATGGAATTTAAGATGAAAAATGTTTTTTTTATTTATAAGCATTATATTTATTTACACGTCTTTCCCATAATATTATATCCTCCTATATACATTTCATAAATAATATGAAAAATCGTCATATGAATAGTCGATTTAATTTAATTATTAATTGTATAATTTTTGAGCCATACCCCAAGTCTACAAAATTCGTTTAGGCACTATTAAATACAAAGGACCAGGAAAGATTAAAATTAAATTTTAATTAAATTTTATTCAAATTCAAAATCAGGGCGCATTCCTGATTTACGTGTTTTTATGTTTTGTCAAGGACAATCAACATCGTGATGATGTGAAGAAATAATTCAAAAATTTTTATACTCATAGAAAGATTGTCTTGATTTAGTTTTTTTAAACCAGTTTTTGCATAGAAAAATAACTATCTTTATTTTATGAAATTGTTTATAAATCAATAAAAAATATTGTACGATATATAATTATTTTCCAATAAAATCATAATGATAGTATCAAAGTTATTCATTACCAGTTCCGAACTCATTTAGACAGACTCACAATTGTAGTGTATGTAAGTTCCAGCCGAGTTCATAAAATTAAAAAAACTGATAATTCTATTGTCTAACTTCCAGCCTAGTTCATGAAATTAAAAAACACGTAATTTTGGAATGCACCCTTTTAATATAGAACGAAAG
>LQNK01000779.1:296717-311201 GCA_001586405.1 Phoebis sennae | reverse complement strand
ATGTAATTGGTGTTATATAATATATCAAATATCTAAAATTATATATTAGTGCTTATTTTAAAATATATACGCTACTCGTGTATAATATAGCTTTCGTATGGTGAAAGAAATTTTAAAATCAATTAGTAGTTTTTGAGCCTATTCATTATAACCAAACAAAAAGGGTTTCCTTTAGATAAGCAGTTTTATCTTTATACTTGAAAAACTAGGCATACTTCCTTAGTAGCATACCTTTAAAATAAACAAAGAAATTAAAATTTAATTCAGATTGATATTGAAGGTGCCAAATCAGAAAATCAAAATAATTTTAATTGAAGTCACAAATATTTAAAACCAAAACCTTAGAATATTCTAATATTAGTATATGTACACCGCGGTTTCAATCTCATATATCTTCCGTTGCCGTAGGAAGTCCGGAACAAAAAGTATCTATAAAAGCTACCTATGACCTTTTTCGGGTTTCAAACAATGTCTGTAAAGAAATAACTCAAATTAATACAATGGCCAGACACAAATAATCGCTTTTAATAAACTCTTAAAAATAATTTTATAAAACGTTTAAATTCTGAACATAGACAAATTTCGTCCGGAAATTTCCGACAATTATCCGCGATATCAAAAAGAATAAGGAAAGGATCGTACTTGAGGATTTATTGGCAAATTCCTAAACTGATATCTGATTGACCCAGCGTTCAACGAGGCGAGGAACCTTTTTTGTTTTAGATCCATGGGGTAAGGCATTTACTCTAGTGAGAGCTAAGCAAAAGGAAGAGTAATAGCTATCCTAAGAAGGTATAAGGTATAAGGAATAGGTATAAGTGATTAAATTATAAACCTCGAAGCCAAAGTATTGAATTTGGCTGAAATTGGGTTTATACGCTCTTTATTAATTTAAAACCCGTGTGGCGACGGGTTAGACATGTTTCGCCACCCCATTTCTACTGTGGAGGATGGTATTATTCCTCCAACGAAAAGGGAGGATCCTCGACCAGTCCGAACTACAGGACTGGCCAGCCGTTAGGCCCCGAGGATTGATGTTTGGAAGTTGTATATATGCGAAACCGCGTAAACATTTCAACACCGCGATTTAGGAATTGTGACGTCACGTGCCCCTGGGTATCGTAAGAGGTGACTGAGGGTAATTGCGCTGTATAACATCTTCAAATATAAAAAAGTCGGATCCGAGCATTGAACGAGCATTGAATGAGGCGAAGCTCGCACCGGTGTAATCCCCCTAGCAGAAGATCGGCGTGAAGTAGTATTGCACTGTGTTTCGTACGGTGAGCGGGTGCCCGGGGGCTTGTATTCCCATCCTATTCCTCTGCCATCCTGTTCTACTCTCTCCCAACTTCTCATTATTAATCCTCCCCTTTTAAACTGTGGTCACTCACTTAACATCAGGTGAACAGCACGCTCCTGCCTGCACTAGCACTTGCCTGCTCTAGTATAAAAAAATCTATGTTTTTAACAAATCCGATCAGGTATTCCGAAAACGACATCAGAATTTCATATTTATAACATTAAGAGAAATGGATATAAATTCAATGGAAGTGATAAATATATATCGAAGAGAATAATATTGAAACAAAAATAGATTTTTATACATAAATCGAGTGGAATGTCATGTGTCATGCTGAGCGTTCCACATGGATGGACAGATATTTGTAATGTTACGAAAATGAGGTTTTATATGACGTGGAAGAGATACAAGATCTTTTATTTATAAATACTTGGTAAGAGACATACAACGCCATCTAGGTTTAAACTTAGAAACCCAGTACTATGAATTAGAGATGTGCCAGAAATTTATTGGGGATTTTGTATTCGGATTATTCGGCATCCTTTTCACTATGTATTTGGCCGAATATATTCAGTTCGAGTATTTCTATTTTCTTAAATTATTGTAAGGTTCAAGTGTTTTGAACTTGTATACACGGCAAAACAATGAAAATGTCAAATAATTCAGCGGAATATTCCATTTGTTAAAGTTTAAACTGAATAGTAATAAATAGGGAATTAATATAAATAACTCAAATTTTGGGCAGGCAGGCCTTTAGTTATGCAATGCTGATCACCCCACCTATGTTTATAATCCTATACCGATTTCACTCGTCTTCAATCAATTATTATCAAGACTATATTCATTGAAATTCGCTTAATTTACCCCACCTATCCTCATAACCATGGGATAAAAAAAACTTCAAGATGACCGAAATTAGTATGGTCCGATTTCTTAATAAATATTAGATAAAAAAACCTAATTATTGATCTTTAATTATTTTTTTTTTCATATATGGACATACAAACATTCACACGCCAGGCCATCTCTACTCTGAGACCTCGCTTCGTTCTGTCAAAAATTGAGACGAATTTAATATCTGCCCCATACCCCAATAAGAGACACAGGACTTCATTACACCATAACTATAACTTCATACAGCTACAAAATTTCTCACGTATAATATTAGAAGGGCTATTTACGACCCGTAAGAGTGCAGGTTTGACCCAATTTATGTCAGAAGTGCCCTTTTACTAAAAATAGTCACGACATTATCAAAATTTTGCTAATCATTAGTTATTAATAGGAATGAGGCTTGTTTTACTAATAATTACTTGTTAGAGCTGTTAAGGCGTAATTATGAGAACTTGACAAATAAAGAAATTAGAGGCTTATTATGCATAACGTGTAATTAAATGTCATAGACTATGGGGGATACAGAAACGGTATTCGTTTATAAGAAATTTGACCTACTTGTAATTATATGTAGACTAATTTTTAAAACTAGAATACATATAATTTTAATAACAGATTAAACCTATTAAATATTGTCGTCGAATAAAACTAAAAGAGAATCACTGATTAGGGAATTTAAATTAAATGTTATGTATGTTGGCCAATTATTTTGTTTCACTTTGGCGAGTTCAAAGTCAAAATTTTTTGTTTTGTTTATTATATATATTAGTTCATGATTTCCGGGATAAAAGCTATATCTGGGGTCTATGTCAATCAAACAAGTTATGTACAAAATTTCATCCAAATCAGTTCAGCGGTTTAGGCGTGAAGAAGAGAGAGATATATAAACAGACAGAGTTACTTCACATTTTTGTTAATAGTAAGCAAAGTAAATAATTTTGTAATCTGTGTCCGATTGTTTAATCAGCATAACAAACAAACGAACTCGGCTTTATAATATATGAGTTGACGTATGCAAAAACTTTAACTAGATTTGGTTAACAAAGACTTCCGATTCCCAAATAAGATTACGAATAGTTTTTTTTTTGTATAATACACGTTTAAAGTCCTTTAAAAAGTGTTTATTTAATAAAGACTACTTATATGAAGAGGGCGTTATAAAACGGATTCTTTATAATAATTAAAAATAAAATAACTAGAAAAACACATCTGTTTTCTCACAATCTATGAGCGTGCGATGTATTCTTGTTGAAACAACAATATCAAACAACACCTAAGTTAATTACTGCAATTATATCTAGTGATTGAAGAACAATATCGATAAACTTGTAAACTATTTTTTTACTTTAAACCAGTATTGCACTGTATTTCTTACGGTGACCAGGTGCCTAGAGGTCTCTATTTCTATCCCTTTTCTCTCCTATCCTATTCTTCTACTATCCCAATTAATCCTCTCCCTATCCCCTCTCCTTCTTTCAAGGCATCTGCAACAGATTTAGATATTCATGGACTACAGTCAGTCACTTAACATCAGATGAACCGCATACTTTCATAAAAAAGTAAACGAGTCGAGTCGAGTAACATTTCAGTATTTGGGCATAAATTAATACTAATAATATACAGCTGAAAAGTGTGTTTATTTGAACGTACAGATCTCAAGAAATACTGGTTAGAATTTAAAAAAATATTCATATGTTAGATAGACCAACAATTATGGCTCCTTAACATTATACTTCATTAACAAAGCTGGATGAGCTAGTGTTACATAGTAAGCAGTTTTGGTTCAAACTTTCTATTCTTCTTAACGTAATTTAATTCAAATTACCTCGTAGATTTCCCCTGTATAGTTCGTAAATAGAAACCCATTATCTCAAGGACCCTAAACTTGAACAATACGAGAAATAACAGGAAAGGGAACGTTACCAAATGGAGGCAGTCAGCGTAATCAGGCTCTCGTGTTCTACTAATAAGAACCAACACTACGTACTTTAATGCTATTAAAGCTGAAATTCTTTGTAGGGAAGTATGTTACATCAATCATGTTTTTAACTTATAATACTGACATTATTATTAAGGGCTCCATTCCAATTTAGATGGTAAACTTTTCCCTTTTAGTACAGAAAAAAAATGACAAGTCTAAGTGTTATTGCTATGGAAAATATATCGTGTGTAATTTTTTGACGGACCTTTCATACATATATAAGGATATGGTTAAACTGTACGTACATAACCATTATTTATAAGAAAATTCGCACAATGTACAGAAAAGATGGAATAAGAAAAAATTGCAAAATGAAAACGGAATAGTATCTTGCGTTAAAAAAGTGAAATGCTTTGTAGAAACGTGAAAAAGGAAAACAATATATTTCTTTAAATAAAATAAATATTTAGGGACATTTGACAAGTTTTCCAAGCTACGGAAGGGACATTTAACACTACGCCATCTAGTTCCAAGCTATGCGTAGCTTGTACTATGGAAACTAGATAAGTGATAGACATACTTAAACATATTTTTTTTTGTAAATACATACATAATTATTGACATTCGAGCGATTTACGCGTTAAAACTTTTGAGTGTGATTCACAGAGTGAGCGGTCGCCGGCCGTGACGGGAGTACGGCGGGTCTTATATGAAAATTTTCACACCGAAAGCGCCCGGCTCGCACACGCTCTCTATGTGAATCGCGTAGGTATTAAAGCTGACCTTTTACCTTTTAGTTCACAATAAGTCTACATGTCATTGTTATTAAGGAAAATTTAAGGCAGATTTTCCTTCTCATAGGATTGTCAAAACGTGACTAACATACTTCAGTGGTTTTAATTCGTGGATATAAATAGACGCTTGAAAATAATAATAAATTATTTATTTAATACACCTTTACCAACATTAATATTATAAGAAATACACATAACTTATACATAAAAAGCATTAATTTTACATTACCAACACTATCTTACTAATTTAATTAATAGTAACTTTGGATGTTTGTGTCTAAATCATGTCGGAACTACTGAACGGATTTTGATGAAATTTCGTATACAGGTAGGTATTATCTAATATATTTTTATGATCTATAGACCCATAATACAAGAATCTACTCATAGTATAGAACATAATTTTCTTTCCACCATATACAGTCATTTACATAACCTAATAAACACCTCTAAATTATCTTCAAGACTCTCATATTACTTCATAAACACGTCAAAAATCCCCAGTAAACCTTAATCTAGGTTACGAAATCCTTTGAGCATTACACGATCGTCAATCATGTTCTATGATATGCAGAAATGGCAAGATTTAAGAACTAATAATCTTTTTATCAAAATGTGAACCTTTTAACCTTTTGTAACGAGATTGGGAAAATTGCGTTTGTTTCTGGATACAATAAAATAATAGGTACAGATGTCAAACTCTATACAAATTTCGTGCAATACACACATTGATATGGTTCACCGACAAGATGTTTCGGACTATATCGGACCACTGTGTATTAGTAGTGGTATATGCAATGAAAAATATATGCATAAGTTGGACTTCTGTTCCAATATATATTTTTTATACAAGATGGAAAAATTGTGACTTTCAGATTTTTTTCAGATATTTTCTTGCTTATTTAAACAAGAAAATCATCACTTATTTTTGAGATCACAACGAAATATCAAAAAAAACATAGCAAATTTATTGTATTGTGTAATGTTTAAAAAAATATACAGAAGTTATGAAGACTCTGTGTTTTAAATAACAAGCTTATAATTGCATAAATATGGCAGTCATATTATTATCCTTTCAAAAAATAAAGAAAAGAAGAAGAAATTTTATAAAATATCGATACATTCACAAGCCCGCCCTATTTATTCGATACAAGGGAACACTTAAAATATTCATAAATTCACACCTTTATAACACGCTCGAACAAAAACCACAAAATTGTATCAAACCGAAGCAAGATCAAGATGCTACGAAATTTATTGCAGAAATTGGAAGACCCTCAAAGGCCTTTGCTTGGCCCAAATCACAAAGCACTTACATTCTGGGGCTTACTACTCCCAGAATGTGTCTTTCAGAAAACCTTTTATATCTCGATGCACGTATTAGTCACCATTTTCACAGCCACGGAATATGTCGACATTTGGTTCGTAAAAGACGATATGAATTTGCTTTTAAACAACGTGAAAATCACGTTTTTAGCTACCGTGAGTGTGTCTAAGGTACTCACATTTTTGTCGTGGCAAAAACATTGGAAGAACATTATTGAATATGTCAACAGCGCTGATTTGGCTCAAAGGGACTGTAACGATCCTGGCAAAATGGCACTTATTGCAAGGTATACGAAATATTGCAGGAAAATCACGTACTTATATTGGTCCCTGATGTATACTACCGTTATAATTGTCATGGCTCAGCCGGTTTATAAGTATTTCTCATCAGAAATATATCGAGAGAACGTTAGGAATGGTACAGAGGGCTATATACAAGTGGTCAGTTCCTGGGTGCCGTTTAATAAGAATACTATAATTGGGCACATAGCTGCATCTATATACCAGAGCTATTCTGCTATATATGGTGGAGGGTGGATCACGTCTTTTGATACAAACGCTATAGTAATAATGGTGTTTTTCAAAGCGGAGTTGGAAATGCTGAGAATGGATTGCAGTAATATTTTTGGACGCGGAGAAATTGTTGACAAACACACGGCTATGGAACGGTTGAAGGATTGTCACAAACGTCACGTTAAATTAATCGCGTGAGTATTATTTGTGTAACAAATGAAGGGACAGCGGTCAGATATTAGTAATCTACTTACGGTGCCCACAATAATTAGTGGTAATCGTGTGGAGAACCGCAAATGGAAATGGGAAGTGTTACAAATCCTTTGAGAGTAAATCGTACATTTTGGTTTATTAGTAATGAAAAAGCATAGTCGATTCATAAAAAAGATTGTTTATGTAATAATAATAATACCTTTCTGACCGATAGCCGTCATAGTGGCGGATCTCAACAAAAATTAGGTAGGTACGCAGGAGATATTTTAGTGCTGAAGTATGTACACAGGTGCACTCTCTATTCCATCACTCTCAGTATCCAGTGGGATGGCAGAGCGAGATGAGAGGAGAGCATCAGGCGTAGGACCGACCGTTTTACGTGCTTTCCGAAGCATGGGGGTGTTCTTACACCGGCAACTTCCAGACTCAAGGCTGTTATTGAACGTTTTACTATTGAGACCGAGACCTCCCGATATATAGTCAAAGATAAAACCACTAGAACAACGAGGCATTCAAATTGTTATTGTAATAGTAATTAAATAAGACTTTCTGGTTTTGCTTACGAGGAATTAAAAACACTATTGGTTAAACCAATGTGAATTTGCAAAAAGTTTCTGTTGTGATTATTATCCTATATACTACATATATCATAGCCTATTTGATTTCAAATAATGAGCATAAATGGCATCGCAATTTCAGACACCTATCGCATACAGTCAGACGCAGAACGGTGGCGTTA
Source organism: Phoebis sennae (assembly GCA_001586405.1). Lineage (NCBI taxonomy): Eukaryota > Metazoa > Arthropoda > Insecta > Lepidoptera > Pieridae > Phoebis > Phoebis sennae. The sequence continues at coordinate 303,501 of LQNK01000779.1, read as the reverse complement.
TTACCGCGTCATATTGCAAACAGTAATTCAAAATTGGCCAAATAAGATAATTCGGCACTAATCGAATCGTATTTTCATTTGATTGAACGACGAACGAAAATGATTTAACAGGGTTGTTTGCGTTGGCAATTTTGCAGTTTAATATCCGCTGTATCTTCCTTGACTGCCTTTGTTTGATTGCATCTTTGGCTCGAGTGGTATCGGGTTCGAAACCAAACAAACAAAAAAAAGTAATTGAGATTTTTCTCACAAAAATCTCAGTAACAGCACTGAGACAGGAAAGTTGGGGGGTTTGGTACCTACATCCCCGTGTCTCGGAGAGCACGTACAGTCGTCTGTCCTGCGCCTGATCTCTCCCCGGTCGTGTCCGTCTGCCGTCCCATTATGAAAGTAAAGGAAGAGAGAGCACAACTGTGTTCGAACGCACACTTATGCACTATAATATCTCTTGCGTAGCTCGCTAGTCGCTGTTTAGATTGCACACAATGGCCAAAATTGGTCAGGAGCTATTTTATCTTCCTTGACTGCCAGAATTTCTGTCTGCGATCATACATTTCATTGCAGTAACAAATGTTTCTTTACCTTCATAAACTTAAGAAATTCCAAGACAAAATTAAATTCTGTCCAAGTCCGTACCATCAGTAATTACTCTCGGAAAAGAAACAATAATACAATTAATGAAATGTCAATTATACCAAGATTAGTTTGCACATTCTTGACAATATTCACTCAAATGAAAATGGACTGTAATAAACTGGGATACGGTTAAGTTTCAAATGGCAAGTGTTAACATATGTACGGAATGGGGAGTCGCGCGAAAGTCAATTTAACTTCGACAATATCTGTTGAAATGTACGTTTGAGTGATAAATTTTCTTTGGTTTATGGCAAGAAGTTCGGATCTGGATAAACAGTTTGTACTTGATAGCACTTATCTGTTTGGTCAAGGAAGGGTTTTGTTCGAACTTCAAGAGACAGATTTGAAGCGTCGTAGGCGTCTTTTTAAGTAGGCTGAATATTTGCTAACTTTAGGAATATATTTTAAGTTATTTGATAAACTATTGTTACGGAAAGTTAACGAAAATAAATGGTTTTTGAGCTAATATTTTATTATGAATATGTTTATGACTTATTTTTTAATTAATGGAAATTTTAGATAAAGCCCCATGACACATTAAGTCAAAGTCAAAGTCAAAACCTTTATTTTCCAAATTGGCTTCTTTCGATGCGATTTTAGAACGTCATATACATTTAAATAATTATTTTTTTTTTTATTTACCACCGATTCGGAAGACAGTCTCTACCGAGAAGAACCAGCACTGGAGTAGTTGTTCCCTTTACTACTCTTTTCACTTAGAAAACATGAACCTTCCCAAAAATTATAAGAGTATCAATTGGTATTTTTTTTCTTCTTCTTCTTTTTCTTTATCTATGGCATCCCTGTCCACGACGGATTTTGCCAATGTAAGGTATTTTTTTTTTAATTTTAAGTATTTCAAAACTGATTTGACATTTTGGCCACCGTTGACGTTTTCCATAACTCGATTAACTCATAAAAAATCCGCATACAAGTGATTCGAGGAATTCTGCCGAAAGTCCAAAATTCGGTTTTTCGATAATTAACTTGTCCATACCCTCGTTTATACTTTTGTCCGTTCGTAATTACTTCAATTCCATCAACCACTGTATTGTTTTACAAACAGAATAGAGGGTGCTCCTTTTTATAATGTTATAGTAAATATAATTTTGGTAAATTTACAGTCTTCTCTAAGGCAATGCAAAGGAATTTTAGGTTAACAATTTTTAGCAGGGTAACAATTATTGTTTTTCTTTGTTATATATTTACTCCTATAAACCTTTGTCCGTTCGTTATTACTTTAATTCCATCAGGGTATTTATATTAGAATAGAATAGAATATTTATTTATTTGTCAGAAATATGGTTTAAAGCCGTTGATATTATACATTTGTGTCACATGTCTCGCCATACAACGTGGCATACAATTTTAATTATTAGATCAAACGTATAAATTAATTAGGAATAGACACAAGATACACATATTGATCAGAACAGAGAATTAGTCACTCTAGTCTTAAACTACTTATATACTTTATCATCATAATATTCCGTCAAAGGCAATCTGTTATATATTTTCGGTATCATAGTCATCATTTGAGTGGTTAGACCAAAAAGTTATATTCAATTCACAGTTTTCAGGTTATTATTAAAATATGATTAGCGTAACCTAGCTTTAATGCATAGCAAGCAATAAATCAATTTTATTGCATATGCTAAGTTTTGCAGGAAAACTTTTATAATGTCTGCGTAAATAACGTTCTATGACGTTTTATTCTATAACTTTCATAGGTAACTTTAAGAAAGTAGTTTTTTTTTGTTACTTCTATTGTGCATATCTTTTATAATATAGTCGACAGTTTATTAAGTTTAGTACATAATTCACTAGTTTTATATTAGACTCAAGGCCATGGAGATCTTTGTACATCGGATATTCGTCATTACGTTTTAAACCATGCTGTATATTTGTATAGGGTGGGCAAAAAATCCGATAATCCGAAGAGATAATTCGTTGAAAACGTGTACTTTGAACGTGGGCTTTTATCCCTGTTTTTACTGTTCAGCTAATTCCTTAAAAGCCCCAACAAATGCGGCTTAGTTACAAATCTTGGAAAAATTACTTTTACATAATTCAGAGCTACGCAGAGAAAAATGTAAGACATGAGGTTGTTTGACATGGTGCTTGTCTTTGGCTTTTGAAAATTTATAATGGGTTGTCTTCATGTTAAAAAGAGATTGTTGATTTTTTCCCTTAGAATTTCTGATTGTCTTTCGTATTGTAGGAAACTTTTGTAACCGTGAAATTGATATCATATATTAATTATATGTTGTGAAGCGAGGTTTCAGAATCGACATGGCGATTATATATTTGTGTGTAAGTATGAAAACGTTTCTCTGGCGATAACTTGAGTATTTCTTATCCGATCTTGATTCAATTTCATAGTCGAATAGTTTAGACAAAATAAAATATCTAGTCTGAAGATGGGCAAAATGGGTATGGGTTTACTAAGATAGTGGGGGCCAAATAGGTGAGTGTTTTTTCGTAAAGTCTGGAGGTGTCAGGGATATCTGGAGTATATTTTATCCGATGATAAAATTTCGTATGGATTGAAATAGCTTCGTAGTATTTACAAAGAAAAATCTTGAGCAAATTCGGTGTGGGTTTATCGAAATTAGGGGAGGTGAAATTTTATATGAATATACCCGTGTATGGGATCAAATGAAAGGTCTTGATTTATACATGACAACGTCCAGCTTGGAGCGAGCCACTGATTTTTACTGTATTGATTTGATACATGAATTGTTTTTGATGATTTTATACTAAATTAACTAATGAAAAAGATAATACTTTTTTAAATAAAATACTTTTTAAAGGATTTTAAACGCGGTTTATTATACATTATTTTACATTATTATTTAACCCGACGTTTCGAGCACTTTACAGCGAGCGTGGTCACGGGAGACTGTGATGGCAGTTGTCTTCATGAGTGTTTCAAAAATTGTGTGTCTACCTCCATTTATTTCCCCGAAGATTGTATTTGGAAAACTGGTTCGGATTCTTGCAAAATTGACTTACAGTGTCCTCTTGTCTTTTGGTATGCTTGACATGGGGTTTTAAATTTTTTATAAGTGGGTCCCAGGTGTTGGAAAGTCTCAAACCATCTTCTCTATTGAATGTTTGATGTTTTTTAATTTCAATAGCCTCGCGTACCAGTCGTGGAAAGAATCTATTGTCACGAGCGAGGATTTGTGGTTGGTCAAAGCGAATGTAATGGTTTGTTTTGTCAAGAGTGTGTTCGCATACAGCTGACTTTGAGTGACGCCTGTGCTTAATATCAGCAATATGTTCCTTTAGTCGACTTCCAATGCTTCTCTTAGTTTGACCAATGTATGAGAGGCCACAGTCACAGTCCAATTTGTAAACCCCGCATCTTGTAAAGGAATATTACTCTTCACTGGTCTCAAGAACTGTTGAATCTTCTTGTGCGGCTTGTAAATAGTATTAATTGAAGCTCGTTTTAAGATCCTTCCAATCCTGTCAGTAACCCCCTTCACATATGGCAAATAGGCTGGTAATCTTGGAACTGTAGGTGGCTTCATGCGGATGGAATAATGGAAAGTACTCGCGTTAAAACAAACACAAGATTATACTAAAGATAATACTGGTAAAAATTAATTGATTTTTGGAGAGAGGTTTTTAAACTATACAGGGTGGAAATTTGTAATAAAAATAATCCCTACGTGAGGGAAAAGTACTGTTAATATTGTAATTGATAATTTATGCTAAATTAACTAATGAAAAATATAATACTTGTAACATGTTATTGGTTTTTTAGGTGAGAGGTTTTTAAACTACAGGAATTTTGCTATATGGAGGAAAAGTACTCCTAATATTGTAGAAAATTTACTCAAGGCATACATTCTTTGTTTTAGAAAAGAAAAAAAAACTGCATTCAAATATTTCCAAAAATTGGCTAGCCATACCAGGATATCTAACTTACAAACCTCTTTACTTTTATAGCACTGATCATTTAGTTCAATATTAAGGATACAATCTATGAAATGCACTAGAAAAGCATTATGCAAAAATTATAAAGACAAAATAATCTTTATATCTTCTTCTTTTAGTAACACGACGCTGTTTGATTCTTGTCTGTCGCCGATCATGCTTTTATACATGTTTGTGTGTTCTGTCATGCTTTGTGCGACTGCCTACCAAATAACAGTAAGTAGTCTGATGTTATATTATTAGATTTTTTTTTTATCAAAACATAAGGTGCTGCCTATGATTTCGCTCGCGTTAAATTCGGAGTATATAGATTAATAAAAACTTATATCACCTAATCCAGGAAAAAGTTTATCTATATGCGAAATTTTGTCACAATCTTTTCAATAGTGGCGGCGGGATTGGCCCACCACATCAATGTATTTACAAAAAAAAATAAGTCTGTCTATCAGTTTATGTAGTTTCCAGTAGATATTTATGGATAGTTTGGTGTACTGTTACATGTCCCTGAATATTTATTATTTGTATTATTTATTTTAGGTAGAGACGAATCCTATGCAACAATTTTTAATTGCGGAATATCTTATATTCGGGATAGCCCAGCTGTTTATGTATTGTTGGCATAGCAACGATGTTTTATATGCAGTAAGTATATTGTACAATTTGCTGTTGGTCGCTAATCTATCGCAGATTTCTTATATGTAGCAGGAAAGCGGGGCTTGCGGTTCACCTGATGTTAAACGACTGACCGCAGCCCATGAACATCTACGACAGTGGCGCAGATGCCTTGTGAGTTTGAAGGAACGGGAGGGAATAAGGGAAGGATTAATTATAGGAAATTGGGAGAGAAGTGGGACAGGACGGAAGAGGAATGGGTAGGCATACAGGCGTTCGTGCTCACGACCACCGTACGAAACACATTGCACCTCTAACCTCACCCACGGGTAGAAATGGAGTGGCGAAACGCTTTATTTACAACATGTATCTCATCGCGTCTCATAGGCCATACCACCTATGAAAGTTAAAAAAAAATTTGCAACATGTTTTAGAATTTATAAAATTAACAATGATTAAAAACGTTGAAAAAATAAAGTCTCCAATAATATGCAAAGCTCGAATTGAAGATTGAAGAAGTTATTAACCTCTTCTTTTTTTTCTTTAATATTAGGGAGGATTTTGTAAATCATGACTATGTCATCATCATAGGAAACACAAATGAAGCCTACTTTCTTCGCGTAAAACTAAGATTAACAATTTGATTAATCGTGCCTCTCCCGCTGTTAGTGCTACTAGGAAATTCCTGTAGGCTACCGATTTTGGTGCTATTAGGAAATTCCAGACCAACATTACGAGAGGGAACGGGATATTGATCGCCAAAAAGCTGTCTCTTATTTCTTCTTCTGGTGGACGCATCTTCCTGCCTCGCGAAATAATCACAATTATATACAGCTTGTAATGTTTTTTCAGAGTAAGGACTTAATGTATGGTCCATACGAGAGTGAGTGGTGGTCCCAACCATTACACCAGCAAAAGGACATCCTCATGTTAACAGACCAGTTGAAGAAAACCATTGTCTTCTCCGCTGGTCCGTTTAACAACCTCACTGTTGCTACGTTTATTAGTGTGAGTATTTAATCGACTGCCCAAAAGTAGGATATTTTTAAGATTTTTTTATGCTATAGCAGGCCATTTCCATCTGTGGCATTTCTGAACAAATTCGACATTGGGACCTTCAAGAGACGAGCGTATACATGTCCATTAAAGGCCGGCAAAGCACCTGCGACACTCGTGGTGTTTCAGGTGTTCATGGGCGGCGGTGATCACTTAACATCAGGTGACCTACTTGCTTGCTCTCATAAAAAAACGCGGAGCATGCGGTTCACCTGATGTTAATGTTAGGGATGGCAATAGGGACCTTTTTAAAACTTGATTTTGACTAATTCAAATCAAATTAGGAGTTACTGACAGTCAGCGCTGCAAAGCTTGAGGGCATTGCAGCACATGCTGAGTAATGTCCTAGTTCGTAACTGTTACAGTACCGTACAGCACCATAATATGTAAAATTTTATTCTATTATTTATTATTATTAGCAAAACGCACGGTCTTGTAATGGAACAAATAAAAGTTTTTTTAAGTAAAAGAGTTTATTTCCCAAAAAGAATACAAAAAATATAGATTAAAAATATAATTATTTATCATGTCA
>LQNK01000779.1:263067-296274 GCA_001586405.1 Phoebis sennae | reverse complement strand
GCTAAGCACCTGCGACACTCCTGGTGTTTCAGGTGTTCATGGGCGGCGGTGATCACTTAACATTAGGTGACCTACTTGCTTGCTCTCATAAAAAAAGGCGGAGCATGCGGTTCACCTGATGTTAATGTTAGGGATGGCAATAGGGACCTTTTTAAAACTTGATTGTGACTAATTCAAATCAAATTAGGAGTTACTGACAGTCAGCGCTGCAAAGCTTGAGGGTATTGCAGCACATGCTGAGTAATGTCCTAGTTCGTAACTGTTACAGTACCGTACAGCACCACAATATGTAAAATTTTATTCTATTATTTATTATTATTAGCAACACGCACGGTCTTGTAATGGAACAAATAAAAGTTTTTTAAGGTAAAAGAGTTTATTTCCCAAAAAGAATACAAAAAATATAGATTAAAAAAATAATTATTTATCATGTCATTGAACCCAAAAACCAGACTATAGTTTTTCTTCTAGGTAAACCTAACAATGTACGAACTGATATTAATATATTACGTCTCAGAAACCATTTGTCAAGAAAATATTTCTATTACAGATCCTGAAAGGGGCTTACAGCTATTATACTCTGCTTAGCTAATCTAATCTGTTTACTTCATAAAAATATAAAAATTCTACGAAACACACATTTTGTATTTCGCGTAAGCAAATTTAATTTGGGGATTCACTTAACAATTACCGCTTATTGTCTTGCAAAGTCAGTACTTGTGTATTTTAAAATGCTGAAATAAAAATGGAAGAAGTACTGCTATATTTGTTTACTATTTCCTTACCTAATATTTTCCTTATTATCCTGGTAATACGATTATTAAGGGACACGGTCATCTATAATAATAATTATTGCAAAGATTTTTTTACTAAAACTGCTTTTAACGGATTTTAAATGGTTTAACCAACTAAAACTATAGCGTGGATTATAGCATGGTGCTTGCGATTATGCTTCTACATGAGAAGGAAATTGTGGCTGGTGTCCATGGAATGCTGTAGACCTTTAACATCAGGTCAACGGCATCCATTCATGCCATAAAAAATATCCTTATATAATATACCCGTGTGACGACGGGTTAAAATTCATGTGTCGGCACCCTATTTCTACTCGTGGGTATTGTAAGAGGTGACAGAGGTCTGCATAAAATATAATAATATCATCAACAGTTAAAGAGAGGGAGTCGAGTATTGCACGATGGGACCAAGCTCGCACCAGTGAAATTACTTTCGTATGGTGAGCGGGAGCACGAAGGCCTGCATTCCTATCCCATTCCGTTCTCATCCTGTTTTACTCCTTTCTCATATTCCCATCATTATTTTGATGAAAGATGGAGAGGTGAAAAAATAAAAATCATTTATTTCATTTCACAATTTTTTTCAACTCTAGCTATATGAACTGCCTGTTGTAACATAAAAAATATCATAAATTAAGAATTACTCAAATTTATTCCGACGAAACACAGCATTGCGTATTTGGTAAGCCAACTTGAGAATTGCTCCCGGTACGCACGTTTTCAGAAACGTTTCTAAAAACTTTCTGCATATTGTACGAAAACACGCCAATCAGGAATGTATTGACTTTTGTTTTCCGTTTGATACATTTTTCACGAAAAAATGTGACAGTTTCACGTGACTTTTACCTTTGTGTAGACTGGTTTTATGATTTTTTCAAAAATTTCAAAAATAATGTATTAAAATCTATTAGAAATATGCTTTTGTCAAAATTCGAATCTTAGAAGGTATTGTCACGTGAAATTTGATTAAAGACAAACATTTGCGTTTGCAAGTGTACTTTCGAAGCCAAATTTTATAACTATAAGGAATATGCTTTCATATATGAAAATAGTCTGGAGGCCGATTTTGATAAATATAAAAAAGCCGAACCAAGAATCGATTATTAAATTTTCATTATTCATTTTTGTATTATTCACGTTAACTTTTACGAAATTTCAGTCAAAAAATTGCCCATTTTGACATACTTTTCCATACTATGGAGATCGAAGGCCCGTATTCCTATTCCTCTCCTTTCCTGTTCTACTTGCCACCCAACATCCTATCTTTGATTTTCTCCTTATCCCTTTTCCTTTCTCCAAGCCTTCAAGGCATAATATGTGACACTTTGATGTTGTAGATGAAGTTCAGATGAACCACATGATCTGCTTGCTTTCTTTAACATATTTTTTTGTTTTTTTTTTAAACTAGCCGCGCCTCGCAGTTTCTCCTCCTCGTATGTCTCCCGTTCTCATGGGACTCCTGGAATAATAATTATCCTATGTCCTTTCTCGAATTTCCAACAATCAGTGAATAAAATTTTATCCAAATCGGCTCAGTGGTTTAGACGTGAAGAGGCTGAAATACAGAAGAACAAAGTTACTTTAGTATTCATACTAGTAAGTAAGAAAGGATTAGTCATGTATAACAAATACGTATCATACATAAAAAAATGTTTAACAAACCGCGTTTAAAATTCTTTAAAAAGTATTTTATGTAATATGGAAAGTACTCGCAATAAATCAAACACAAAAAAATACTACGTACCTATCATACGTCTCTTACACATCTATTCTAAATACTATCATATATTATTATTCTGTATAAGTAAGTCACCTGTTTTTACCAGAACAAATATATTATGTAAATCTGGATGGAAGCAGAATTCAAGTTGGAATGCATCCAGAATTTTAATTAATTCTACGTATGGACATCGCAAAACTGGTCCAGCGTTGGAACTGGTACATTATTGACTAACTGCAGTCTGTGACGTTGCATGCTTTTGTGACTAATGAAAATAACTTGGTATTATTTTGACAATAGTATTAAAATATTGAACAAAGTGTCTACGGCTTTGAGGTTGATAAATTATTAACAAAATAATAAAATAGATGGCTACAAATACTTTTCTCAAAAATGTCAACCTCGTATTTGCGTACAAAATTTTATCAAGATCGGATAAACCATATATCCATGGACAAACATCCACCTATTTGACTGCTCCTATCTTCGTAACCCCTTCACTGATTTTGCTCAACTTCAAACTTGATATTTTCTTTTGTCCAAACTATTTGCCTATGAAATTTAACCAATGATAAAAATAATCTACTCAAGTTATCGATGGACAAAATTTTTTCATACCAACTTGCGTCTTAGTTTATACACATACCTACACATACATTCACATACAATCGCCAGGCCATCTCGACTCTGAGACTTCGCTTCACTCGGTCAATTAAAAATTAAGGATATGAAATATATAAAACTTTATAGAATATACATATTTAAATTTAAATTATTTTTTATCACAATTTGTATTTCATTGGAAAATCAAAATATTCTTACTAGCTATTACGATTATTCCCGTAAATGATTAAAATAGATTTAGAGGCAGTATCACAGAAATAAATGCTAGCGTACTCCCACGTGAATTGTATTTCGGCTTATTCTTCACTCCGAGAATACATCAAAAGATTTAAAAAATCGCCAAGAGCTGTACAAATTTGTACTTTGAATCAGAACCGGAAAATGGCGTTACGTTTGATCAATGATCGTTATTTGTTCACCTTTTGTTTCAAGGAGACGTAGCTAATTTTAAATTATTTGCCAAGTTTTGTGATAAATTTTATGACTACCGATTGATACTTGTATATAGTCCAGACGCATATAATAGTATTTGTGAAATCTGATTAAAAAGAGTGGGAGCCAAGCATTGCACGATTGGGCTAAGGTAAAATTGTTGGGTAAAGGTAAAGGTTGGTAATTTTTATTTTTTTTTATTTATTTATATCAGGCATCATGTATTAACTGTAACTACATGATTCCTGATATAAATAAATAATAAAAAAATAAAAAAAATTACCAACCCCCAGCAGAAGATCGGCGTGAAGCAGTATTGAACTGTGTTTCGTACGGTAAGGGGGTTTCTGGACGCTGTCTTTAACCTTTTCGGTTTTTAATCACCATTATCATAAAACAGGTGTATTAATAAACTCTGGCTTACACGGTATCACGTAATACAGCTAATGGCCTATCAATTTTTGCTGGATTCTCCTATTATATTTGTAGAGAAGCGCTAAACCAAGCAATTTGCGTTAAAAGTCTATATTTTTGACTTAAAACCATAAGCAAGTGCCCTCGGTGAATCATTGAATCCTGGTAGGATTAATCCTACTTCAATCCTACTTGCTACTTATACAATAAATGTTTGTAAAATACATTTGTCTGATTGGATGTTTGGATATTTGTGTCAATCATGTCGCAACTACTCAACAGTTTTTGATGAAATTTCGTTAGAAATTATTACAGCCTAAGTGTTATTCTTATGTGTAGGCCATATGACCATAAAGCTTCATCCAAATTCGTTCAGTACTTTTATAAGTAAAAAGGGTATGAATATTAGTATTTTTCCACGAAATATAATAATAGTGGAGATAAATCAATCCAAACATACAATTTCGCTTTCGATATCTGAAAATAATGAATCCAAAATACCGTCGTAATAGAAAAACGAACGGAAAATTTAATAAAAATATTTTCATTGTCTTGGATTTTTCGTGACGAAAAAATGGACCGTATTCAGTGAGAGAATGTTGTCATCGAAATGTCATTATTTCATATTTATTTCTCGTTTTGTTGAATTTGATGATGTTATGATTGATAGCTATTTACTATTGAATTAGCGAAGGGTTCTTTATCTCTACTAATATTATAAATGTGAAAGTTTGTGTATGTATGTTTGTTACTCCTTCAAGCAAAAATTACTGAACTTTGGTAAATTATCTTTATGAGTAATCTTTTCTATAAATTCGTCAATATTTTTTTAGTTTTTATTATGTTTTATACATTCAGTTGTTTTGGCTTTTTAACACGCTATATCAAAACTTAAAAAATACAGGCAAAAGTAGTTACCCTCATCAAAAGGTTTTCAAAAGAGCCAGTGAATTAATCTCAAAAGAGAACGCACTTTTGAAACTCAATACCGGAGCTTTATACTGAAGCGGATCTGAACCTAGACAAAGTTTATACAAGTTTCTCAAAAATCTAGCTCCAATTAGGAACGTCCATAGCGAAATAAATGTATACATACTATGATTCAATAGATACTAGTTTCTACCCGCGGCTTCGTGTAAATTGGAGGTCTCAAAAATCATAATATTGGTATAATTTATTCCTCTATTTATAAAATGTATCCCACAGATTACAATAAGGCAGATGGAGTGAGCCGAAGACTCTAGTGACGCTATTCGTACGGACACTTGCATCTGTGTGAATGAAATTTAAAAATTACGAAGCCCTCGTGACATGTTACGTCAAACATTTTTGTATTTGCTTTTGAATTTTGTATTTGGTTTTCGGCGTCACTCGTATCATAGGCATACTCCATCTGCCTTTGATTCTCTAATCTGTGATGTATCCTATCACATAATCCAACTAATTAAATACGAACTATGTCAAAATCTAGTGCTTACTGAATACGGATGTTTATTTTTCGTCATTAAAATAAAAGTAGATATGTAAGTGTTTACTTTTCATCATAAAGTAAATAAAGCAAACTACGTTCTCCTAAAGGAAACTAAAAACTGCGAAATTAACTCAAAACTCTTACTAACAAAATACACTTTGATACATGAACATAACTTTTAACAACGTTCAAACATATTTAGCGGAGCTTCAATTAAAGCCGTGTTCAGTTATTTTAAAGTCTTTAATGCATTTGAAAGTTTGTATTCAGGTTTAAATTTAATATAGCCTTTGAAGTGCTGACGCCGTTTTAGTAGTAATTTATTCATGTTCAAAGTAAGCATTTCAACCCATATTATTTATTTATTTAAGGTCAACCAACAATTACTTACACTGTGCTTGGATGATAAAAATATTAAAAATGTTACATTTATAAGTGTACTTATTAAATTATAGGTTAACACCACATGCTAAGAGTAACAGTTTCAAAAAATTCGTTACAGAGTGAGATAAACTAAAAGATTAACATAATAAGATATATGAGGCTAGAAATTAAATGTTGGTACAGTATTATAATTTAATAACAATTTAAGATGGACTTAAATTAATTATAGAGAAACTAGTCAAAAATATATTAATTTTTTGACGACGACAATGTCTTTTATATGTTAAAGCAGGCAAGCGGAGCACGCAGTTCACCTGAAGCAGTGTTGCACTGTGTTTCGTACGGTGACGAGGTGGTGGCCTGTACTCTCATCCCATTCTTCACCCATTCTATTTTAATACCTCCCCCAACTTCCTATCATTAATCCTCTACTTGTTCCCTCTCCTTCCTTCAAGCCGGCGCGGCATGACAAACTTCGTCGTAGATGTCCATGGGCTGCGGTCAGTCACTTAACATCAGGTGAACTGCATGCTCTGCTTGCCTGCTATAGCATAAAAAAACTACTAAACTGATGTAGATGAAATTTTGTACGGAGATTCTTTAAAACCCGAGGACGGACATAGAATATACGCGGGTGAAACCACGAAGCTCAGCTAGTTTTAAATAAAGGTATATTTTCTTTTTTATCTATAACATTAAAAGTAAGCCTTAAGATTACAAAATACCACCCTGTAATTCCCCTACATTTTCTTATCAACAAAATTATACAGGATGGAAAAGTTCCACGGAAACTCCGCGATAACTTACCGAAAATCAACACCTGTGATCAATCTCCTGACATTTGCATATTCGCTAATGTGCTGCTTATATTGAGAATATGTTAGCTGTATTCAATTTGTTAAAGGACTGTAAGAAAGAAGAAAATAAATTTATTTTAAAATACCATCATTACAACAATATTATACATAAAACAAGAAGATATTTAAATGAATGAACACTTTATTTTATGCATCAGTTGTACTAAATTGTACTAAATAATAATAGAAATAAAACTAAAATCTATAGATAAAAAGGGCAGCCTTATCGCTAATGAGCGATATCTTCCAGGCAATCCGTAGTAAGAGAAAAAAAAGAAATCTTGAGTATAAAGGAGGTAAAGTAGGTGCACAACACAGAGTATAATATAGATATAAATATTATTAGAAATATACTGAAAATGTAATGAGCGATGTTTTTCAAAAATGAGTCGCAGTTATCAAGACTGATGTAGATAGATAGATTATACATTTATTCAAAAAGAAATGTACAAAACACAGTAGAGACAGATAAAACATTAAAAAATACACAAAAAAAAGATAAACACTTAAATATAATAAGAGAAGCAATATATTGTGCAGTGTACTACATTTCTTGAATAGGTAATGGCTCAGTATATGTCATAGTAACTTGAAAATGCTGATATTCTTTTTGCCATTATCCTTGGAGGACATGAAAACGCGTCTTAAATAATAATAAGGAAATTTCGTCCGCGGTTTGAAGACGGAGTAATATGTGTAGACGTAGACAGCCGTAGTAATTTAGGTCTGCCGATGTATCCACCATCCATAGACAGCGATGTGTAGTGGGGGCTTTAATGTAACATCAAATGTAAAGTCACGATTAATAAAACATTACAACACGAGGTCTAGCTCAGAGTGAGCCACTAGTAATATTAGTGAGTAAGGATTTTAGTACGATTAGATAACACTAATTCCTTTTACATTTAAGCAATTCAAAGAATGTAATTACATAGAACTCCCACTCAAGTCTAATGAATTTAACTCATATTTTATTACACTCCTACTCCTAGCTTCGTGAAGACATACTTACCTAAGGAATTTCTCAAAGATTTCTACAAGCGTATGTAACTTTAATCCAAGAATGAGGTTTTAATCAGAATTGTTAGCTTTGTTCTCATGATTGTGTTTAGAGATTCATATTTTAAATGGAAACGTTTCAACGCGTTTCAATTGTTTTTTGAATAGCCATGCTATTCTTTTAGAACTCAGAATAGTAATCACTTTAAAATGAAAGTAAAATTGCTGGTAAGAAGTAAAACACAAAGTTATAATTTAAACGTTCATCAGTAGAATTTGTTATAAATGACAAAGTAATGGTTATTAATAAAATTTAATACGAAATAGGTATTTTCTTATGTTTATTTGATCGTACATATAATAAGCTGTGTTTAAAATTCATCAAAATAAATTTTTATTATATAAAAAACCATTTGATATTGAGATTCGCTTTGATGTCGATACTAAAAAGATTTGGTAGTATCTTTGTATCGAATAGACTCCGAAACTATTGGACGGTTAAATCCTAATGAACATATATTGAATTTTGGTCATAAAACTGTAAATAACTAATACGACATGTTGTGTCTAACTGATTTCTTATACTTCGATTCTCAGAAGCAAGAAACATAAAAAAACTGGTACATAAAGGCACTGTACATATTTAATAACACTCTTGCTGGTACAATCGTTAGCACTAACAAGAACGTTACAAGACATTTGATACCTAGTGGAGATTTAAAAAAGGAATTTTTAAAATATTAGGACACAACTAGTAGAATTTTGGTTAGTATGCGTGTTCTCCTAACCCCATCCCCAATTAGTCCGTTACATTCAGTAAATAAAATATCACTACGACGTTCTACGTAAATCCGGGAGTAAATTCTTTTTTGGCCGACATCCAAATTACACTGCGGAGTCATTAAAAAATCTATATTTTGCACTATTTCAGCTTCATTATTGTTCCTGTCTACGTCTAAGATGTTACATGGAGAGCATTCATCGTTAATTATTATTACTAGCTACTGCCTGTAGCCTCGCTCGTGTTAATTTAAAAGTCAAAGTTAAATTGTTTATTTTCCAAATCGGCTTTGTTGAAGCGCTTTTAGACCATCATTTACATTTATTATAATTTTTTTATAACTTTATATATTTTTTTTATTTACCACTGATTCGGAAGGCTGTCTCTATCGAAAAGAATCGGCAAGAAACTCGAGGAGCTCTTTTAAAAACGCTTAAATATAATAAATACAAGGTCTGTTGAGACATAAACATTCAAACTTTCACATCGATAATATAAAATATACTATAAAAACACTACTACCTACTAATAGACAAAAGAATATGTCGTGTTCGAAGATGAGTGAAAAAAGGTGGGAAGGGTAACGAAGATCAGGGTAAAGAAGGATGAAATAGTCCATCGAGGCGATTTATATGAATATAGCCGAGTTTGGTATCAAATGAAAGGTCTTGATTTATACATTCGAAGTCTAGCTCAGGGTGAGCCACTAGTAAGAAGAAGGATTTAAAACATGGCATGCTTAATTTTAATGTAATCCTAAAGAAGTTTTTGTTGTAAATTTTATCACTATAAAATAAATCAACAACAAATTCGGTCTGCGGTTGCATTTTTATCGCCACGGTAAACCGCAATTCAGTTAGCAAATAAATAATGCAAACAAATTATTCAATACCCATATTAATACGTTTGATTTACATTTTTATAAGCTCACGTTTTATTTGTATTGTCATTTAAATGGATATTTTAGCATTGGGTGCGAATTAAACGATTTATTGCGCTAATTTTAAAAGCGATTTGGCTTAACCCTTCAACTATGTTTGGGGCACACTTAGCTTAAAATTTTCCCCGAATACTCATAAAATAAACCTACAGTCTGATCATAATCATACTGCTTTTAACTCCGATACATAAACTAACTTTTTTAACAAATAATTTACAGTAACAGCCATCAACTTATAGAATTCACTACCTATTTATTTCAAGAAATCCCAGAATCTTAATTCCTTCAAATCCCTTCTCTTTCAACACTACTCTTTCTCGTGACGTTATAATATCTATATATGTATATATTGTATTCTATATCTTGTTTTATTTTATAAACGGCCCTATAACGGCCCGGTGTGTCCAAAGCATTAAATTGTTGTAAAACAATTATTTGGAAATAGGAATTTTATGAACTTGGTTTGTTACATTTTGCGTGGGATAAATAATTTCAACACTTTTATGAAAACAGGATAAATGTTACTGAAATAACTTTTTGAAAATTAAATCTTTAGGTTTGATGATGATAAATTTAGAAATTAGAATAATGGATACACGATAAATTATGTTTAATCCTACGGGAACGGGATATATATATGTGGGTTAACCGCGGAGCTCAGCTAGTACAAAATAATTTTATTTCAAGCCATTATTACATTAATAGGATGATATACAAAACCGATCGTGGTTAATGTAATAATTTTTAATAAAGTGTTAATATATGTGACGTTTACGGTGGGGGTGAAATAAAAAAAAAACTCACCGTATAGTCAACAACAATTTAATAATTTAATTAAATTTATACAATTAAAAATATTAAGAAAATAATAAGAATAAGGGTCGTGGTGTGCCTAGGTCTATTGCTACAAGTAGGGCCGTTACTCCCCTGAATAAAAAGGGTGGCGCTGGATGGAGGGTGCGCCTGGGTGCGTAGGCCTGGAGGTGTGTTGGCCACGTGTAGCTGCTCTGCCCGAGGAATGCCAACGTGTCCCTTCAGCAGGAACACGAACAATCTCTTCAACATAGATTCCCAAACGTAGCAAATATCCCTCGGTTCCGTAAGCCGGAAGATGCAGCTGTAGCGTGGCAAGGTTCTTCAGCCGAAGCGTAAAAATGAAGCCGTGGCGTGAAAAATGTTACAACCGAAGCGTTGAAAATGTAGCCGTAGCGTTGAAGATGCTTAACCGTAGCGTGACACCCTGAAACCATCAGACAAGCATGTGAGCATGCGTTCAGGTACCCATCCGACTTGCCAACCCCGCGCGTGTCACGTGTCAGGAGCACGGCCAATAAAAAAACAATTGGTGATGGTGGCAAATCGGAACGGTGTTACAAGCAAGCACAGAAATAAGGAATAAGATTTAAATGCATAGAAAGAACAATTACTAGGCAAAGGATAATTTAAAGTAGTTTGGTAAACAAAATGCCAATTAGAATTAAAAGAATATATGCAAATAGGGGAACGATAGCATAACAATAATATAACCTATAAAATTAATAGGATGCTTAAATAAATGCAACAATGGCCTTGTGACAATGAATTAGCGTTTTGCAAAATTAATAATAAAAAATGCAGGTAGCAAAGCGCTTGAACAAAGGCGTGCAAATACGTATGCAATTTACAACAAGAAGAAGCTATATTAATAAATTATAATAATTTATTAATATGCTTGTGCACTGAAAATTATAAAATACATGTTAAAATTATAAAATAAGTTCGAAAGCAATTGTTCAACAACTTACCCAGTGGGGTTATATGAACACAAATAAGTGTTAAATAATTTAAATTAATTACAATTGACTGTAACACTGTACTCGTGGCAGATATATATATATATATAATAATTCGGTGTCCACGTGCAAGGATTTTTCTAATTAAAAAGAAGGACCCGGCGCATACGCGCTCGACCTTATATACCCCAGCTGGCCGGTATGGAGGAACCACAGATCATCTAGTATGAATGACGTTTGAAATGACCTTTTGACAACCGTTTAAAAATCGATTTTGCATAGACTAAAAAATGAGTTTGAACAGATTATATATTTATAAATATTATTGATAAAAAGGTTAAAAATAAGATAAATTTTATAATATTATAACGTGTAACGTTACAACGTTACATTTAGTGGAATTGAAAGTAATAAATGTGTTTTTCGTCAAATCAAAGAAATATTACATAGAAATGGATTATAATAGTCGAAACATAGGAGGAAATAGATTAAAGGCCATTTTCAATAATGTATCAATGATTATGGATAGATTGTTATGTCAAATTATATGACAATAGATAAACGAAAGTCATAGCAAATGTATCTGTCGTTAGGATATTGAAATCAAAGTTAGTGCAAATAGATATATTCTGACTTTAGTAAGCAAAACAAGGGATAGATAGGATATTGAAAGCTGTAAATGACGTCAATTTCATAAACTTTCAAAGCAGAGTTATTTGAGCATGGGAACAGTTGTCTGCAAGCACCGTAAAGGGCCAAGGGACGTGTCAGCAATCTGTCACTTTTATCGCCTTTCTGTACTTTCTTTAGATTCTGCAGAAATAACTTGTTTAAATAAATATTACTGGAAATTTAACACAATGTCATTTGAATGCCAACTGATAGACATACTCAAACATACTTTTTTGTAAATACATACCGAGACAGTGAAAATTACAATGTTCATCACATAATAATTTTATACTCGCGGGGATCGAAACATTGCCAGCCCATTGCGCCAAAAAGTGAGGGTTCGAGTCTAAGAAAAAAAAAACAATATAAACAAAATGCACAGTAAAAATATCCTGTACTCGATAGACTGTATTGTCACTTCTTGATGGAAATGCATTTTATACTATTTTATAGAATTGAAACTATTCGAAACCGGTTGTAATTTTAATAAAGTTTATGAATAAAAGTGGAAATAGTGTAAAAAATAGTTTCAATTCTATAAAATAGTATAAAAATATCCTGTTTAAAAATCAGTTAGTAAATCAGTCATTTTATATAACCCACTATTTACCTCATCTATATCTGTATTATTAAAAATTATCGTTATTAAAAATAAACCTGATATTATATGCCAACAGACCTATCTTAGTAGGTGCACTCAATAGATAGGTACGGAAGTGATGTATGTACTCCACAAGCTATTCATATATCTCAAACGGATTAATCTCGCGATCGGACTGTTTCCACGTGACCCAAGATATAATGTCGATGAACAGTGTCTATGTGTGTGTGTTGGTCGAGCGCACGTTGAGTTTGACTTCTGCACCTATCTATCTTGTAGTAGGTGCTATTAGTATGAACACAACATGCGTAGTATACAGTTATTAATGACGTTTTAATGCTCTAGTAATTGACACAACTATAACTCAATCAAATGGGATAATAATGAGGTAAAATCAAATTAAATTGTTATTAGATCATCGACCGCTGTGGGGGACGGACGTATTACAATGAAGGAGGAAATAGTAAAAAGATTCCTTTACGGACTGAACGTGGCGTATGGGTTGTTTGGTCTTGGAGTGACGATTGTTGGACTGTGGTTCTATGTACTCCTAACAGAATTCCTAGCCCTACGCAATGTTGATCACTATCTCCTAGATTTCAGAGTGTATTGGGTCCAAATAGTCCCTTGGGTGTTCGTCATTCTTGGTCTAACAGCTTTGATACTCGGTTTTTGTGGACTGATCGGCGCTAATATACGTAGTAAAATTTTGTTAAAAGTGTACTGTGCGTTTGTAATTATACTCATAATCGGACAAGTGGTAATTGCTGTTTTGGTGTTCCTGTACATTGACAGTGAAGAGACTGACAAATTCGTTAAAGATACAATTTATGATGGTTTTAATGATGCGGTGAGTGAGCCACGTATTTTGGCAGCGTTCAATATAGTTGAAAGAGAATATGATTGTTGTGGTGCAAATTCTGCTCGAGATTACAGAAGTTTTGGAAACGCCTTGCCTTCATCTTGTTGTGAAGATATTTATGAAGTACCCTGTACGTTTTCAAACACAGTAGCTAATGAAAAATTTGGATGTGCTGAAGTGGTGTCGTTTTATACGAAGATTGTATGCTCGGTAGTCGCAGGAGTGTCACTTGTGATATGTATAGTGGAGATTGTTGATGTGTATTTCGCTGTTAAACTCTTGAAACTGATTCGGAAACGAGGATAATATATGGCAATAATTATATACATTGTATATTGTGGAGTGGCAAATTGTATCGCAAATACAAAGGCGAGCAGCTTCTTTTAAATAATTTCAAAAAGGATATAGTATAAATGGCACTAATTTTATTTTTAAAAACTTTCAAAGCACTCTTCATAGTTTTTAGGATGTCGAAACAGTTGTCTGCAAGCACCGTAGAGGACCAAGGGACACACGTATCAGCAATCTGTAACTTTTATCGCCTTTCCCTATCTTCACAAGATTTTGGAGAAATAACTGGATATAGTTTTTGTGTTAAATTAAACCAACAATCGTTTTTATTTATCCTATGACGTGCATTTTGCTTATTACTTAATTTGAAGTTATATACTAGTTTACACCTCTGACTTTATTTATTTAATATATAAAAGTATCATCAGAGTTTTGCGTTATACAATTTAAAAAAAAAAAACAAGATCCGTTTCTATATATTTTTTAAATTGTAACTTTATATTAATCTAATTGAGCTTTATATTAATCTATAAGACTTTACTTTTTATTATACCAACTTTTTACAAAGATATACAATTAAGGTAACACTAAAAAAAGAACCCTATTGTTTAGCAACAAGAACTATTTTAGCACGCGTTTATAACGATTGACGTTTTATTGTTCGAACGATTCATGATACATAACTACAACTCCTGCACATGACATACTGACGCGAATTCAATCTCATTCGTACACTGACCGCCATGGGGAGCGGACGTATTACAATGAACGAAGAAAGAATGAAGGAGGAAAAAGTTAAAAAGTGTCTTTACGCGTGTAACATAGTGTATGGATTGTTCGGTATAGTCGCGACGATTGCAGGAATTTGGTTCTCTGAATTCCTGAGAATATTCCTAGAGTTACGCAATGTTGATGTTTATGACTTTAATGTGTATTGGGTACAAATGGTTCCTTGGGCGTTCGTCGTCCTTGGTTTAACATCTATAATTCTCAGCTACGGTGGAATGGTCAGTGCTCATATAAAGAATACAGTTTTGTTAAAAGTGTACTGTGCGCTTCTGATTCTACTCATAATTGGACAGGTGACTTCTGTTTGGAT
Source organism: Phoebis sennae (assembly GCA_001586405.1). NCBI lineage: Eukaryota > Metazoa > Arthropoda > Insecta > Lepidoptera > Pieridae > Phoebis > Phoebis sennae. Next base: position 281,561 of record LQNK01000779.1, on the reverse strand, counting down.
ATTCCTTTACATTGACAGTGAAGAGACGGATAAGCTTGTTAAAGATACAATACATAACAGTTTAAATGAAGCAGTAACTGATCAACGGGTGGCAGAAGCTTTTAATATGATTGAAAAGGTATATAACTGTTGTGGTGCGAATTCCTCCCGTGATTATAGAAAATTTAGGGAAGCTCTGCCTTTTTCTTGTTGTGAAGGTTATTTTGGTATACCATGTACGTTTGCAAACAAAATGGCTAATGAAAAATCTGGTTGTGTTGATGTAGTATCATTTAATACGAAGATTGTAAGCTCAGTTTTTGCTGCGGTGTCACTTGTGATTTGTATAGTGGAGATTATTGATTTGTATTTTGCTTGTAAACTTTTGAAAATGTTTCGAAATAATAAGTAGAAGTATTGTAAAGCAGGCAGGATAAAGATGCATGTCTAAAACGGGTCACATTCGAATGTTCCGATGTGATCTGAAATGTGGTGTCGGTGAACGATGTCAATGAGTGACTCGAACACCTTTTGTATGTGGAGTTTGACTTCTATATAGTTTGTGTTATCGTGGCACGAAAAACGTGTGAATGTTTTTGTAAGAATAAGATATCGTTCAGCAGGAAAACACGGTTGAATGCAATTTTATGAATGTATTAGACTACGCGTCTACTTAAGCGTTGCATAAAATATAACTATCTGGTTTTGAATTAATTGAATATTATAGTGGTCACTTAAAATACCGAACAAAGTGAAATAATGATCTAATTATTTATGAATGAAGATACATAAAAGTAATTATTGTAAAGTTAATTATAATCATTTTTAAAAATGTCAGCTGTATATAAACTGTTATATTCTCTATGCCCGAGATTACCTGTGAGAAAACGCTCTTGAGCAAAAAGGCCACCTCTTTGTACAAATATGTCCTTTCTTGTTTTGTATTATTAGTACCAATAACGATCTAAAAAAATGAATAAAATATGCAAAGAAAACTTATAAACTTAATATAGATTTATGGAGGAGTTTTAAAAAGATGTCTTATATCTATCTATTGTAAAAAACAATAATAAATCGATACAGTAAAAATAAATAGGTACAGGAAAAGATGGTTCGATAAATAAGGAAAAAGACCATGGGTTTTTACGTTGTAAGAAATTTTATGAGAAACTTGTTAGACAGGTAAGAGCTTGAGGTAAAACATAACAAAACTTATACATTTAAAAGTGTAATGACCTTTTAAACTCCATTTTATTTTTAAGGCAGCTGTTTTTTAATAATATTATGTGTGTCTAGGTAATAATGTACAATTTAAATTAAGAGTATAAAAATTAAACCATGAATATCGTTAATTATTAAGAAACGTCAATAATGAAGTTGACATGTACTTAATCCTTATTATTGTTATTTGTTATGTTTGTACTTTTTATTGAAATATACATGTTGGAGTCAAATATTAAATCAGAGTTTATTTTCCTTTATATAAATAAATTCCTATAAATAAAAAACACAACAATTCAAGCCCTTACTACTTTATTATTTTAATTTAATGTGTCGTTATTTACATCATCGAGATTGCGAGCGCCTACGTTAAATTAATAATCCAGTAATGAGCAACGAACATTGCATATATTTTAACGCAGGCGTCCTGTACATTCACCAATGACTACTTGTTTGTTCCTGGGGCTCATCTATGCTAATATTATAATTTTTTTGGCTCCGAAACTACTTGACCGATTTGGATGAACAGTATATTTTGTACAAACATTGTTTGAAAGTCGAAGAAGGCTTCGATGTTGATCGAAGGAAGCAGGACATGGGATAGCCTTTATCTCGAAAATCCTATGGGATCGGGAAATTTACGCGGGTGAAGCCGCGCAGCTAAGCTAGTGTTTTTTAAAGTAAGTAATATTTATAACTATTTTGTAGACTGGTGTTGCAAACAAATATTTTTTTTTCTTGGTAAGGCCTCTCAGCCTCATGCTATCAAACCCAAAAATATAATTAAATTTAATTAACTCCGATTGCAATATTCTAGAGGAGTGTTTATAGGATCCCAAAACTAACCACGGAAAGGACAATAGTTCAAAGCTTGCCACAGAGTACAGTAATACAATATATTAACGGCTTGTATTGTTAGTAAATAATTCCATTGTTTCTATTCTGTGGACTTATTTCTATGCGTAAGGGTAAGATTTAACAAGATTGATGATAGTATTCATTTGCTGTAGTTAATTTACAGTTGCATTAAAATTTAAATTTAAGGAATTAAGCATGCGGTCTATCTGATTAATTAATTTATTGTTTATTTAATGCACTGGTAACACAAAGAATCAAACACATAAAGATATCCAAATTGATACATAGCGCGTTCGACCAACGCACCTGACTCTCCCATATAAAAGTGAAAATTGGCAGAATACTTATTATTTATACACTTGGAATCAATTTTCAAAGAAGAACAAGACCGACGCATTCATTAACACTGATTATTTCTATTTAGAGAAAAACATGTTTTTACTTTTCCTCGATATTCCCCACAGGAATGGAAAATATACGCAGGTGAAACCGCGGCTCAGCTAGTTGAAAGAAATTATAGCAACAGATAGGAATCTTATCTCTATATGATATACCAGCTGAGCTACGCACTTTCACTCGCGTATTTATCCCGTTGCCGTAGGATTTTCGGGATAAAACTATCCTATATTATTCCTGGGATTACAAAAAATCTCGGAACAAAATTTCTTCCAAATCACTCTTGTAGTTTCGGAGCCTATGTTATGCAAACAAACGGATCTTTCCTCTTTATAATATTATTATAGATTATGGTAAATAAATATATTTGACAAACAATGTGAAAACGGACCACACTCTAGGGGCCTTGAGAGGGATTGACAGAAACAATTTTATGCCTTATGAGACCGCTGGTTAAGCTTTATTATGTTGTTGACTGCCTCGGTTTAGTGTTTGCATCTTTGACTACAGACCGAGGGGTCTTGGGTTCGATTTCCGGGTCAGCGGAAAAATCTACAAAATTACACGATAAGGTTTATTAGCTTAAAATATGCGTAACATGTAATTTTTGACAGAGCAAAACGAGGTTTCAGAATCAAGATGGCCGATTGTATGTTTGTATCTAAATATGAAAAACTTTATCCGACGATAACTTGAGTATTGTTTATCTGATCTTAATAAAATTTTGTACGCAAATAGTACAGTTAAAGGAAAATCTTCAAGGTAGGTACATACCTAAGATACCTATCTTAGGTACAAAATTGAGCAAAATCGATTGGGGGTAACAGGCAATTTTGATTTATACATTACAACGCGAGGTCTAGCTTTGGACGAGCCAATAGTAATAACAGCCACATATCATGCATCTTAGTATGATTCACTTATTTATATGTGTGTGATAAACAATAATTTAATCCATTTGACTCAATGTGAACCACATAAGCCTAAGGGGTCTTCAAGGGATCGACAGAAACCGTTACACGCCTTTTGGGACATTCGGTTGAACTTTATTGTGTTGCTATTGTATATAATTACGCCTGTGACATCAGAGTGGACCGAGATAAAACTTTTTCAAGTATGTCAATGTGCCATATTTCACGATGCTTAATGTAGCCGTTTTTTAATGGATAGGGAATCAAATAAATGCTTAGTATCTTCTTGTGTTTTTTTTACGCGAGTACTTTCCATAAATAAAAACCTTTAAAAAGTATTTTATTCAAACAAATGCATATTTAATAAAATGAAACCATTGACAGGGTTGCAAAAAAAAGTATTTTTGTTTTATCCGCCTCGTCCAAATTCAAACCGTTTAGTTGTTTTTGCGAAATTGAGAAACAAATATGCAAACATAAACAAAACAAATAAAAATCGATTAGTACATTGGATTTTTATCCCGATACATGTAGATCAAATTGTCAGTTGAATGTAACTTAAATATTAATTACGCAAGAATTACTTACAAATTTCATTTATAATGTGTTTTTGGAAAATAATAAATTAATCTGCTTGACCAACAATGTGGACCACTTAAGCCTGAGGGGTTACCAAGGGATTAACAGAAACAATTACATGCCTTTTGGGACCTTTGGTTAAACTTTATTATGTTGTTATTGTATTGACTAGTGACCCGGCTCGACCAGTAATAAATACTTTTCTAATGGTAATCTTTGTAATTTTTACGGGATTTCAATTTCCCTGCAGTGATCTCTTTAGTTATTAAAAACAATAATTCACAAATACAAATTGGAAAAAAGGAATAGGAATATAATTAAATGAACAATGATAGAGTCATCATTATAAGAGGCCAAAATGATTGGTTCTAAAATACTTCCTTGGCGAACACCACCTTGAACTCAGTAAGAAAAAAAATCACAAAAGAATGTCCATAAACATTAAGTATTCTCCGCTTACCATCAAGGATTATCAAGATCAAATGCTTGTCAGTCATCAATATACAAAAGAAGAAAAATTATAAATATACTAACAGATATTTTAGCATAACAAAACCTTTACGTAACACCCTTTCAAAGGTATTGCCTTTAGTTTAAGGTATATTTGAGCTTAAATTAGTTTGTGTAGGAGCCGCCCCGACGAAAATCGACTTGATTTCGTCAATTCAGTAAGCCCATTAAATCTAAGATCCCACATTAACTAGGATAATGATCTTCTACGTAAATGTTATTAGAGCAACACTGAGAAAATACACCGTATTTTCACAGGCAACACTCATGCAGGAAGGCATTGACTGCGTCGTTTGTCTCGTGGTTCCATCTTTGACTACAGGTCGAGATTTAGGTTAAATCCCGGGGGGAGCCAAAAAAAGGTAATTAACATTTTTCTGACAAAACAGATCTCAGTACCAGCCCTGAGTCAGAAAATTGCAGGATGTGGTGGTGCCTGGAAAAACACGATATGCTGTCGATTCTCCTACTCCTACGCTTGATGCCTGCCTAAGCCGAGCATGCGGTTCACCTGATGGTAAGTGACTGACCGCAGCCCATGAACATCTACAATATGAAAGTGGTGTATACATATATTATCCTCCTCCTACTACTATGATAATCTATGTTGATTTTGCCCACCATGATCGAAGTCGACAAGGAGTCTATTACACAGAATTATTCCTTAGCAAAATACTTCGATAAAAATGGTAATATTATATTTGGGTCAATGTGAATTCGTAAAATTTCATTTGTAGACATAATTCTGAGTCCATAATAAAATAAATAAAACAATTCGTGAGACAAATTATTGATTTCTACAAATAGAGTACTACAGTTTTCAATCAATATTATGAACTAGCCGCACTCCGCGGTATCACCTATATTAATCTGAACTCTTACCTATATTAATATCAAGTTTCATCATAATCATTCTAGTAGTTTTTGCGTGAAAGAGTAACTTTCGCATTTATTATGGTAGTAGGATGTTTATTTTTTTCACTTTCATCTTACGCCTTTTAGAACCTTGTTATTGCCTCACAGGCACCTTTGTGTGACCTCTGTGTTTCAAGTGTGTATATATTCTGACCAAAATAAATAATCTTTTAGGATATTGCTTCATAATTTTGTCGGTGTGCCGTGTGTCGAAGGGTTAGAATTCATGTATAGCCATATCTACCCGTGGGAGTTGCGACAGAGGGTAATTCTGCTGCATAACATCTTCAGCAATAAAAGAGTGGGAGCAGAGCATTACACGGTTGGACCAAGCTAAAACCGGTGAAAGTACCCCCTCTCAGCAGAAGTTTGGCGTGAAGCAGGTTTTGTAAGCGGAGGCCCGGATGCCTGTATTCCCATCACCATTTCACATCATTAATCCACTGCTTTTTCCGCCCGTTCCAAGCAGCCAGGCGTCTGCGACATCTTCAGTCACTGACACTTGCAGTCAATTAACATCAGATGAACCGCATGCTCCAGTTGCCTGATGTATCATAAAAAATAGTACTATCAAATAGGGAAACAAACTACAAGTTAATATTCCTCAACGATACAATTACTCATCAAGTATATTGCCTCCAACAAATAACTTACATGTCATAGTTTAATATTCGCTTCCTCCTTTAATATCAATGATATTGCATGCTGCTCTTTTGTGCGTAGACCCTTTTGAGCACCCTCCAGTTCTCATAAAGTACAGCATACACTTAACTGTGAGCGTTTTATTGTGACAACGGTTAGATAAGGATAAATTGTAATCTTTTTTGAAGAGCCTTTTAACGTTAGCTTATTATCTTACAGCCTATCTGGGTAGAACATAAATTTTTACGTTCATATCTGACGATCTAACCTGCAAGCTGGTGGTATTTTTTTGGAATATGTTTATGAAACTTTAGGATTGTATTGATATACACCAATTTGTACGAAAATAAAATAGATAAAGAAAAGTCTTGATTAGAAAAATGAGCGAAGTTTAAAACCGTCAGGCAAAACCTGAGAGGTATGTCCTCCTTAAGTTTTAATATATTATACAAAAAAATTAACGTCAGATTGCAATTAGAGAAACATGCCAACGTGCTTATCCCAGTATTTGTATGAATAAGCGCAAAGACACTAAGCCCGTACAAACCAGATACTAGTGTAACTTTAAGCCACTAACCAGCAAAGTGCACTGAGTCACCAACGAGTTGATTGTAGCTAGTATTAAGCAAGAATCAAGGTGGAAATATATTATTTCTAATATCGATAATAGTATTTAATGCTTTATTTATTTAACTTTGACTGATTGACTCATTTTAGACACAAATATATAAATGCATGTAGAGCAATTGTAGGAGTGTGTGTGTCGACACACACATTATGCATTTAGAGCATCGAAACGCAAGAGTAAAATCTGAAGCGTCTCATAAAAAATGAAGTATTTAACCTATCCATTTCTTTTATCTGTGCGAGCTTGGTTAAATTTATGGTCGATGAATAAGTCACATTAACATTTTTTAGAGAATGCTTCGAATTTTTAACATCTTGACTCATACTCTTGATAATATCCTCTTCGTCCATCGTTATTTCTCATAACATGTTAATTTAAAAGATGTTATGTATATAGGACATGATATTAAAATATTATGATACAAACACAAAGGACTAGAAAATTATCTCAACAAATATATTTTTGTTCGCTAAAAGGTAAAGTATTGTATTTCATATGATCGTATAAATGCCGCCTTAACTCAAACCGCGCCATGTTGTAAATGTTCCCAGTTTCAAACTTGGCCTTATCTTTCAGTTTCGGATTTGCATGTTGAATTTAGCTTATGTTTCGAATACAACATTTTTATATGAAAAAACATCAATTTCTACCATGAGTAGATTCCTCTTGACTGCAGAAGCCATAACAATTTCACTATTATTGGTGAATGAATTTTTCTTCGATAGTGTAACGCGAAATGTTAACATAGTGCTAATACCATGAATTTTTTAACTATAAGGATGTAAAATACCTACAACAAAAAATGTTTATATTTTAATCTAACAAATTCAAAAAACTTCTTTTTTTTCTTCTAACGAAACATGAATGAGTAATTATTATTAGATATTATTGCCGCTTAATTGATGTCAGATATTATTGAACTCAAAGTTGCGGCAGATATTTTTGCTAATCTGCCCAGTGCCCATAGTCAGATATATATGCTTCTGACTGTCCTTGAGAATAATGCATTAATAAAGACATGAGAATTTCTTAAAAAAAACAAAATATTTATAATACAAACATAAGTCTTCCCTGCTAGTCGGATAACTTTATTAACAAAGATCCTCGTAAAACTGCAAAACGAAATAAAATATACAGCAAAACATTCCGAGAATACGGAACTCAGATGCAAAACACATGCAGTGGGGAATATGCATGTGGATTTATATCTCGGTCATTCCTGGACTGGGGAATGGGCGGCAACGTGACTAGCATTGGTGTAAGTTGGGATTATTGATATGAATATTAGGAATCTAGATTGGATTATCTTAAAAGTTTTAGCTAGTTAAATGGAAGAGCGTAAGTCATTCAGAAAGATTTTGCGAATATTATAAGTGTGAAAGTTTTTAAATAGTCAATAATCAAAACGTTTATTTTCCAAATTGGCTACTTTCGAGGCGCTTTTAGAACGTCATATACATTTACATCAAATATTTTTATTCACCACCGATTCGGAAGGCTGTCTTTTATGTTTGTGTGTCAATCAATCCAGACAAACAGATATTGATAATAAATAACAATCAACCAATCGATAACCAAGTTTAGAAGCTATATTAACTCCATGTTTATTATCGATACACTTTAGATTTATGTCTTGTAGAACATTGAACAGTAAGTAAAACGACTCAATTTATTTTTAATCCTTTCCTTATTGTATCCTTTCTTCAAGCTGACAAGGCATCTGCAATTACACTCTGATGTTGTAGATGTCCATGGGCTGTGGTCAGTCACTTAACATCAGGTGAACCGGACGCTCCGCTTGCTATAAAAAGCCATTAATTATAGCATTTTCAAAAGCTGAAAATAAATCTTCAGTATAAACAAAGGTTTAAGAAAACTGCGACCCAAATACAGTCGTTTATATAAAGCTAAGTGCGGTACGCTGAATATGTATACGTTCATTTATTGTATGTATAAATCTTAAACAGTGGGTCGGATGTCGTTTGTACAATGTCGTCACGATATTTGTTTAGGGGTTGAAATGCCAGATTAGCTAACGCAAGGCTTACTGCAAATTGAATAAATATTTTGGACATTCAACATAAGATCCAAATCTAAATGTGATAAACTTACTATAACATACTTTTTATTGCACCGTCCCACGGTTTTATTCGCGTATATTATCTGCCCGCGGCTTTGCTTGCCTTTAATTTGGAGTTTTAATAGAATAAAAAAATAAAATAACATTTATTTTCTTTTTTTTAGACTGATGAAGTCGGTCCTGTTTTTTGGCAAAAAGTAATTTCTTTCTTTTTCTTACTAATCCTTCACATCAGAGCTAGTCACAATTCAGTCTCAGAGTAAGAGTTTAATGGTTATATACATACTTAAAAGGTAACCGCAGAGCTTATTCTGTTGATTTTAGGAATTCCCTGGAATATCTTCCACATGGATGATCAGATTTTAACCAAATTTAAGGGATTACACAGACACACTAAAAAATTCCAAATTGTCCCTATCGTTTTTTGAAAGTAAAAATAGAAAAAAATTATTACTTTTTCAAAAAAGATAAAGTTTAAAGTTTGAATGATCGTGTGTCAATCACTCTGCAACTACAGAACGGATATTGACGAAGTTTCGTAAACACATAGATTATTAGATGGATTATGCGATACCTTTTATCGATCTAGACCCCGAATTCGGCAGCTAAGCCAGCAAAAGCACTTAGATCGGCCCTTACCGAAATTCAGTTATAGTTACAGTCTTTTATTTATATAGTTATTGTCCCAGTACTGAGTCAAACATATTTCGGGCGTCGATTGTTGTGTTAACTTGTTTAATCTTGTAATTTGGAGGGTTTAAGATTCTTAGGGCGGTCAAACTAATGATAAGTATGGTGAAACAACAGTTAGGATCATTGAATTGCTTGAGAACGGTGCTATATAATTTTATGGGCACACAATGGTAGTGATAACACCATACTTGAGGGCTTCTTAAGATAAAGCTTAGTTCCGTATTGGCATTAAGAGGACGTAGCAAGCAATTGTTATATTTAGATTTTGTGTACAAAGTGTTAAAAAAATATATACATAAATAGATGAATATATGGAATGAAATTAACACGGTGTACTAGATTTTAGTAAAGCTATAACTTGAACATAAAGACACTAATAAAGAATAAAACATAATAATGTTATTTAATTTCAAAGTATTATATTACAATGTTTAATATGACGACCTAATTGGCACAGTGGATGTGGCAATGGTCCATGGCGCCGAAGGGTGTGGGTTCGATCCCCACGAGTGGATAATTATAATGTAATGAATATTTTATTTCCTACTGTCTATCTATGTATCAGTTATCAAGTTTCCATAATATAAGTTAAATGACACAGATTTTTTATTTATTATGTTAAATAAAAAAAATGAAATATTATTTCTTCATGGGACATGAGCGTGTCTAAAGACTCATCGCTTTTTTTCTGTATCTTCTTTACCACCTCTTTTTTTCTTCTTATGACATAAAGAGGTGGTAAATCCTCATTCTTATTCCAAACGACCATGATAGACTAATAAACAATTATATTATAATTTAAATTTCCAACTGTCTGTACTACCGAAACAAAGTATTAAAAATATATTATTAGTTTTGTCGTATCGTCACTAAATAAACGAGCCGCATACATTACCAGTTGAATATGTCATTTTTCGCATACACTGCCCCAACAAAGCCTCTTTCAAAATAATTGGGTCTAACCACAAACAATTCTCGTATAAAGTGCTAGTAATTGCAACTACCCGCAGTATTTTTAAGCTTTGATATTTTAACTGAAATATGTTCTAATTTCGAATTCTTTATTTCGACAAAGGTTTAGTTTTACAGTTAGGAATATAAATATTTTTGGACACGTTATTATTCAAGGCTTACTTTTTCCTGCAAAATACGCGTATTTTTCCCGTTCCTTTGAGTTTTCCGGAATAAAAGCTACCCTATGTCCTATCTCGGGTTTTAAACATATAGTTCAGTGGTCTAAACGTCAAGGAGATACAAACATGTAAACAGACACAGAGTTACTTTCGTATTTATAATATTTAGAATGAATTAGAAATCGTTTTGATCTCTAAATGACATATATTTTATGTGACGTAATGTAGATTTATTAAGCTTGTTAATATTTAAGCATTAAAAACACAACTTAATTTTATCAACCCACCCACCCAAACGTAAAATGGGCTAAATTTTTTACTTCTTGTGACGAATTTTCTTGTCACCTCGTTTTTATTCCATTCTAACCTAATCGGCTTATAAGCAATTCTTTTATTTTACTCAAGTTTTAAAAAAAATGTTCAGTGACATTTTCCCTATCGTCTATATCAGAACTGTTATATTGTGATTGTTTCAGTCCTAGTCATAGCACTTGTGCGTTTCAGTCCTAGTCATAGCACGATATAAAAGCGCAAAATGGGGATTATCCCTCCCTATCGCACACCGCCGTCTCCTTCCTCATTAATAACAGAATCAATTTACTGTAATAAATGAACGCCACATATTTTTATTTCGCGCGGAAATGATAAAGAGTGTTCATTTATTTGGAGGAAATGACTTAGTGTGGGTATAAATTTACTGGATATGACAGATTGAGATTTTTTTATACTTGGGATAACTCCCAAGTGGTTTTATACGGCGGTAAACTTTTAAACTCAAGTATAAGTAAAGCGGGTTCCTAGGTTAAATAAATATATTATAAAAAGGTTATGTCACACATATTTATAAAAAAGCCACTTTTTGCTGGGAGTGTGGTAATGTCATCGGTGGATGCTTTTTTATTTTTATTTTACAGTAGAAAAACGGAGCAGCCCATGAATTTCTACCTACATTGAAGTGTCGCAGATGCTTTGCCATCTTCAAGGAAGTGGAAGGGATATGGAGAGGATTAATGATGGGAAATTGGACTAGAATGAGAGAGGAATGGGATGGGAGTACAGGCCGAGCCCCACGCTCAACGTACGTAACCGAGTGAAATACTGCTTCACACCAAACTTTTGCTAGGGAGCCTGACCTTATCGTGCAATGCTTGACTTCCACTCTTTTATTGCTGTAGATGTCATACAGTAGATTTTCCCTCTATCGCCTCTTACAACAAGCACGGGCAGGAATGGGGTGGCGACACATCTTCTTACACATTATATTATGATTTGATTTTGCCGTTAGGGGCAATGCTTTCATTATATTCTAGTATATTTATGGCTTTGTAACATCTAATTGTCGACGTAAACAATTTACCTGGCGACAAGGCACTCCATTACTCACTGCTCCCACTTCGCAGAATGTCTTATTGAATGTTAATGAGAAACCTTGATAAGGTGTAATCACATTTTTACGTGGTTCCATTAATATGTTGTTTTTCTACACGTGGAAACCAATTTGTTGCTATTTTTGGCCATGAATGAGCTTTTGTACGGGAAAATTACGAGCTGTATAGAACGTTGGCGTGAATCGTAACGTTGTAAATGTTTCAAAGGTTGGAATTTACGCGATGAGAAGATGGTTTTGAAAGGTTTCTGCTAATTTTGGATTTGATGTCAGCTGTTCAATTATAGGAATCAGGCCCCCTATTCACAAATTCGATCGGAAAGTCCCAAAAATCGGGATGACTTCATACAAATTTTGACAGCAACGACATTAAAACTTTTCGATCGGAAACACACTTGTGAATAGGGGGCCTGGTCAATTGATGCCTATTTTTAAGATGCTTATACATATACATATAAGATGGTTCAGTGGTGAGTGTGTGTAAACATAATCTTAAATCTTTTGGACAAAAAACATAAAGTCTCTTTGAAAATAATAATTTTTTGCCTAAAATAGAACCGACTTCCTCGCACAAAATTGTAGAAAATCATTTTAATTTAATTTTTGTTGAAAATATACAAAGTCGGTGCAAAATCTTTTAAAATTGAAAACAGGTAAAAGGCGGTCAAATCGGTCCATAAATGTCAGAGATATGCGTTAACATACATAAAAATACGGTTGAATTGAGAACCTTCCCCTTTCTGTAAGTCGGTTAAAAATCTCAGCACCCGCTTAGCTAAACAGCTTAGAAAAGTTAATGTTGTGTAAATAACAGCTAAGCTTATCAAACTTAGCGCTTTGTTACGTAGCTCCACGTAACCTGCTTAGCAATTATGAAATTTTAATTAATGTCAGTTTAAAATGTTACTCTTAATGAAGGTTATGTAAGACGGGTTTCTTTGATTTATACGTTTCAAGGTATTGCTTGCTTTTGAGATTCAGTTACGTTAAATTTAACTCCAATATCTTATGAATGATTTTCAAAAGTATTAAGTGAATTCCCGAAACTTGCCACCCCAAATGCAAAGAAATTATGAATTTAGGTAAACTATATCATATAGGATTTATGGAGTAGGTATTATAATGTGTATGGTATAAGATTTATTATGTGACTTTGTAAATATCAGAGCGACATAATCAAATTGCAATTAAGCTCTTAAATAACAATAAAAAAAGTAAAGCCCCGTGGCCCCTATTAAAGCTCTCGACCTGATTTCGGCCAAGGTGGTCTATCTCAACAGAGAATAGCCAGCTGCACAGGAGATATTATAGTACACGAGTGTACGCGTGGACACAGGTGCACTCTCTATTCCTTTACTCTCATAACCCGATAGGACGGTAGACCGACACGATTGGAGAGAGTTCAGGCGTAGGAAGACGGACGGCTTTACATGCTCTCCGAGGCACGGGGGTGTTCCATCGCCAATTTTCCAGACTCAGGGCTGGTATTGAGATTTCTTTGTCAGAAAAATTCCAATAGCACGATGTAGGTATATTTTAACGTGGATTTTCGACGTTAGTGAAGATGAACTGGTATAGTGCAATGGAAAGTATAAAATCCGCATTGCATTGCTGTGGTAACACAAATTCGTCGACTAGCATGTGTCCTGTTCTCAAATGTCAGTTCCTTCGATCTTTAGCCTAGTAGTCGTAGGCTAGCTAACCGCAACCGCGTGACTAAACATGTATATGACATTGTTCAGAGTTTGTATTTCACGTATGAATCCACTTTTATAATTTTATCTTTCCGTAATTTGCAAGACAATTTCGTGAAGTTTGTTTTATTATTGTTCCATGAAAATTTTGATGGTTGTTACTGAAACTCATCAAAATTTGCATATGGTATACAGAGTTTATAACCCAAATTAACATATAGGGCTCTTTTTATTTTGCTCTGCACACACCGACACGCGAAAGTTTGTGAGGATGTATATATGTTCGTTACTCTTTCACGCAAAAACTACAGAACAGACTTGGATGAAACTTTGTAATTTCGCCGATTAAGCAGAGAATTCGTAGGGTAGCTTAGAAACAGGAAAATGACATACACGTGGAACGCGGCACGTGAAAACGAGCTACAACTAGAATATTTGATATTCGTGGAAAGGCGTTCACATTTATAAATATCATGAACAATTACAAACTTTAAATGGACGGGAATAATCATCAAAATTAAATTCGCTTCCAATTCAGGATCTACCTGAATTTAGTCTGTACAATACTGACACATCTTAAATATGTAGGAATTTATGACATTCAATAATCGACTCTTTTGCTAGGGATTAGAGTATTATTTTCAAAATGAAATTTATGGCTGTTATTCTGGGTACGATCGAACCGGTATCCGAACCGAATTTCTCGTTTTAATCTATGTTATCTAGTCTATAATTATTCTACAACTTTATGGTTTGGAAACGTATTCAAATTGGACTGTTTTGCCCTGTGAAACAATAAGTGAAATATTGTGGTCGATTGGATATGAAATAATGTACGACAATTTTGTGAGAGGGATTTTTTTCAATCTAAATTTATGTAGCAGCAGGAGTACTAGCTTTCTGCCCGCGGCTTCGCCCGCGTGGACAACAAAATTCTGTACTTTGTGGATTTTCGAAGTAGAAGTGGTAGGACAATTTTTACGATTTATTAACTTCTATTTTATTTAAAAAGAACTGTCCAATCTTTACGATTTAGTAACTGTTATTTTTAAGTCCGAAATATATCCTAAATGAAATATAACAAAAGTGTCACTATTCATGCTTGTATAATCCTAATAATTCTCTTATATTTTTTTTGCAAAATATTTACATTTTCGATATCTGTCGTATACTTCTAGAATGAAAGAGACTTGTATGTTTGGCGCGTTTAACGCCTGCTTGCTTATGGACGCAAATAATAACTTCTGCATGTTGGTTAGTCTTTGTTATGATTGTCCGCCATGATCATAATCTACTTTGGAGATTAAAAGAAGGCTTTCTTTATCATTAAAAATTACTGTGCAAACAACAACTAAAAAGGTTCAACTGAATATACCTACGCGCATTGATGATGTGTTTTGATGGATAACTTTGAACCCTCATATCTTTTTTATTTTTTAACCGATTTGGATGAAACAAACACTAAAATCTCCGGGGGACTTGCCGTAATAAATTATCGAAAACCGCATCTAAATCGGTTAAGCCGTTTCGGAGTTGACTGCGTACAAACGCCCGACAAACAGACAAACAGACAAACAGATAAACAGACAAACAGACAAAAATTCTAAAAATCATTGTTTTGAGTTTAGGATCAAAAATGAAACACGAAACACAAATTTTTTCTTGAAAATATTAAATGTACAGACACGGCTAGTCTACGATTTTATTATATGTATAGATTTTTAATGTAACGTGCGACGAAAAAGCGTAATGATTATAGCGTATTGTTTATTATTGAAATATTTTGATGCTAAAGTTATCACTATAAAGTACGAAACGAGGTCGTTTTTGTCATTTTAATGCAGTTTTTACAATTTTTTTATTATCTGATAGTTAAAAAACTTTTTAAATAATTAATTTTCAGGGAGAAGTACGCCACCTAGTATCAAACTAGGCAATACTTGTACTATGGTAACTAGATAACTGATAGACATACTTAAAATACTTTTTTTTATACTTTAGAAAAAAAGTATTTTTAAAACCCCCCAACCCTTCAGCGCAATAGACCACCTCCAATAGAATAAAGTAGACTACTACTTACTAAAGTATATGTTATTCTGAACTCTTATCTATATGCATACCAAGTTTCATCATAATTGCTTCAGTATTTTTTGCGTGAAAGTGTAACAAACATACATACATTCTAACAAACTTTCGCATTTTGAATATAAGCAATATTAAAAAGGCTTTATAAAACCTCTTTTAACGCGGTGTCAAAATAATTCTTTTGCGATACTGAACGAAGAAATTGTAAATAAATTGTAATTTTACCTCGAAAACGCTAAATAAAATAAACGATTTCAGCCCACTCGTTTACAAATAATTTGAAAACCAGCAGGGTCATATCAAAGTAGAATTTCCGTGTTATTCCATCGTTAAGGAAATTTTTATTCCGATCGGCTGCCAATAACTTTTCCTTATTATGCCAATGCTTGACTGGAGCAATTGTAAATTATCGAGTTTTGAGGTTATGGTTTTGGGGTTCTCTTGGTAACATATTTAACGATTTTTTTAAATAATTTCCTTAATATCACATGCTACAAATAAATTGTTATCCAACATGTCTGTTCGTGTGTTGGTTTGTCTGTAACTTAGAACAGAAACTCGTAGAAAAAATATCATTATTTTTTTTTTAATTTTTACTAAATATTGTAAGCTTTTAGTGGGAAAATAATACTTTTAAATTATAAAATCACCTTCTGAATAGTATTATTATGATACATACATATATGTTTATATCCATTTTTAACCGATTTCCCAAAAAAGAGGTTATCTATTTTAGGCCTTCTTCTTTTATTCTTTTTTGTTGCTAACGCAAAATTTTTAATACTTATGCTTTTTATTATTTGTTACTTCTTCCTTCTATAAGTATATATTTAGTACAGTACTTATACACTTTCACCCCACAAGTGGCAAGAGGGGCCACTGAAAATCACCGCTCCGGCCGTCAATGACGCCGATGTATAATTTGAGTGACCTCCACATTTAGCTCTGCAATACTGCACAGTCGTGGCTAGGCGTTCTTTTTTGTGTTCTTCTGCGCTATTGTAGAGATAAGTTAATGATCTTGTCTTGTCTTAATAGCTAAATTGATAGATATAATAGATACTGTTCGAAACCGGTCTAGTTTATAATAAATAATCGTTATAGTGTATAAAATAAACGAATGTGGAACTAGTGAAGTGTTTAATTAATATACTAATCAATCAAGATGCAGTTCCATTAAGAGGTAACAATACAAAATATAAATTATTAAAAGCTAAATACATCTTTCCTACGGAACCTGTATAGTGCGTGTTATACACTCTTGGTTTTATAATAAGCAATTGATACAAAAACAATTCGCTTTCTAAGCATGGATCCAAGGTTCTTGCTTGTAGATAAAGTTCGTTTATAATTTTGTTTCTAAGAAATAAGTAATAATTGATTTTTATTTAGAACGGGAGGTTTTTTATAGCTGAATAAATTTATGTACTAGGGCTTATAAGTAAGAGCGGGTAAGCGGAGCATGCGGTTCACCTGATGTTAAGTGACTGACCGCAGTCCATGACCAGATTGTCACAGATGCCTTGTGGGCTGAAGGAAGGGGCGGGGACAGGGAGAGGATTAATGATGGGAGTATGGGAGAGGAGTACAACAGCTTGGGAGAGGAATGGGATGGGAATACAGGCTTGTGTGAGTGCTCACCCACTCATCGTACGAAACACAGTGCAATAACCTCAAGCCGGTCTTCTTTTGGTGGTAATAACACTGAAGCGAGCTTTACACAATCGTGCAATGCTCGGTTCCCACTATTTAATTGATGAGATGTTATATAGCAGAATTATCGTCTAAACCTATTCAATATACAATTACATAAATTCTTTCTATCCTGACTTATAACTGCGAATGTTTGTTACTCTTTTACGCAAAAACTACTGAACCGATTGTGATGAAACTTGGTGTTCCTATAGGTAGGAATCCAGAATATCATATAGGCTACTTCACTTATTACTTACTATATAAATTACATACGTATTAAACCGCGAGGCGTGGCTATAAAATAATTTGACGAGCTAATGAGCTTATATCAATCGATGCGTGGATGCATTGAAACAAGGTCCAATGATCCGGTAGGTCCAACCGTGGACCCTCGTTAGTGTCAGAGCGGATAATCCTCGTATCGACAAGCGGTACCGAAGGTCGAACTATTATAAAGAAGACCAATTTTATTGCTTTTACTAGCCGATCCCGTAGCTCCCGTAGCATAATGTTATATCTTAAGTATATATTACGTGTCACAAAGTTTGTCCGCGATGGGCTTCTAAACTACTTAACCGATTTTAATCAAATTTTACACACCATGTGCAGGTTGATCCAATTTGAAAGATAGGATAGTAGTTCACGCATGCGAAGCCGCGGGCGGAAAGCTAGTAGCCTATTAAATATAGCCTATGTTACTCGTCGTAAATCGGTTCAGTTGGTTTTGAGCCTATTCATTACAACCCAACAAACAAAGGTTTCTTCTTTATGATATTAGTGTAGATTAATAAAATACTATAAAATTATCATACACTCCGTCTTAATTAGGTTGATTAGTGTAGACTAAAGGGTTTCATCACATGATATCAATATCATGTAATCAATATGGGATACAAATTATCTTATAATTGCTATTTACTAATATAGAATAGTATAGAATCTAAATCCTAACTTAACTTAGGTTAACTTTAATAATTTTACCCGTGTGGCGACGGGTTAGAATACGTGTGTCGCCACCCCATTTCTACCCGTGGGTGTCGTAAGAGGCGACAGAGGGTAATGTGCTGCATATCATCTTGAGCTATAAA
>LQNK01000779.1:236156-263050 GCA_001586405.1 Phoebis sennae | reverse complement strand
TCCAATTGCTACTACAACAAGCAGTAAAAGCAGCAATAGTTAAACAAAATTGACAACTACCTTCAATTCTCTCACTGTACCCAATCAGGTACAGAGGCGCCATATGGGTTAACATCAGGTGAGCCGCATGCCCCACTTGCCTGCTATGACATAAAAAAAAAAAAAAATAAATAATATCTTAATATATATAGATTACGTGTCACAATGTTCGACTTTAACCAAATTTTACATCCTGTGTGTAGGTTGATCCAACTTGAAAAATAGGATGTCCACGCGTGCGAAGCCGCCGGTGGAAAGCTAGTAGAGAATATAATACTGGGGAGATTTATGCACGGTTTCTGAGTCACTTAAACGCTAGTTTATCTATTAGATAGATAGATTAGACATTTATTAAAAAAAAGGTACAAAGCACAGTAGATACAGATAAAACATTAACACATACATAAGAAGAAATAAAGAAACATAAAACACTAAAATATAACAAAGGAAGCAATATATTGTGATGTGTACTACATTTCTAAAATGGGTAATGGCTCAGCATATGTCATAGTAACTTAACTATGACGCTGATAGTCTACCATTACCCTCAGAGGACATGAACCCTTCGCGCCTTAAATAATAATAAGGAAATAAGAAATATAAAAATAATACATATAATAAAGAAGTCTAATAACAATATTTAATTGTATAAGTACATAGTAGCCAGTGACAAAATATAGAAAACACACAGTATATAGGATATTAGGAAGTGAGATGTATGAATATTAAATATAATTAATACACATATAATAAAATGATGGAAGAACATATAATCAGAATCTAATACATATGTAATGCTTAAATTTTAGTGGAATGAGCTTCAAGTACTGTACCAGTGGGAAGAGATGCTAAAGCCCTTTTTGGGCATTAAGAAGAATATTCGATTAGAATATTATATTCGAATTTTTATCCCGGAAATACTACGGGAACAGGAGATATATGTAGGAGAAACACCCAGTTCCCATTACTTCACACGTTGCAATATCCCATATAAAATTCAACTTAACTCATTATAATTTCACAAACCCACTCTAAACCCTAAAGGTTTTCAATGTCAATTACGCAGAGCCCTGTACAGCCTGATTTCTAGCTCAGAAAATCCCTGCTTCATATTTAAGTCGATAATCCTAGTGCAGCGCGAACCGTTTAAACGAAATGTGGATTTTAAAATAAACCCCACAGTTTTTAGTATTTTTAACCGACTTTCAAAAAAAGGAGGTTATCAATTCAACCGTACTTTTTTATGTATGTTACCGCATATCTTCGATCTAGTCACAATTCAGTTGATAAGAACATTTATATTTTCAGGAATTTAATAAAACAATAATACGTTGCTCTGTTGAAAGAGAAACGACATTTAATGTTTATTATTATAATATTCTAATACATAGCACAAGCAAAATTATATTTCTACATTCAGTTTTTTATATGTGACGCCACTTTGACATTTGTTTTATTCTTAAGAATAATCAAAGATATTCCAAAGAGTTATCCGTCTAAAGAGACTTTATTCTCTTTATATCTCCCCTATCAAGGAAAGAAAATTATTTGTATAATTTTCTTGAATTAATCGTCTTCTCGAATCAAATTGCCTTGTGCCGAAGGAGCTGGCATCAGCTTGGTGATATGATACAGGTTTGATTCGGTTTTCCGATGTCCCGTATCTATTCTGTAAATTGTGTTCGAAACCTCTTCAATAATTTTAAACGGTCCAATCTTTAGTTTATCCAGTTTTTTTCTGTTTAACTTGTTTCCATTTTCTAGATATACCATGTCTCCTGTGTTAAATTCCCAATTTTTAAGTTTTTTTTTCAAATAGTATTTTATTGTAATTATGTGATTCTATTGTATTCTCTAATGCTGTTTTCCTGTCCCTGATCCAGTCACTATGTAATACTTCTTCTTTTAATTCGTTCGGTATAATTTTATCGTTTATACCATATAGAAGATATTTTGATGAGAAACCTGTAACAGAGTGCTTCGTTTCGTTATATTTATTTAAACATTCTTGTGCAATTGTTGCCCAGGCTTTCTTTGTCCTTTGTTAATTTGTTTTACACCTTATTTTGTTTACCAGTGTTTGGTTTAGTCTTTCATTAAGACCATTAGAAAATGGTGCGTTCACTGCTGTGAATACGATAGGTATCTGATTGTCTAAACGGAACTCTTTAAATTCTCTAGAATTAATTCCTGGATATTGGTCACTGAGGATCATACCAACACTCTCTGTTTCTAATATACCTTTCATTAATTTTATAAAGTCATTGGCATTCTGGGTTTTAGAGGTTTTTATAAATGCATATCTAGTAAAATGGTCTACTAATAAATGTAGATACTTTTTTGTCGATCTTGAACTTCCAAACCCTCCAATTGTGTCAATGGACATTATTTCAAAAGGCTTCGTAGCCGGGCCTAAATGAGACATAAACCCATATTTGTTTTGTCCTCTGGATTTGTTCTTAATACATATTTCACAGTTTTTACAAATGTTTTCTATGTTCTTTGTTAAATTTTTTGCAGTATAGATGAGACTAATTGTCTTCTGCAACTGTCCAATTCCAATATGACATAAGTTTTCATGAATACTTCTTATTAATTTAATACTAAAGTCCTCCGTTAATATTATTTTTTCTCGGGTACCAGTCCTTTTAAAAAATAATTTGTGTTTTTCAATAAATTTCTTCTTATTTGTTAGAATTTCTACATTTTTTCTCTGATCTGTCAAGATATCTTCCAGTTTAATTAAATTAACTATTTTTAACTGCTCCTCCATGTTTTCATTTGAGTCCAAAACTGGATTCCGGCTAAGACAATCAGCTTCCAAATTTTCTTTTCCAGGCGCATACTTTATTTGAAAGTCATATAATGATAAATAATATGTTAAATCGCCGAGTTCTTCATCAGTTCTGGATTTTATATTCATGTTTTCCAAAGGTTTATGGTCTGAATAAACTATGAATGATTTTCCTATTAACCAGTACTGCCAATATTTCACTGCTTCTGCGATTGCTAGACATTCTAAGTATATAGCTTTTTTCTTTTTCTGGGCGATATTTAATTTCTTTGAGAAATAAACGACTGGTTTTTCTGTCCCGTCAAGTTGTCTTTGCTTTAGAATGGCCCCAATACCATCCAACGACGCATCAGTCTAAATAATAATAGGTAATTCTTGATCAACAATTTCTAATATAGGCTGGGAACATAAAAGGTTTTTTATTTTCTCAAATGCTTTTTGACATTCTTCTGTCCAAATAAATTTTTGATTTTTTCTGACTAAATTATGTAATGGAACTAAAATTATCGCAATTTTTGGTATATATTTATGGTAAAAATTAATTTTTCCTAAGAACTGTCTAACATTCTTCTGTGTCTTTGGCACTGGAAATTCTTTTATTGCAATTAAGTTATTTTTCACTGGACTTACTGAATTATTTTGAATGATATGTCCTAGGTATTTCACAGAGTTAGACGCAAATGTGCACTTTGTAAATTTTAACCTAAAACCTTCCTTTTTTACAGCTTCCAGTAATTGTGATAGATGATGTATATGTTCATCAAAATACTTCGAATATATAAGAATATCATCTATGTAATTAACGGCAAAATCATTTAAATTATACTTTCTCAATATATTACTTAGTATTCTCTGAAAAATTGCTGGAGAAGTCTTTAGTCCAAATGGTAAGCATGTCCATTGGTAGTGTCCATCTTGTGTTACGAAGCTTGTTTTATGTCTGTCTTCAATTCGTAAAGGAATAGACCAAAATGCAGAATTAATATCTAAAGTTGTGAAGTATTTGCAATTCCTTGTCTTTATCATGAGGTCTTCTATTAATGGGAACGGTTGGGCTTGAGGTACTACAATCTTGTTCAATTCCCTAAAATCTATACATAATCTCGATTTCTTTTTTCTTCTTTCTTATATGCCAATGTAACAGGTGCAGAGAAGGGACTGTAGGATTCCTCAATCAGCTGATTATCTAATAATTTCGCTATTTGTTCTTCAATTTCTTTTTTATCTTCAAGCGTACATCTGTACGGCCTCTTACTACAGTACTTGTCTACCATCAAATCTATTCTTGCTTCATATCCGTTAACTTTTCCAACATCATATTTATTTTTTGCAAAAACTGTTTCATATTTTTCTATTAATTTGTTTATTTCTGACTTTTCGTGTTCATTCAGATGATCTATTTTTGATTCAAATTTTTCAATATTGATGTGTTCATTAAAATTTATGGTATAAATATTTGTAGAACTTTCACTTTTCTCTACATCTTTCGATTCCATAGGTATAAAACTTTCATCATTGTTTGTGTTCAATTTCTGAGTAATATTCAAGTTTTCGTCTTGAATTAATTGGAAAGATTGTATCAAATCTAGACCTATTAAAAAATCATACTCGAAATGTTGCTCATCAATTATATAAATATCCACATTCTTTTCTAATTCCAAAATTCTTACTTTTAAATTCGTCAAACCATTTGTTTTTTGTACACCATTAATAGTAACTAAATTTGTTTTATTAAAACTGTTTTCTTCTCCTTTAAGATTCAATAATTTTGAATTAATTAAAGAAACATTTGACCCCGAATCACATGCACTTCTAATTTATCTTCCAATAATAGTTTGACAGTTATTAATGGTGTAGCAATTAGTTTTTTTGATCCGAATCATTTAATTCGGCTTCTATTCTTGTATTATTGACATGATGTATATTATTTTTTCTTTTCTTTTCCTCTTCATTAACTTTAAACCAACATCTAGCTTCAGGATGATATCGAACCCCTTTATTCAATTTTTCACAAATCTTGCATGGGGTATATTCTTCATTCTTACTAGTAGTTCTATAAAAAATTCCGTATTTTTTCTTTGGGATGTCACTTTTTTTATTTATCAAATATTCATATTTGCTTACCTCATTAAACAAAGTAACTGTATCTTCTATTACTTCTCTATCAATTTTGTTTAATATAAATTCTGGTAAACCAGCTGCAATGAGGTCAATCATTGTTCCCATATCAATTGATCTTCTCATTTCTAGTAGAAGTTTTTCTTTCTTTATAGCGTAATCAAGTAATGAACCTTCTTTGTATTTGAATAACATGGCTTTTGTGACAGGACTCCACCCTCTGTTTGTAAATGATTCACAGAATTTTTTCTTTCCATTTCAACCATTCTGCATTCACTGTTAATTTTAAGATCATCGAACTAAACCAATCAATACAAGTCTTGTCCATAAAAATTCGAAGAAGTTCTATTTTTTTCACATCAGATGTTACACTAAATCTTTCACACTCCTTTTCAAAAATACTTATCCACTGACAAGCATTACTATTGTTTGTGGTAAATTTTTCGATCACAAACCTTTCTGCCATTTCTTTTAAATTTTGAGTATTACTTTTCTCAATTAATTTCTCTATTGAAGACGTTTCTTGTATTTGCGCAGCATTACTTTCATTTTGCTCCAATTCTTCGAGAAATTCTCCATCAAATTGGATGTTGTCATCTTCATCCACGTATGTATTTCTAAGTTCATCATTCAATGTAATCCATACTCTTCTTCTTTGATATCTTTTAGATAGACTTTTCCTTACTTTGACAAAAGCACGTGTTTTAACTAATGCCCCATGAAGACTCGCTGGCTGAAGATTTTCGGGTATTGCATAGATTTTATTTTCACTCGTACTTATTGTGGTTATACAGTATATGTTTGATTTTTCATCACTTCCAGGAAGTAAAGCAAACTCAAAACGTAGTTTTTCCATGACAAAAATGTCGTTTTATAAGAACATTTATATTTTCAGGAATTTAATAAAACAATAATACTTTGCTCTGTTGAAAGAGAAACGACATTTAATGTTTATTATTATAATATTCTAATACATAGCACATGCAAAATTATATTTCTACATTCAGTTTTTTTTTATGTGACGCCACTTTGACATTTGTTTTATTCTTAAGAATAATCAAAGATATTCCAAAGAGTTATCCGTCTAAAGAGACTTTATTCTCTTTATATATACATCATTAAACCTTAACCGCGGATCTAATTCCGTTGATTTTCGAGGAGTTCCCTGGAATATCTTCCACATGGATGATCAGACTTGAACAAAATTTCTATTCTATTTAAAGAATTTTCCAAATCGGCCCATAAACGCCGGAGATGTGCGGTAACATACTTAAAAAATACGGTTGAATTTATAACCTCCTCCTTTTTTTGAAAGTCGTTTATAAAGATTATGTTATAACTTTCAGTCGTTATTATTTTATCTTAGCTGTAATAACGAAAAGACAACATAACCAAACAAAATTATTAATATAAGTAAAGACATAAAATATGACTAAATTTAAAACTATGCATAAACCACCCTAAAAATATAAAAAGACGTAGCTATTATTTTATTCCCGGTGTTTTTACTTTCAGGTTGAAATTTGGTAGCCGGTGTTTACTACGTCATAAAATATTACAGTGTGAGCTAAAAGTTTTTATGCGAATGGGGTAAATGAGCACACATACAGTACTCTTGTACCATGCAAATGGTTTATTACAGTATACGATGAGTTCGCTTCGAACTAGACTCAAGTTTACCTTCGATATCTTATTCAAGATTCCTTCCGAATAAAATTATACATAAGAAAACGAAATAAATTTTAACAGAAATAAAATTATTTAATTATTAAATCAATTTGTTATATATAGGAAGGCCGTTTAATTTTATATCAGTTCCAATTAGGGAAATACTATATGGCCTAATAAAAATATGAGTAAAAAGTTAATATAAAAATTACGATAAAAATATTTAAAATTAGCTCAATAAACCATTCTTAAAATATAAAAAAAACGTAAGTATTACTTTAGTCCTGGCGTGTTTACGCTTTTAGGTTAAAATTTTGTAAGGCCTTTGTTTACTGCGTCATAAAATATTACAGTATAAGTAATACGCCACGAATTTTACGTCAATGGGGTAATGAGCATACGTGCCACATCCTCGTGTACCATACAAACGTAATGCTGTATTAAAATACACTAGTACATCCCTGCGAACTAGACCTCGCATTTGGTTCCCCACTTACACAAAGATAGTAGTAACATACACAAACATAATATAACATAAGCGAAAAAAATTTAAATATAAAAATAAACAGAACAGGGGTAAGGCAGTTCATTCCTTCCAAGAATACACTTACATAACGATAGAAGTAATAAAAATGAAGACACACAAATAAGAAAAAAAAACACTTGAGAAAAATGAAAACTACTTCTTCTGCCTGGCCTTTTCCCATTTTTATTTGGGCTCGGCTCTCCTAGCCAATTGTCTCCAGAGGTAACGATTCTGGATCGTCGTTTGTTGAATGTTTCCTCTAGCGAGGTCTTTTTTTACAACAGGAATCCATGTTAGAAGGGGTGGAAAAAGAAAAATGAAAACTACAAACAAACAAAAGTAAACAGATGCACGACAGTGCATTCCAAAAGAGACTCCATTCAGCATAAGCCGTGTTGGCGATCATACACAGCGCTGATTTTCAGTGGCACCTTATGGTCTAGCGCTTAGAATGTCAGTAGAAAACGGTAATCGTAAGGTCTCAGGTTCGGTCAGAAGTAGGCATATTACGACTTTTAACAAGCAGGTTAGCTAGTCCCGTTTAATTCTGAACTCGCTTTTCATGTGCATATGCAGATTTCAGTTTCTGTAGAATAACTAGTTCGTGAGTATTGAATGGAAGGTAACTTTGTCTTAGACCTAGAATAGGTTTTGTTCGTTATAGTCGATCATTAATCATACGAGGCTTTATTGGGATGGAAAGGCTGGTTATTCAAGTTATTTTATTTATTTCTGAGTGTAGGATACTGAGATATACATTTTTTTCTTGGTTCGTTATTAGACACACATTGTTCTCTAAAAATTGAATATAAAAGACTTATGTGAGTTAAAAAGAGAATTTTATGTCATAAAAAGTTTAAGTCCTGTATCGCGTGTGGTAGATATTGACGTTTTACTGATGATTTGTTATTTAGTGGTAAGTAGGTGATCAACCTTCTATACTTAACTAATGCATTTTTTTGGCTTTTCCAACGGGGATCGAACCTAGAACCTCTCGGTTATAACGTTTGATGTGACCAACAACTTGATGTGATAATAAAGAGAGTCAATAATGTCATGGTTATCACTAATTATTATTTATATGACCACAATGTTATCTTGGTACTCACTACAGTTAATATTGTGAACTTTCCTACACCTAAAGGTTGCCTGGCAGAGATCGCTCGTCAGCGATAAGGCCACCTTTTGAAAACTTATGCGTGTGTTAATTGTTGTTTTATAAACTTTTTGTAATTTAGATGTAAGTATACAATAAAGAGTATTTCATTCATTCATTCACAATTTTAATTTATGTTTTGTTACCTAAATAGTCTATAAAAAAATCAAAGCGTTCATTATGATCGAAGCCTTAGCCAACTTTTGCCTCGTGTTAATAATGATTAAATGCGCCTATTCAATGTTCAAACCCAAACTGCGATTGCTGAGTCATGGGGTGGATATCAATTAAGCCTAGGATTTGCTCCGACGTGGTTTATACGGTATTTAGTTTAATTTTTATAACATTTGTAGTCTAATTTCGGTTAGAATAGATGGTAATAATGCATACTATCCATATACCATGTTTATCTATGCAGTCTTGAAAAATATGGAATATAAAGTAAGCGGAGAGGAAGCTGATATAAATTGAAATCTTTGATATTTAAGAAAAATTAAATATTGTTAGTAGTAACATTAGTTTACAGTAACTGAAATGTCAATGTCATGATAGTATAAAACAGTGGTGCCATTTATATAATTGATTATTGAGTATTATTTTGTGTTTAGTCTTGAATTTTTAAGTATTAAATGCATTAGTTAACTTTGTGTAATATTTAATATTGTTATTAATTATTATTGTAAATTGACATGAAGTAAACCTAAGACATGTATCTGTTGTTTATGATATTGTCATTTACCCTCTTTTAAATGGTGTGTCATTGACTATTATAAAATAGATTGTAAGTGTTGTATTCCTCTCAGACTGTTACGAAACATTGGATAATAAACATGTACGTGCAAGTGATGTGTATCATTGGAACCATTCCTAACAATATATACAACTATACACCGTACCACGCGAGTGGAAAAAGATTACAATTTTTACTTAAAATGTTTTCTATTTTGCATTGATAAGCACCCGGTATAGAGATAACAAGAGCATATTAATAACTTCCTGCAAAAAGACAGATATCAGGCTGGTATCATGTTCCCTATTTTAACCATTTAATCCCAGTTGCCTGTAATCTGTTTTTATCTTACTTTATTGCACTAACTGCTCCAATTCATTATAAATAATCTAAATGTGTATTTAAATTATTTATACATTACTAAGCCCTATTTTGGATGAAGCACTGAACATTGAAATCATAATGCCCCCGAGCAAATTTGCCCATGGCAGACAATCTCAACGATTGGTTAACGGGAGTTAACAGTGCTTAGATAAATCCGCAAACACAAATATTCCGTCAGTCCAATGTGACTGGAATTCGCAAACAGAAGTAGTCTGAAAATTTGTGACTAGTAATTTTTGCAAGAAAAATTTCATGTTCAATCATTCGGTTTTATACTTCGTAGGACTTGCATAAATGAGGTAATTTTAACGAGAGAATTGGATTTTTATAAAGATGTCGGATGCACCAGTAGAAATTAATTGTTTTTGGTCCCCAATATACCAGGTTTTTACTTTTTATCTATGTAGTTTTGAAAATTTTAGGAGATATAAAGTAAACGGTATAGAAGCCGACGGGAAGATATTAGCATAAAAATATTTTTTTTATATTCATATTGACGGAATAAAAATGAAATAAAAAATATAAAATGATATAAAATTTTTTGGTAATATTAGTAATCTATTTCAACTCGCGTCGTAGGGTGTACAGTTTTATATATTTAATTCGGATATTGAATTCTTCTAAAATATCAAAGGTTTTTAATTTATAATTATACCGTCACCTTGCACTCCGATTACTTTATATTCCCTATTTTTGTCAAGACTGCATAGATAAACAACCGATATATGATACATACAATATGCTAGATAAAAAGTCTCCGGTATATAAGCAGTTTTTTAATGACTTAAACCGGGTTATAGGAAGATATCACTTTAATCAAAATATTATTATCACAAATAAATAAAAAATTACATTATAAGTTTTATTATAGACAAGTTCTTAACTACACGTACGATAAAGTTGGTGAAGTAATATCTTAGTTTATAGAAGCGTGTAATAGCTGTACGCACCTCGCAATATCTGGAATTATAATTTACATTAGTTAAATGCAATAATTTTAATTATATGAATTAGCTAATTAATAGAGCTTTTGTTGTTAATTCGTCCGGCGGTTTCACCAGCGAATATCTCCGGTTTCCGTGGGATATCCGGGGTAAAGTATACTATGTCCTTTCTCGGGTTTCAAACTATATTGGTACAAAATATCATCCAAATCGGTTCAGTGGTTTAAGTGTGAAGAAGAGACAGACACGCAGAGTTATTATCTACACTAATATTATAAACAGGAAACATTTGTCTGTATTGAATAGGCTCCGAAACTACAGGACCGATTTAGATGAAATTTTGTACAGGGATTTTTTAAAACCCCAGAAATGAGATAGAATAGTTTTTATCCCAAAAATCCTACAGGAATGGGATATACATATTTGTGAGCGGAATCTAGAAGTATACAGGGTGTCCCGTAATGAGTGAAGCATCTCTGAGGGGATGATAGCTGAGCTAATAATCTATCAAAAAAACCCAATATAGGTCATACGAAAATATCACTGTTTTTGAAATATTGAGGATTTTGTAGTTTTTTCAAAAATGTTGACCTCGCCCGATGTTTTATATTACTGTGGTCGTAATTCTTATTTGTTTGTCATAATTTTTTTACTAAGTTTTCTTGATAAGTTTCTCTCTTGGATACATGCATTGGATATTAATAGAAATATCTGACAACGGAAGAAAAAAAATATTTATATCAAATTTAGTATAAAGTAAAATTTTGAGGTCAGATTTGATAGTCTGTGGTTTAAAAAAAATGTACTACACTGAGACGGTCAGTGAACTTAAAAACTTCTGTATTTAATACCAATTTCAAAATGGTATAAAACTTATGGTTTTTCCCTATAGCAAAAAAAATATTGCAATTTGAAATCGATTTGGGACCTATTTTAATGATACGTCCAGGACGATACTTAGTATGAAATTTTATTTTTTTTATATGAAAAATAAAATTAAATGTTATAATTGGTCAATGTTAATAAAAATACATAATGTGTTATGTGAAATATTTCTGTACAAATGCATATTTACATAAATTTTAAATAGAACCGTAATTGTACTATACCGTCGAGAATCTTGGATTTTACATGATGTGCCACATTCTACCATGGAAATAGCTGGCAATTTGAATTCAGCTCCCACTACACCTATCACCAGTTCGTTTGACCAATAATTGTGGACCCGGAAATCTCACGCGAGGTTGGTTAGTCTCAGAAAAGTTTGGCCACCATAGCTAAAATTTGGCACAAAAGTAGTTGTTTTACTTTTAGATTAATTTAAAATCAATAGAATAATGTTTACATAGATAAGTATTAGAGAATATTGGAGAAATGAGAGGATATTGTAATGGCATACGGTAAAAGTGGACATAAAATTTCATGAAGGTTTATGCATTTATACACAATACATCACACAACAAATTATGAATTCTTATTAATATTGACCAATTATAACATTTAATTTTATTTTTCATCTAAAAAAATAAAATTTCATACTAAGTATCATCCTGGACGTATCATTAAAATAGGTCCCAAATCGATTTCAAATTGCAATATTTTTTTTGCTATAGGGAAAAACCATAAGTTTTATACCATTTTGAAATTGGTATTAAATACAGAAGTTTTTAAGTTCACTGACCGTCTCAGTGTAGTACATTTTTTTTAAACCACAGACTATCAAATCTGACCTCAAAATTTTACTTTATACTAAATTTGATATAAATATTTTTTTTCTTCCGTTGTCTGATATTTCTATTAATATCCAATGCATGTATCCAAGAGAGAAACTCATCAAGAAAACTTAGTAAAAAAATTATGACAAACAAATAAGAATTACGGCAACAGTAATATAAAACATTGGGCGAGGTCAACATTTTTGAAAAAACTACAAAATCCTCAATATCTCAAAAACAGTGATATTTTTGTATGACTTATATTGGGTTTTTTTGATAGATTATTAGCTCAGCTATCATCCCTTAAGAGATGCTTCACTAATTACGGGACACCCTGTATAACTACAATTTTATATTCTGGAACTTGATAGAATAAATTTCAAAACATTTTGAACCTACTTTTTATTAACTTTACAACTTTTTACACATTTTTTCTGATTGACATAACTTTAACTTCTGTCAATTAGATATTGGAAAATAAATTACTTATCCCAAATTTTTTTCCAAATACTTACATTAATAAAAGTAGCAACCGTCAAATTAGTAAACGGACCAGCAGTGAAGATAATCGCCTTAGACAATTGTACCACTAAAATGAATACATTTCTTTGTTGCGATGCCTTTTGCGACCACCAGTTGCTTTCATAAGGACCTCTAGCGAGCGCCATACTCTGAAAAACATTACATGAGTTTTTTATGATACAGCAGGCAAGCGGTTTACCTGATGTTAAGTGACTGACCGCAGCCTATGAACATCTACATCAAAGTGTCGCAGATGCCTTTTTTTTTGGATTTATATTCGGAGAGACCTCCAGGCCCTCGTTCATCATACAAAACACAGTGCAATTCTGCTTCACGCCGATCTTCAGCTGGGGTGGTGGTAATTTCACCGGTGTGAGCTTGGCCTAATCGTGCAATGCTCTGTCGCCTCTTATGATACCCACGGGTAGAAAGGGGTTGGCGACACATGTACCCGTCACCCCACGGGTAAAAGTGTGTTTAGGAAGTACATTTAGTGAATTTTCCAATGTTTATCGAGCAATGGCTCGGTTATGAAAACTATATGAAAAGTGCCAACAAACATTTTTATAACCATTTTTTCTACTAACTAATATTTTAAAGAGGAAAGATTCGATTTTTGTTTGATTGTTTAAATTGAATAGCCTCCGCAAGTAGTGAACTGATTTGAAACAAAATTACCATTGGAATTCTACATTATCCCAAAGGAACATAGGCTATATTATAACATCATGCGGAAGCGAAGCCGCGCGGAATAGCTAGTAACTAAATAATAAGTGAGAAACGTCACAGGGCATTTCTAGTCTACACTAATATTATAAAGAGTAAAACTTTGTTTGGTTATAATGAATAGCCTCAAAAACTACTGTTAAATCGGTCCATTTAACAAATTCTTTCACCATTCGAAAGCTACATAAGCCACGAGTAACATAGGCTATGACATTATGCTAGGATAGCGAAGCCGCGTGGTTCGGCTAGTTTTTATTAATGTTTCAGAGTGTTTAATACTAACAGAATAGTAAACATCATTGCTGTGCCAGCAGTATAAGAACAGTTGAGAAATACCGAAAATTAAGTAAATCAGCGTCAAAATTTGTTGCATTTTATTTGATTCCATCTGAAACAAATAATACCCATAATAATACATTAGAAATATTCACATTAACATAATTATTGTTTCATAGATCATTTCAATTATGAAAAAATACAGTTATATTTTATATTTTTATCTTAGAAAATATGTACAATAATGCTGTCTTTTTATATACCTACGCTTTTACCGCATTGTCTTACTGTTTTGGGGACAATGCTATTTATTAATATTTACTAAAATAAATAAATTATTGTGAGCGTAAAAGTGTTATTTTTGTTTAAATATCCTTTTTGAAAAGCAAAAATTATTAAACCTTTGAAAATTAATGTAATGACTTCCCTTATTGAGAACGTTTTATAAATCTATCTACCTGTGACCCGCGGTTTCGCTCGCGTATATAGCCCGATCCCGTGGGATTTCCGGGGTAAAAGTATCCTATGTCATTCTCCTGGTCCTAAGGCTTTTGCCTACGAATTTTCATCTAAATCGGTTCAGTTCTTGAGTTATAAGTGGAGTAACTAACACGACTTTCTCTTATATATATAGACTAGCTGCGCCCCAGGGCTTCGCTCCCGTGGGAATATCGGGATGGTATATAGCCTATAGCCTTCCTCGATAAATGGGCTATCTAACACTAAAATAATTTTTCAAATCGGACCATTACTTTCTGAGATTAGCGCGTTCAAACAAACAAACTCTTCAGCTTTATAATATTAGTATAGATATAATAGTCAACAGCTAAATAAATAAATAACCATACATTTATTTGATGAGCAGTGGCGCACAGCATCACCGTACATATAAATGTATACAACATCAGAATGGGCGACGCACAAGAGTTGTACAAGCGACAGCATCTGTAACAAGTATTATTGAGTGATCTTGTTCTATGAACAAGGAATAATATTCGTGAACTTATTTTATATTGCGTAGTCGAGTGGGTATCATACTGTCTATCTGTATAACTGCCTCGTTGGTCTAGTGGTTGCATCTTTGACTACAGATTGAGGGGTCCCGGGTTCGATTCCCGGGTGGGGCCAAAAAAAAATTTTATTAGGATTTTTCTGACAAAGAAATCATAGTAACAGCCCTGAGGTTGGAAGTTGTCGGTGTTGGAACACCCCCGTGCCTCGGAGAGCACGTAAAGCCGTCGGTCCTGCGCCTGATCTCTCTCCGGTCGTGTCGGTCTGCCGTCCCATCGGGTTATGAGAGTAAAAGGAAAAGAGAGTGCACTTGTGTTCGCGCGTACACTTGTGCACTATAATATCTCCTGCGCAGCTGTCTATTGCGCCAGATATATGATTGATTTTTACGAGAAGAAAATGACTTCAAGAACATTAAAACTAAACATCAAACAGGTAAATAAATAAATATTCAGAGACAGTAACACTACGCCATCTAGTCCCAAAATAAGCAAAGCTTGTACTATAGAAACTAGGTAACTGAAAGAACTTATACATATTCTTTGTAAATACATACATACTATAGATATATAGACGCCCAGATAGTAGAAAATGACAATGTTTATAACATCATAATTTTCTACTCGTGGTGATCGAACCCACACCGTTCGGCGCAATACACCCGTCTTAATAGTTCATTGACCCGCGTTTCTGACCAGCTGATACGTCACGTAAACATGAAGTTCACTAAATAAATCTCAATATTAAATTGACAAAGCCTTACCGACCCTTTTCATTATTTTTTACATGTTTAGGTACAAGTTCTGAATGTCCTGTAAACAAATGAAACGCTAGCTATATAATATCTCATATATAGATATATAATATGTCATGTCCGAGAATATTTTATTCACTTCACATTGTGTACAAATTTGAGTCTCTCTTCATTTGTTTCGAAAAATATACGTACGATACCAATGTAAGAACAAACTCGTATTGTGAATATTTACTTCGTCGAGAGGAATTTCAGAAACATCGGTTCAGCTGTTTGTGTATTCTCGTATAACCGAATATCCTTACATTCTTACAGCGAGGTTCTTACGGTTAGGAAATTTCCATTTGAAATCACAAAGTATTCTTAAAATGTACTGGTATTTCTCTACTAAGTATCTTTGGAAACTAGAAGAGAATGTAGGTTACCTGTTTTTCTTTTTTGTGTAAGCAAGCAAGCGGAGCATGCAGTTCACCTGAAGTAAAGTGACGTATTCTAACCCGTCGCCACACGGGAGGTAAGGATGTTCTCTCAGGAACGAAATCTACTTAGGTTCAATTAAACTAATCATTCTTACCGTAACAATTCAACATGGCGTCTATGACATCTCTGAATACGTCTCAACACAACAGCACTATCATCGACGTCAAATATCTTAGCAGAATCTATTCTTAAAGACTCCAGTTCTGCTCGAATGAAAATCATAATGGATAGAGCTATCATATCATATGACGTAATCCAGGCACACGCCATCAATGTGCCTACAGCTTGTATCACACACGCAAAGAAGTACCCAGGCATTGTATGTTTTTCGAACGGCACCCACGAATTCACCACCTGCATATATTCCTCCGTCCCATCTTTGACATTTTCTCTATACTTCACAGACAGAGCATACCTCAACGCAGGTTGGAAAATAACCACAAAAGCTGTGGCATACGACAAACCGCAGAACATGTAAGTGACTTTTCTACTGTAACGCGTAAATTTGGTCATGTTTTCCTCCTGCCTTGGATCAGAAGAAGCACGATTCTCTAAATCAGCTTTAGTTACATACGCGCAAATCTCTCGCCAGTCCTTTTGCCAGAATATTAAAGACCATGCCTTGCAAATGTTTATAACCCCTTGCATGGAGAATTTCAAGTTAGTCAAGAGTAAGTTTAAGTCAGTTTTCACGTAGAAGATATCTACGAATTCTGTTATGATGAAGATAGTTTCTAAGACCTGTAACAGAATAGCGAAGATTTTGTTTTGAAAGCTGTCTGGAAGCCATAGTCCCCAGAAGGAAAGAAATTTAATGATTGGACCAAGAAATGGCCTCGTTGGGTCTTCGAAACGTTCAAGAAGTTTCGCGAACATTTTGAACAATGTGCGAAATTATAGAAATGTAGTGTTATAATATAAAGGGAAAATTAACAATTAAAATAATTACGGTCATAGTGATGTGCCATATTGCGATCAATAGTATGCGAATTTTCAGGTTAAATTTCATTAAATATATTATGCATGCTAGCAGATAAAATAGAAAATTAGCAATTTCTTACAGCAACATTTACCCACCTATTATAATATTGACACACATTTATTTATTGTGTCTATAAGCATGTAAAGTTTGTACCTTTTATTTTAAAGCAGTATCTTTGAGAATCGTTATTATACATTACTTGTTATAATTATACATTATATTACTATACTAGCTTTCCGGCCGCGGCTTCGCCCGCGTGGACTACAAATTTCTGTACTTTGTGGATTTTCGAAGTAGAGGTGGTATGACAATTTTTAAGAATTAGAAACGTACGTTTGTAAAAATATATCTCGTGAAAGGTTTAAGTTCGAGGTATATCCGACATTTGGATTTGGATTTAACACATATTTGCTTATGGGCGCAAATAATATCTTCTGCATGTTGGTTAGTCTTTGTTGTGATAAGCCGCCATGATCGTAATCTACTTTCAAAATCAAGAGAAGGCTACATTTATCAATAAAAAGTGCTTTAAATAACACTTAAAATATTAAATTTAATATACCTACGCGCATTGATGATATGTTTTGATGGATCACTTTGAACTCTCATATCGTTTTTATTTGTAAACCGATTTGAATGAAATAAACACTAAAACCTCCGGGGGGCTAGCCGTAATACATAATCGTAAACCGTATTTAAATTGGTTAAGCCGTTTCGAAGTTGACTGCGTACAAACGCCCGACAAACAGACAAACAGACAAACAGACAAAAATTCTAAAAATCATTGTTTTGAGTTTAGAATCATAAATGAAACACGAAACACTATTTTTTTCTTGAAAATATTAAATGTACAGACACGGCTAGTCTACAATTTTATTATATGTATAGATTATTTTATCATAAACCCAATGCAATCGAAAGGGTAGTTATAGTTAGACGTTGTCCACCACCGATTTTTTAGGCCAAGCAATACAAAAATAAAAATCGGTAAAAAGAAGGAATTTTACCTTTTAGAATGAATGGAAAAAATGAAAATAATTCCCAAGCATCGAATAAAAAATTCCATTTTATCGTATTTCCTAGAGCATTCATAACAAAACAAGATTGTCTGGTTTTCCTCTAGTTCTACACGATTTTCAGCATATTGCCTCAAACTAACAAAACGCTGGTTATGTAACATTTCCCGCATACAATGAGTTGCATCTCTTCAGTGCAGAATTAATATTAAATGTCATTTGTTGCCTTTGTACATTATTAAATTTAGATTGCGACATCATTATGCATTACAATATTTAATTATTATAAAGCTAGCTTCTAACCGCTCTTTACTTGCATTAAATTCGAAGACTATAGATCAATAGAACATAGCCTATCATGTCCAACTAATTAATATCCACCCAGGTTAGGATACGTGTGTCGCCACCTCATTTCTACCGGTAGTGTCGTAAGAGGCGACAGAGTGTGATTCAGTTGTATAATATCTCCTAGCAATGAAACAGTGGGAGCCAAGCATTGCATGATTAGGCCAAGATGGCATTGATGTTCGTCCCCACAGCGTTTTGTACTGAGCGACTTATGTATTCCCATCTCATCCTATTGTACTCCTCTCCCAATGTCCTATCTATAATCCTTTCCCTACCCTCCCCTTCCTTAAAACCAGTAAGACAAGGCACGCACGCTGATTTTGCAGTTGCTCATGGGCTGCGATCACTTAATATCAGATGAACCACATGTTTGCTTGTGTATTAGAACTACATGTATAAGAAATTTCATCATTCAAAAATTCATTCAATAGACTAGAAGACATTATACCAAAGCTCTCCCATTATTTGCCTTATTTTAACAAAATAGCACTGCAATCATATTGGAATAGCTACATTTATCCAGCTACAATGTCTTCCCCAGTTTTTGCCAGATATTCAGCAGTTCTACCAAACTCCAAAACGTTGGTTACGTAACATTTCCTGCATACAATGTGTAATCTCTTCAGCGCAGAAATAATATTAACTTCGACAGTTTATTTTATCTACACTAATATTATAAAGAGGAAAACTTTGTTTGGTACGTTGTAATAAATAGGCTCAAAAACTACTGGACCGATTATAAAAATACTTTCACTATTCGAAAGCTACATTATCCACGAGTAACATGGGCTATATATAAAACATTATACTACGGGAGCGAAGCTGCGTGGATTACTTAGTATATAAATAAACATATAACATAAATCTAAAAATATCGATTGCAGTTTATGAACAACCATTATAAAAGTTACATCCAAATCACTTCAGCCGTTTTAATTGTTACTAAACTAAAAATCAAGCTTAGTGTAACTTTTATAGTATAAATATTATTACTTTGTATACAATAGACAATCCTCTGGTGGATTGTGGAATCGTATTTCTCTAGTTTTCTTTTGCATTCAAGACAAAATTTAGGGTACAATGTCTATTCCAGTTTCAACAAGATTTTCAGCAGATCTAATAACAAAACGTTGGTTACGTAACATTTCCTGCATTCATTGTATTGCGTCTCTTCAGAGCAGAATCATTTTTTACTTCCAAAGTGTAATTTGTTCCCTCTACGTATTAACTAGCTGTACCTCGTGGTTTCACCCGCGTATTTAGCCCGTTCCCGAGGGATTTCCGGGATTAAAAGTATCCTATGTCATTCTCCTGGTCGCCCTACAACTTTTCTATCACCATATTTAACTATCTCCCTACAAATTTTCTGCCAAATTGTTCCAGCGGATCTTGAGTGTTGTAAGAAAGCCGTATTTGTTTTATATATATAAGGTAAACATCCAATATTTTATTTCATACAACTAGTCTATACCTTCGACGATATACTATACTACGACTTCATCAATAAGAACTGAGATAAAAAGTTTCAATTTCAGTTTGCAAAATTTTACCCAAATCTGTTCAGCCGTTCTTAAGCGCAAGTGCGACTGTATAATATCTTATCTTTTCTAAT
Source organism: Phoebis sennae (assembly GCA_001586405.1). NCBI lineage: Eukaryota > Metazoa > Arthropoda > Insecta > Lepidoptera > Pieridae > Phoebis > Phoebis sennae. Next base: position 243,249 of record LQNK01000779.1, on the reverse strand, counting down.
ATTCGGTGTCATATTGTCATTTATTTTGTTAGCAGTCTTGATTGTATTTTCAACTAAATTTTCAGAGCCATATTGTCATTTATTCTTTACATTGTAATCTCAACTAAATTTGCAGTAGATTTGACCAACCTCAAAACGTTGGTTACGTCACATTTCCATACAATGTGTGACGTCTCTTCAGCGCAGAATTAATATTTAATAACTTCAAGGTGTCATTTGTTAGCATTGAATAATTAAATGGATTAATTGTTAGCGAGTACAATGTAATCTTTAGTTATTATGTTATAATACCTCATTGTTAGAAAGTAATATCGATAGAATGTTATTTGTCATATTTCTCGTGTTAATTTTTGAAAATATTATAAAGTTGTGATTTATAAACTATAAGATTTGTTTAGCCGAAGGTTGGATCGTATTAAAAAAATATGATGCGACAAAATGCCCTACAATAAAATATTGATGTAAAAATTTGGATGATTGAATCTTTATTTGACAATTACGTCGTAACTACTAAACGAATTTTGATGACATTTTAAACATAGATAATCTTTTAACTAGATTAGGTGAAAGGATACCTTGCTTTGACTTAAAGATCCTGAATTTAACTTGAGTGAAGACACAAGCAGAAGCTAGTCTACACTAATATTATAAAGATGAAGAGTTTGTTTGTTTTTTGTTGGGTTGTAATGAATCATTCGAAAGAGACCGAAGCCGCGCCAATCAACTAGTATACTTTAAAACATGAGAAAATTTTGTCGGAGGTTTGTTTAACAATCACGTCGCAGCTACTGAACAGATTTTGATGAAATTTCGTATACAGATTAGCTGAAATGGGTAATAAATCCAGTTGAGCTTCTTTCTTTGTAAAGAAATAAAAATATTAAATTACTCGAATTTAACTTGAGCAAAGCCGTAAGTAGAAGCTAGTGTAAATATGTCGAATTAAAATTAAACAAGTTATTACAAATAGAAAATTCTTTTTACACATGCGTATGACCCAATTCAATATAAAATGAAAAAGTATTTCTAAGCTTTAAATTTAAATGAAGTTGAGCAAGTCGTTAATCTCGAGCAAAAAAGGTTATTCATAATGAAATATTTGAACGTGTTTAAACTGAAGGGAATAGAAATGGGTCGGCCGAGGGTTTGGAGCCGGATATTTCCAGTGGAAAGTGGAATTGTTGGAAGCCTGTTGTGTATTGTACTGTTCTTGGGAGAGCGACAATAAGTTTAGATTGTGTGGGACTGTGTTTTATGTCTATAAAGCAAAAGGTAGTACATTTATCTATGAAGTTGTTGTTGTTAAATATTGTTTAATATTATTTATATTTTGTTTTCCAAAGAAAGACTTTTTAACACGAATTCTTGCTACTCTGTCCTTTTTTTATTTAATATCTATAAACTTGAAGATCACAACTTTATTCTGATGATCTATATTTTGGGCTGGTAGAGATATCCTGCTGTTGCATCTATTAGCTATTTTATGTACTGTCTTTATTGTATCATATATTTATTAAAAGTTTAATAAAAGATTATTATTAACACCTGTAAAAGATTTAATCTATATTAAAAAAGGAGTATGTAATTCACCTGATGTTTCATAAGTATTTATATAAAAGAGCAGTCTTTTGATAGAGTTTGTCTTTATAATACATAAATAAAATATATAATTTTAAGCGACAATTAGAATTTTAAAACGTAAAATGTATAAGCAATGGATTACCACCAAGAATAAAAATAAAATGAAATAATGCAGGATAACAACAGAACTGTCCATTTTCGAATCGTCAACAAATTAACACTTTGGCTTAAATTTTTTAGTTAAAAATTTAATTTATTATTTTGTCCTATTACAATAGTAAAACATACTCACTCTACGCTTATCCGGACCAAGTTTCAGAGACACAATCTCAAAGAATTCCCCTCCAAATACTTTGCACGCTCGTAATTATGTGGTTTGCCCTAAGTAGGGACACAATTATGTATTTTATTTGTTTTATACGTTTACATTGAATTTATTATAAAGGAACATTTTTATTGTACTTCTTATATTATCTTCGAGATTTGATCTAGTGATACCTATGAATATATATGTCTTTACCAATTTGAATAATTTATCACCCAAGAGTACATTTGTAACATCTCTAAACGAAATACAGTTTGAAGTATGAACTGACTCGAGGAAGAAATAACACATCCTACTAATATTATAAATGTGAAAGTTTGTGATGTTTGTTATTCTCTCACGCAAAAACTACTAAACCGATTTTAGATCCCGGAGTTGCCACGGGATTAGAAGTTACGCGGTTGAAACAGCGGGGCGCGGGTAATTTATTCATATACCACACAATACAACAGAGACAGAACACACAAAAAGTATTTCATTTAAAATTTCCATTGGTCTCCTTCATTAACGAATGGGTCCCAAAGATATCCCACAAAGACAATGCTACGTGCAAACATTTTAAGAGCAAAGAACACAGCGTCATACTGACTTCATAAATCCGACCAAAATTATCGTACCAAATAAATCCGCTGCTTTGGCTCCACTCCAGATTCTGTTAGTGTTTTGGCCCTGAATGTTTAACTGAGGTATATGGTTTATTTAAGTAGAAATGTGGACATAGCTTTCTACTTTTATGGTGCTAATAACAGGGTAAGATATGGATCACCTACTAATATAAACAGAATCTTTGCTAAAAGGAAAAAAGCGACAAAAGCAATTATTTCAGAACAGACAAACAATATGAAACTTTATATTATTATTTTTAAATCAACTTACAATGAACGAGTATCACATATGTACAAAAACATAAAGTTTAAGTCATAGGTACTGCACCCATACCTTCTGACGTAACAGAAACTGAAGCAAATGAATCATAATACCTTTACAAAATTGATACAAGAATAATCATGGTACTTTTTAAATGCCTTTGCTAGGACATAATTCACTAAACACAACAAGAATAAAGAAAAGAATGCAGCCTCACAGTGACTTCATAAACCCGACCAACATTATCGTACCAAATAAATCCGCTGCTTTGGCTCCAATCCAGATTCTGTTAGTGTTTTGGACCCTGAATGTTTAACTGAGGTATATGATTTATTTAAGTTAGTTTTGCAGTTTGTATGATACAAGTACAGAAACGTAGGAATAGATGAGATGATGGAATGTGTATATCATAGTATAGATAAAGACAATGCTACGTGCAAACATTTTAAGAGCACACAGCGTCATACTGACTTCATAAATTCGACCAACCCCACATAATCGTACTGTTTCTGTTACAGATTCTGTTAGTGTTTGGACCCTGAATGTTTAACTGAGGTGCGTCTATTATTTAAGTTGAAACGTGGTCTTGCAGTTTTTATGATACAAGCACAGAAATTTAGGAATAGATGAGATGGCGAAATGTGCATTTTCTTTTATAAGAGAAGCATACGGGTCAAATCGGTGTCGTAAGAGGTGACCGAGGGTAATTCTGCTGCATGCCTTATATCTTCAGCAATAAAAGAATCGGTGCCCAGCATTGTACGATTAGTGAAAGCTGAAGAATTTGTTTCTTTAAACGCTAATCTAAGAAGACAATAGGCTACTGGAGCGAAGCCATATAGAACAGCTATCAATCTAAAAATGCTAAGAGACCATCGCACTGAAATTCCTTAAAAAGAGTGTCGTAAATGCATTGCTGTTCATGACACTGTAAAGAATATAATTACATACACTTGATAGACTTTATTGTCACTTCTTGATGGAAATGCATTGTATAAAATTATATAGAATTTAAACTTTTTCTTAAACTATTTCCACATTTATTAATAAACTTTATTTAATTTGCAACCTGACGATGATTGTTCGAAATCGGTTGTAAATAAAATAAAGTTTATTAATAAATATGGAAATAGCGATATTTATCACATAATTACAAGTTATCATTAAGGCATTAATTATTATTTAAATAACGGTTGTATTGCCCAATAAGAAATTGGTAATTTCTTTACAAATGCATTGTGTTCAAATATAGGTTCCATCAGACCGAACCGAAAGAAATTGTAATACCAATACCGCTTTTAACTGTAAAAATGCAAACAATAATTGAGCAGAAATCGATATTCCAGATAACGACTCATTAGTTAACATATCTGCATCTATTGTTCAAGTAACAATTGGTATTAGCAACATATTGTACGAGTAAATTATAGCTAGTTTAAACCGATGTCTGGATCGCAAGTTATCAAATCAGATGGTAAGGCGGACTAACTTTGCTATGCATATTCATAATTACGACGTTGCTAGAAATTATTTAGTTAGGAAAGTGGACATGTATTATGGAATCCTAGAGGAATAAAAGATAATGCCGACTTCTCTCTATCCTATCCACTAACTTCTAGCAGTTGAGGATTATTTCTGTGTAATTTGATTCGCTTAAAATTATTTAGAATGATATTTGTTAGAGCAATTAACAATAACAAAATAAAAAAATAAAGATATTTATCAGATGTATTGGTCGCCCAATGGTCAAAATTCGACCATAATTAAAAAAAATTAAGTTTTTTAATATGAATTATTTTTAGTTATTGTCCAAATATTTTGAAATTTCTATTGTTGAAGACAAAATGATAAACAACCGAAAAAAATACCACAGAGTATGTATGTAACAAATACATGTCTGTACATACCAAATGCATGTATTATGTTTTATTTGTTGATCTAATGTACTTTATAAGCATTATTATAAAAAAAATATATTAGCGTTCTGAATTTCTGCTACATATACATTATATAATGCTCATTTTCATACTCCTCCATCCGCACAATTTTCGTAAGAAGGGGCCCTCAGTTTTTTCATCCCGTATCATATATAGCTTTTATTTTCCTTTTCTTTCTTTTAAAACTATCCGCTTAGTCCTCTTCTTGTCGGCTAACATCTGTCTGAAAGGGGTATATTGAAAAACAGCGTTACGGGCATCTTAGGATGCCCGTAACATATGCTGGATATAGCCCTTTTGCCTACTTTTTCTTTTTAAAGAAATAATTGTATTTTTATTGTGCCTTTAAGTTTTAATTGTTAAAGGCAATAAACGGATTTTTTATTATTTTATTTATTTATTAATTTTATTTTATTTTAATTAGTATTGATATTATGATAGTGATTATTATTTTAATACGGTATTATTTTAATTTTTCTAATTGCTAGGAGGATTCGTGAATTCCCTAATGCTTGTGTTTAGTTTAAGTCCATTGTCAATAACTTAATAATCTTCCATTGTCAAAAATTGTCTTCTGTCTTTAAATATATTTTTAACTTTACAATCATGTATTTCGTAGTTTCATACAATGAAAAATATACAGCAAATGCAAACATTTCTAAAATTTAGTTACGCAGCTTCGTAATTCACGTCTTGTTTTTCTAGAAAAAGTTATTAAAAAATAAATAGAAAAGTTATAAACTCACGTAAAACGCGCGTCACAGAGAAATTTATTTAGCAAGGGTCGGATAAGATTAATTGAAAAGTTACCAGCGCCGCATCTGATATGAAATTTAGAACTACGGGTAAATAACATTGGGTATTTTAGCAGAGTTCCAAAAACGAGGTACAGTTATAAATAAAATAAATATTCAGGGACGTTTAATACTGTACATATTTCGAAACTAAACAAAGATTAACTACGGGTAAATAACATTAGGTATTTTAACAGTATTCCAAAAACGAGGTACAGTTAATACATAAAATAAATATTCAGGTACGTTTAATACTACACCTAGTTCCAAACTAAACAAAGATTGAACTATAGAGACTAGATAACTGATAGACATACTTAAACATAAAGATTTACTTTTTCCGAATAAATATCTAAATGGTTAGGACTATAATAATGTCTTTAAATAATGTCTGAAAAATAAGTGACACAAAATGTTCACATTATATAATCATCCTTTTTACTATGAAGATAAAACTTATATGTTAATTAATTTTTGGACATAACTAAGTCTAAGAATTTAAGCCAATGAAATGAATTGTTTCATATCAATATATTTTTTATTATTGCACATTTCTTAATTTGATTTTGCGTAAATAATCCGTAAAAAAGAAACAAATAAAAAAATATGTTTATTTATATTAACTTCGCAGCATATTATTCCATTAGCATCTAACTATTATATGTAGAAACAGAATAAAAGGAAATTAGTTGCGAGTGAAGTTTCGTGATAAGCTAATTTCACTTTTATCTCCACGCTTCAGTTAAATGACTAAGTTTATATATTCCTGAGTATGTTAAGGATATTTAAATAATTTCGCATATGAGCGAAATACTTATATTTATTGTTGTTATTTTATTAATCATCCACATGCAACTTCGTTTAAACTCTATTTAAGTGATATAGGTTGCTATAATTTTTTTGTGATTGAGTAAGAGATGGTATAATCTTGTGTTTGTTTTAACGTGAGTAGTTAAATAAAATCCTTTAAAAAGTATTTTATTTAATACTAGCTTTCCGCCCGCGGCTTCACACGCGTGGGCTACTAATTTCTGTATTTTGTAGAGGCGCACAACAAAAGTCTAAAATAATTATGGTCGCATGACCGCTGATATATGCGCATATCTATAGTTTTTTTTTTATAATTTTCTATAGAAATAGATTTGACCAAAATCTGACAGTACGCGCGCCTAAAATTTTAGCCCACGCGAACGAAGCCACGGGCGGAGAGTTAGTTATTTTTTGAGGGTTTTTAAGAATTCATTAAGCGTTCTTATCGTCTTAACCTATAGATATTGGGGACATGACTTTTTATACTATTAACGTATACGTTAAAGTATAAAAAGGCATGCCCGGAATCAACGAAAATCTCATATTGTCACGTGGTATGACACATTTACGACTTTAGGAGCGTATATCTCAAAAAATATTTACTTTAGCAAAAAACGCATGTAGAAACCTCTATTTTATTTTCAAATACCTATCCAATAACATCTCATTTAATGATGTATTAGCGAATTTATTTTTTTACCTTCCGATTACATGTATGGAGAGTCACCCTTAAAAATATTTTTTTCAAATAAAATGTAGCCTATAAGTTGAACCTAATA
>LQNK01000779.1:216445-234973 GCA_001586405.1 Phoebis sennae | reverse complement strand
AAATTTTTTTTCTGTTTGTCTGTTTGTCTGTTTGTCTGTTTGTCTGTTTATCTGTTTATCTGTTTGTATGTGCGTCAATCACGTAATAATGCTGATAGACCAATATTAGGTGCAACTTATAGGCTACAATTTATTTGAAAAAAGTATTTTTTAGGGGTGGCTCTCCATACATGTAACCGGAGGTTAAAATAATAAATTCGCGAATAAATCATTGAGTGAGGTTTCATTGGAAAGGTCTTTAAAAATGATATTGAGGTTTCTAAATGCGTTTTTTGCTAACAAAAATATTTTTTGAGATATATGCTTTTAAAGTCGTGAAAATGTCATACCACGTGACAATGTGATATTTTGGTTGAGTTGCGGACATGCCTTTTTATACTCTTAACGTATAGATTAAGACGTTGAAACACTCAATGAATCCTCAAAAATCTTCTAGAAATAACTAACTCTCTGCCCGCGGCTTCGCTTGCGTGGGATTCGATTTTCTGTTTTTTTAAAGAGGCGCACGCTCTGTGAGAATTTGGTCAAATCTATTTCCATAGAAAATTATTAAAAAAAACTATAGACATGCGAGTATATCACTGTTCCTGTGATCGTAATTTTTTTAAACTTTTGTTGTGCTCCTCTAAAAATACAGAAATTACTAGCCCACGCGTGCGAAGCCGCGGGCGGAAAGCTAGTGAAAATATGTTTCTTTCGCTAAAACATGAGGAAATAAATTTATTTGGGATCACAAAATAGCCAGCATTTTGCTGAGGTTGGACCTTTTTGTGACAGTTGTGTGAATATTATGTATTTTCCTCATTCTAAATTTAAATCACCATGTATATACACAATTTTTGCAAATAAACTTTTTTCATTTAATTTCATTTCATTTCAAAATATACATAAAACCATACATTTTTGAGATGCGTAGCATGATGCCAATAAGATAATCACAATATCTGTATATATTCTAGAAAATCTTCAAAGTTATTTTTCCATTTACAAATGGATGATCCGACTTAAACCAAATCTCGATGGACCACATTGACACTACTATTTTGCTAAAAAAAAATTTTCCTCGAAATAGGAATCGAATGAGAACCGCCTCCTTATTTTAGAAAGTCGGTTAATAATCAATTCTTCTTTCTTTATAATATCAGTATAAAAACCTCGCTCCAAGCGACACATAGTTTATATGTATTTAAAAAAATAAATACTACAAAAGAAAATTCCACGAAAGCCTCAGGCAAACAACACGTTCCCGCTTTTATAGTCCCATTTCTTTCACAGTCGGATATTGTTTTGACAGATGCTATCATAAATAATAAAAAAACTTTCTGCTATCGGTTTCTTTGCTAAATTATGTTGCTTACTCACTGTGTGAGGTGATATCGCGGTGATACTGGTGTATTTGTGATTGATTAACTATAAATTTTACTAGCTAATTTGGGTAGTGGTAAATGTGTTATTGTTTCCAGGAAGACCAGAATTTGGATTTGACTAGCCTGTATATTATACCACGTAACAAATACATTTATTAATTTTTAATAAATGTATTTGTTACGTGATGGCGTAAAATGGCTGAATGTATTTATTTGTCTTTTGTTTATTTATTTTCCGATTACGATTCCGCGCGCTATTTGACTCAAAAACTGCACTTTTAAAAAGTAACAATATACCATAATCTTTTAATGAAGTAATTGTGACATAGGACAAGATAAGTAAAAGAAAGTTTTAATAATTTCGGTTTCAACACCAATTTGGAAGCTTAAAATGTCGTAAATCACTGACAAACCCAAGAAATAAAAAATAACAACATACTGAATGAACGAATGAATATGTGAATGAATGAATGAATGAACGAATTAATGAATGAATGAATGAATGAACGAATTAATAAATGAATTAATGAATGAATGAACGAATGAATGAATGAATGAACGAACGAATGAATGAATGAATAAATGCGTTAATTCTCACCAAAGCTTAAAGCTAACGACATGATAAAGCTAACATACTTTTGTAATCCTCAGGAAAACATTTGTGCAAACGTTGAAAACAATGTCGCGCCCTGCAAAAAACGTAATAGAGATTAAAATGAGTATATATTATGTATTTTTTGAGTCATTTTGCAGCGACCTTGTATGTTTCGGATGTTAAATAAAACTATCAAGTGACGACTAGCTTTTATTGATGCCAAATACCAACTGAATCCTACTACTATTATAAAGGCGAAAGTTTGTAAGTATGGATCTATGGATGTTTGTTACTCTTTCACGCAAAAACTACTGAACCGATTATGATGAAACTTGGTACACTTATAGATAAGGGTTCAGAATAACATATAGGCTACTTTTAATCCCGGAGTTGTCATTTAATCAGAAGTTACGCGGGTGAAACCGCGGGGTACAGCTAGTACAATATAATTTTCTCACGCTACCTGATACATGATTACATTACTCGTAACATGACCATATATGTAAAGTGTGCATACGGCTCACATTTGAAAACGGGATATCGAACTCACATCCCTTTCATTTATAACCAGTCAACGCATCAAACTTTTGGACAAGTTGAACGCTCAACATTTTGTTTCGAAATTAATGATGAAGTTGCCTAAAAGGTTATTTGGGGAACATTCCGGATTGTTGAGAATTTTCATACTTTTGTTTTTTAATAAAATATTTACAGTTTAAGAGATTGAGAGGTAATTCAGTGGGGACTTCGTAATCGTTAATAAAAATTTTCGCCGAAAAATAGAACCGACTTCCTCGCTCTAAAAAGTAGAAAATAACTTTTATTTCATTTTTGTTGTTCTATACAAAGTCGGTGCAAAATCTTGTTAAATTGAAAATAAATAAAGGCACCGACTTTGTATAAAAAAAATACGGTCGACTTGATAACCTCCTCCTTTTTTTTGAAAGTCGGTTTAAAAAGTACGTAGAGAGTCGAGAATTGGTGTGGCCAATTGGGTCACGGTCACAAGGGGAAGGTCGGCGTGAAATAGTGGCGATTTAAATGATACATATTAATAAGACATTTCTGTCCAGTCTCCCCTTTTTATGGTTGTGTTGTGATAGTAAAAGCCTTTTGCTGCATGTTTATCAAGCTTTGTCCCGCAGTTTCACCCGTGCAAGTGATATTTCCAAAATAAAAGCTATCCTATGTCCATTCTCGGGTTTTAAGCAATCTCTGTACAAAATTTAATCTAAATCGGTTTAGCAGTTTAAGTGTAAAAATTGACAAAGCCCGAGGACAGATTGTTCTTATCCCGGAAATCCCATAGGAATAGGAGATGTACGAGGCACAGCTAGTAAGTAATAAAAGATTATAGTATAACTATATATAATTATGTATATAGTTATACTATAATCTATGTATAATTTTCTTTCTTTCTTAGTGGATGCCTACGTCATAACATCTACCAGCATGCCAAAATCCATCCAGCGGTTTGGGCTGTGCGTTGATAGATCACTGTCAGTCAGTCGACTGATTAGTCTTCATAAAATTATATAAGTTCATTTTGACGCAACAAGAGGAAACTTTTATTGCATCATACGTACTTTGAGTTCAATATAAAATTTCATAAAATTATGAAGGAAATTTTATAACGCAACAAGAAGAAAATTTAATGCATCATATGTAAAGACAAGCAAAGCCGCGGTTCCACGCAGTCCAACCATGTGCAAGTAATACATCTCGATACATGATTGACGATATGTTCTTGTATACGCTGTGCAAATATGTGAAAGGTTGATTTATAAAACAAGCCTTTGTCAATGCACAGTGAGAGGACAACAGAATTTTAATAAATGAAAGAGTTATTGATGTTACAAATGGTACGTAAGGAAACAACGCCTATTGAAAAAAAAAATCTTCAAACATGTGCAATAGAAACGCATGTGTTTTAGTCGTAACATAGTTTTAAATAAATATACTTTTATTATAAGTAGCACCCACATTAGGCTAGCCTGTATCGTGAGCACTGAGACGATTATACAATTTTTATTGTCCTCCGTACAAACACGTATAGAATATAATTTAATAGCTATACGGTTAATAATCTTAACCGTATTCTAAAATAAATAAATAATTAAAATATATGAAATATTAAGTATAATAGATAAAATAATATACAGATTAAACTCCATTAATCCAGTGATATAAGAAGATTTTTAGTTGTTAAATACTAAAGCCCTAATATTTTTATTAAAATATGAAATCACTAAGCTTTAATGAATTTACGTCTTAAGTATTTAATTCAAGCTTCAATTAAACCTTCTTTGTCCTACCAGATATAGCTTTCTAAACCTACCCTTCCGTTGAAAATATAATACATTACTGAACTCACAATTTTTTGATGATGGTTTACATAAGGAGAGAAAATATTTCAAAAATTTCAAAGTATGTTACCATTTTAAATAAAATACTTTTTAAAGGATTTTAAACGCGGTTAAAATCCTTTAAAAAGTATTTTATTTAAAATGGAAAGTACTCGCGTTAAAACAAACACAAGATTATACTAAGTATGTTACCATTTGGAGCAATAAGATGCAAGCAAAGCCGCGTTTCGACGCAGTCCAATCACGTGCTAGTAATATATCTCGATACATGATTGACGATTTCTTCCTGAACCCGCTCGCTGTGCTAATATTTGACGAGCCCTTTATACGTTACGACGAGAAGTAATAAAAAAACTATTTTATACATAATATTTAAAACTCAAAGGTGACTGACATAGTGATCTATCAACGCACAGACCAAACCACTGGAAAAGATAAAACATACATGTATTTGACATTAATTAATTTATTTTAAATTAATGACATATAAAAAAAATAATAAGTACACAAAAATAAACGGTTACTGCAATATTCATATAATGTATGACGAAATACGAATATAAAAAATATGCAAACGTATGATTAATCGTATGAGAAATATTGAATGTTGTTGAATTCAATGGTCCTCTTAGAAACAGAATAAAACAATGGAAAAGTACCAGACCACTGTTTATTCTTGTTTACTCTCAAGCTCTTTGTGACGATTGAAACGTCTGGATGGGTGTTAAGACGTTCGTCGCTTTTTACATTCAATATTTGATAACAGACTGTATGCTTTATATATTATGCATCAGAAAATTTTAATTGGTCATATTAGAAAATACTTTTATTAAAGTAGTACTTTTATTATATTTAAAATTTAGGAAATCAACCGAACTTGAAACTTCTTACAAAAAGTAATTTAATGGTAACAATATGATCCCTAAGCTCATTTACACACGAGATATGAAAAACAAATAGATTTTGCAAATGATACAATGCTCATCACCTACTTACTCTTCAAGAAAAATCGATCAGTTGTTACTGAATATAATAATTAAATAAATAAATAAAATTAAAAATTAAAAATTATAAATAAATAAATGTATAATAACATTCGATGCGCTAATAAAGAACACAAGAATTCATTTAAGTTTTCCTTGGACAATAAGATTGATTAAAAAAAAATAATATCGTGTCGGTGTCGTCCCATATAAATAAGGAAACGACGTATCATAATAGTAAGTTTTTGTTCCCATGATTTGTTTCTCGAAAAAACTGTTCTTGAAGGATATTTTGCGTCAATATATTTGGTGCTATTTACATATCAAGTACAAAGAAACTGTAGAAGCCATATGGAAATGTATTTTTGCGTATATTTTTGATGTTTGAGTGAAGTATTGGTTTACGTTTTTACTATTTATTTATTATTAGTTCTGCGTAGCTTCCGTAGCATAATATTGTGTAGATTTTGAGATAATAATGAAACACTTTATTGTGCACAAGCACATTAATGAAAGTTTAGATAAATATTGATGGATTAGATTTATGATTAATGGATAACACATACAAATAGGCAGCGAAATCTACCAGTCCACCTTAGGATATGAGAAACATGTTTTTACGGGAAAATAGTATATACTGTATACAAAAGTGCCTGATTAAATGCAAAATATCTACCACAACAAAAAGCTAAAACATATATACATATAAGAAGATATGATCAACATACTTATACTATTACATAAAGCAATACCTAACTGATGATACTGACGCCTGTTTTCAATAATGTATCAAAGAGTATGGATAGAAGCACGGAGTTGCCACGGGATCACAAGTTACGCGTGTGAAACCGCGGGAGCGGCTATTAATTAATATAGTATTGTAAATGTAACAATATTATTTATATTATTGTATTTTTTATTAATTGTATAATCGAATGGAATGCGGCTTTCAGTGATGGATTTAGATTTGATAAGTGCATTTTCGTAGATAGGCTTTTGAATACTGTTACCGACTGAAGTATATTATACTTCGGTCTGTATAGTATAATATCAATTAAAAAAAAATGTAATCTTATTTAGAATAAACTAATGTCTCCAAAAATATTTTGTCACTTTAATAAACGTACGTAATAGTAAGATGCTAAGTTGTTCAAAATATCAAGATTAGTGTGAATTTAATAGCAGTTTAAGGCATACATTTAAAGGTGTTCAAAGTTCGAGTACACAAAAGTAATAATAATTCCTATGATTTACCGCCCCCAAACATGTAGTTGTTAACAAAAACGATATTAACGTAAGGGTCTAGCGGAGTTTTGGGACTATACATGCGACAAGGATTTGTTAACAGAAGTTATAATGTAAGCTCTTTTGATAAACATTATTTCGTGAAGAGATGTAGAGCGATTTTAGACACTGTTCCCTTCCCGTGCGATTTCCTGGAATAAAGTCCTCTTGTCCTTTCTCGGTTTCCAAACAATCTCTATACTATACAAAATTTCTTCCAAAACGGTTCAGTGGTTTAGGTAGTTTATTTTTTATCTTATTTTTTTTTATTTCAAGAATCTCTAACAAAGAATACACATTACATTCTACAAAATATTGTTTAACAACTAACAAATTGTGTTTCTTTAATTAAAGGAAATTACTGCTTTCACAAAAAAAAAACATCAACTAAAAGGTTTAAAAAATATTGAAACATTTTTCAGGTTTATATGTAACAGTTATATAAAGATTTAAGTAAGTAAGCTAGCAACAACAAAAAATATATGATTTTATACTAATTTAAACATTATTGCCATCAGCATGTTCATATGAAGTTGCATTTAATGAGGTGCCTAAACTTCCCCAAAGAATTACTAAAATGTCAATTACGGATGTTTAGGCGTACAGCAGACACAGACATACAGACAGAGTAACATTAAGTATGCGTCTGTTCCCTTAAGTAAGAATAATATTTATTAAAATACTTATAAAAATGGTCTACGAAATAACATTCCTTGCAATAATTGATATTTTAGTGTTCCCAAACATTTGAAGATGTCCAACAAAAACATTATTAAAGTAAAGGGTCAAGCCCAGTTTGAGGACGATAAAGTGTTGGGTTTTGTTGACCGAAGTCATAATGTGCGCTCTTATGGGTGAGGTGTTTAGTAATTTCTTAACATTACTAGCAATGGTACTAATTAAATCCAATTAAGTAATTCTTATTTATAATATTCAAAAAACTCATTTATTATAAAACTCTTTTCAATAAGCTATTTTTGAAATTTTGTAAAAAACATTTTATGATTATGTTTCTTAAATTCAAGCGGTATGTTTTTGAAAATTTTGACACACATACAAATGGCGCTCTTATTAAATTTTGCAATTTTGGGATTATGTACTTCAATTAGCTTATACGGATCCCTTCAAGTCATTTCGAGGCATTTATATCGGATGATTTCTTTTAATAAATAACTAATTATACATATAAGGGAGCAAATTTCATTTCATTCACTAGCAATGTTGAGAAATTAATATTAAGGCCTGGAGTATTCCCCTCCCATTCCTCTCGCTTTCTGTTCTAATCTTCTCCCAATTTCCCATGATTAATCCTGTCCTTATCTTCTTCCATCAAACCAGCATGGCATCTGCGATTGCTCTTGTGGATGTTCATGAGCTGCGATCAGTTACTTAACATATATTATACGTTAATATAGTTCATCTCATTGATTTACTTGCATGATTTACATAAATAAAAAGTCATGTATATACAGGGTGTCCCGTAATGAGTGAAGCATCTCTTGGGGGATGATAGCCGAGCTAATAATCTATCAAAAAAACTAATATAGGTCATACGAAAATATCACTTATCGTTTTTGAGATATTGAGGATTTTGTAGTTTTTTCAAATATGTTGACCTCGCCCAATGTTTCATATTACTGTGGCCGTAATTCTTATTTGTTTTTCATAATTTTTTACTAAGTTTTCTTTATGAGCTGTTTTCTTGGATACATGCATCAGATATTAATAGAAATATCAGACAACGGAAGAAAAAAAATATTTATTTCAAATTTAGTATAGAGTAAAATTTTGAGGTCAGATTTGATAGTCTGTGGTTTAAAAAAATGTACTACACTGAGACGGTCAGTGAACTTAAAAACTTCTGTATTTAATACCAATTACAAAATGGTATAAAACTTATGGTTTTTCCCTATAGAAAAAAATATTGCAATTTGAAATCAATTTGGGACCTATTTTTTATGATACGTCCAGGATGATACATAGTATGAAATGTTATTTTTACATGAAAAATAAAATTAAATGTTATTATTGGTCAATATTAATAAGAATTCATAATTTGTGATGTGATCCATGGTGTATAAATGCTTAAATTTAAATTCAATTCAAAAGGTAAGAGAATTTAATATCATTTAATTCAGCCTTTGCACAATATGTTCATGAAATTTCATCAAGATCATATATTAGTCGCGACGTAGCTGACACATAAACATCCAAACATTTATTTTTATATGAATAATATTAGTGTTATCTTAGAGTATCCATTATGGCTAATTTATTTTGATTACAAATATAAACACTCTGGCTGTATCCCCCATTAACACAGTAGTTATTTACACTCCCCTCTATAGAAACGAATGGTTTTTACAGCTGATTAGTGATGTGTTCGGACCTTTATTATGAATTAATAGGAGAAATTCTTGTTAATATTGTCTCAACAATTTTCTAAATAATTGTATATCCAAAAGTAACAAATTGTAGCGCTCGGTATATGTTTGCTTCAAATTAAAATATGTTGCTAGAATTAATTCTGAATTTTGCGTATGCCCCGTTCCTATAAAAATAAAACAAGTCGTTTTATTTACGGACAGAACAATATTAGGCAGTAGTCTAAAGCGTATTTATACTAAACGAGATGTTAACATAACTATCTAAACTTGTTTCCGGTTATTTGATTATTACCGCTCGTTAATGAATACCGTATCGAGCGTTAACCGATCATCACCCTAAGGAACGCATTTTCTGTACAAATATTTAATGTGTTGCGCACAATACCCATATATGAACGCTAAACATTACTAGACGTAGCAAATAGAACGTTTAGGAATTATTTCTTTCCTCAGATAAGACGTTGTACAATACTGTATTAATTTAGTTTCAGTAATCTAGCTTAGAGCCAGATTCAAGTTGTGGAGACCCAGGATACGCTTTAGGCGTCTCTGATGCGATAAATCAAACGATTTATGCACAAGAAGAGATTTACATGCATTATATACATGCAAAATTTCGTTATTTACATATTTCTAGTTATAATCGATGATTATTTGAATAGAATACGTTATATTGCAGACGTTTATATTACTTGAAAATTATTTTGATTTTATTTTGAGCCATTATATCTATGTCATTTCTGGGGTTCATCTCTGTACAAATTTTCATCTAAATCATGTATTTTCCTCTTTATAATATAAGTATATAATATTTGAAGTACAATCATAATAAAGATGTGCCCAGCAGAAGATCGGCGTAATCGGATGTTTAATGCTGAAAACATAATTATTTTCCTATTATACCTTACCGGAACTGCAGACCTGAATGGTGATTATTATATCACTTGTAAATATACACCAGTCAAAATATTTTATTACGTCATAATATTTCTTAAACATTATATACTTAATAAAATTTTTGAAGAAAATATCTGATCTTGAAGTTATTTTTGGAATTCACTTTTAATGATTTTATTTGTACGTTTACTATGTGGCAGAAAATGAAAGTCATAAAAAAAACTCCTCTAAATTTAGCAATGCGTAACAAGTATCGTCTACTGTCTTGACAATTGAGTATCGGTGAGCTAGCTTAGCGCACTCAAGTTGCACTAGGAGGACATTGTCTTATGAGTAAATTTTCTATATTTAATTTACATAATACTTAAAACATACATATGAATACTAGTTTTATTTGAACTTTACTAAGACTTTACTTTGCTTCATGATGAGACTCCTCTAAATTTAGCAATGCGTATCAAGTATTGTTTAGTGTCTTGACAATTGAGTATCGGTGAGCTAGCTTAGCGCACTCAAGTCGCAGTCACCCGGAGAGTCGTGTGGGCGGGCCTCGGGCGTGTGATGCGATACATCGAAGGATTTATGTGAGACCAAGGCGAGATTTACATGCACTGGGAGGACATTGTCTTATGTGTATTTGCTTTGCTATTCAAAAATTTATTAGATAATTGTATATAGTTACAGATCTCCTATGCGATAAAAGCTCTGCTTGTATGTCCTACCAATAGTATAAATGTGAAAGTTTGATACTTGAATATTTATATGTTTGGATGAATGAATTAATGAATATTCATTTTTATACACACACAAAAATACTAAAACTAAAACGTATAATTAGCGGCCTTATGGCTTAAAAGCCATCTCTTCCAGGCAACTGTAATATTAAACGGAGAAACAGTTATTAGAAGAACATATTTGATGTTTGTGTGTCAATCACAGCGCAACTACTAAATAGATTTTGATGGAATTTTGTTTATAGGCGGGATTAGGTGATAAGCTACTTTTTATCCCGGTATTCCCAAGGGATTAAAATTACGAAGGTGAAACCGTGGGGCGAGGCTAGTGTATAATATTCACATTTTCAAATAGTATCAATCAAATACTTCCTATATAGTTTCCTTTTTTTTGTTATACCCCTTTCGGACAGATGTTAACCGATAAGAAGAGGCATAAGCGGATAGTTTTAAAACAAAAAAAAGGAAAATAAAAACTATAAAGGAAGTATCCGAACCGTTTCTAAAGGTGGATATACCACATTAGTATTGGCATAATCGTTATCAAGCCTGTGACGACATCCTTTTGCCCTGCATTTTTTTACTTTTACAAATATTGCGAAACTATATTATACAGTATGGTAAGGAAGGGTGGGGAGACGGTCTCATCGTAAAAAGACTAACAGCCTTACTTATAAACGTCTCTCAATTTTAAGATACCCAGTTAGGTGTTGTTTAAGGATTTTTTCACTTATAAACCCAATTCAGCGTAGAGAGGTGATTAAGCAACTGTTAAATAATGTCAAAATTTAAGAGACGTCCAACCCTGTTTTAAGCCCGTTGATCGACAATATGGCGGATGTTTTATCAATCAGCTGATCATATTTGAAGCTTTGACGTACGAAAGAGTATGTCGATATTGGTGTTTTTTTATTTATTTGAATAACAATAAAAATGGGCTACGATAATTACTTGCTGATTTTTCGATTTAAGTATATGTGAAAAAGGTGCATTCAGAATACGCCGGCGTCAAAAAATAAATAAATTCGTCGTGTCTCTTCCAGACACGGAAAGCAATTTTTATACAATAATGCGAGGCTTCTATCATTTTATCAAGACCATAATACCTGCTTGTTTCATGCTGAATAATTTGGGCATACTATATTCAGCGGACGAATTTGATCAAGGTATTTATGAAAATTATAAACAAGACAAATTTGATCATGGTACTAATAAAATATTATGCATATTTGACTCTTTATTTTAATTATTTCCAGATCCTTTAGGAATTGAAAACTTAAGTAATGCAATGGCCCTTAATAAGTCGGAGATGAAAATGAATGAAATAAATATGAACAAACATATCAATATTAAAAATAATTTAATAATTAAACATATTAATTGTTTTTGTAAATTTAAAATTTTTGATTTTGTAGTACTCCTCTTCCAATCGCATAGTGCCTTTTTTATTAATCTCCCTCTTTTGTATCCTAATAGCATGAGTCTGTTGTTATTATTTCCCTGCTGTTTATGTCAGTAAGAACAGTTGGTGCTTATGGTCATCACAGTTATTTGATTTTTCACTTCCTCCTCACTCCTATTTATTGAACGTTAATGTTTTATTGGTTATTGAATTCCTTTTTATATAATTTATATTTACTTCTTCTCCTTCTTCTTCTTTATAATAAATGGTCCCCTTCCACAGGAGATGGATTTTAGTTTAAGATTAATAATAATATAAACTGACAAGTATTTGAAGATTTACCGTCAATCAAACGTCATACTTACAAATAACCACCATAAATAACTACATAAAACCTCCATGATCATTCATTTTCGACATTATTTTATAAAATTATCGTGAATTGCGGGCATTATTTCCTGAATGTTGCTAGAATAATTAAAATTGACGTTACTTACTTGAGAGAGCGCCGAGACGCGTTTATAAGTAAGAATTTTTTAATCGTTGTTTAGGACGTTGAGAGTTACTCAATTAAGAGGTAGTTAAGCAACAAATCAAGCATTTTTTATAAGTAAGGCTGTAATTGGCTCCACGTCAGCTATATTCATACGTAATTTTCATTCTGGACACGGAACCATGTTTCTTGGTCAGGCACCTAAATCTACACCTGCAAAAGATGCTGAATAATAAAGACCTAAACCTTTTACGAGAGAGCAAATGAACTGTTTACCAGGAAGATCGTAACTTTTTACTGCCAAGGGTAATTTCCATTGTTTAGATTAATAAAAACATCGCACTTAAAACTTATTTCACGTCTTAATTATAAGACGGTTTCCACCAAATAGCTGCAATTAAGATCGGAGTTTTAGCAGGCGATTTTAAGTTCTGTGTCTTTGGTTTATGGGTCAAAATGTTATGAGGGGTTCGGTCTTTAGCTATAGGTCTAATTTATCCATGTCACCGCAATTCGGTCTTCAGTCTAGAGTTCGGAAAGCTTAGTCATGGCACATTTAACCTGCTTTTGACAGAGAGCTTTGTTCTTTGCGGTTATATATTGTCGCGGTAAAGTTTGCTTGACGTATGACGCAGGCGTTGAGTTTTTTAATTTCTTGGTAATCGTTCTTTTACGGAACATTAGCCATGCCACACAGTTTTCCTCATATAGTTATGTAGCCTTCCTCTGCCTTACATAACTAGGTTATTTTTTTTTCAATGGTGGTAATGGTGGTCAATCTGAACAAAGACCAGTCAGGTACACAGGAGATATTATAGTACACAAGTATGTGTGAAAGAAAAAGGTGCACTTGCAGGTTCCTTCATGACAATTACATTCCTAGCAGTTTTACGTGCTCTCCGATGCACCAGGCTTTCAACACCGCCAATTTCCAGACTTAAGGCTGCTATTAAGACATTTTGTTGGAAAAATCTCAATAACATTTTTTGGTCCCAGCCGGGATGATACCCGAGATCCCTCGAAGATGCACCCAAATAGACCAATGAGGCAGCCAAGACTGGGTTAGCGCATAAACAAACAAACAAACCGCTTTACTCTTAGGAGCTAGGAAATGTTAACCTAACTATTAAATTAATCAACAATAACTGGTAAAGCTTTTTATCTAATTAGATTTTTAGTTTATTCAAAAGTAATTTTGTTTGCAATTTTCCTTTCATTCATTAATTCATTATGTATTTTGTTTTAACCTTGACATTAAAACTATTTCAAACCAACATAAACAAGTCACAAAATCAAGTAAATCCAATTTATCTACGATCAAATGTAAATAATTAGAGATTAAATTAAATTCAAAGTGAGCCATTAATTCTTCTTTTCACTTTTGTCTTGTAAAAACATAGATTGTAAAAAAAATATAGATAGATAAAGATAGATACACTATCTTTATCTATCTATCTTTTTTTTATAAATAGAGATGTTATTTGATTCATAATATATTAGTGTTGTAACCTTGACATTAAAACTATTTAAATACCAATTCGTCTGGATATAAACAAGTCACAAAGTGAAGTAAATCCAATTTATCTACGATCAAATGTAAATAATTAGAGATTAAATTAAATTCAAAGTGAGCCATTAATTCTCCTTTTTCTTGATGTATCTATCTATATTTTTGAGTTAAATAGAGATATTCATTAATTCATTATGTATTTTGTTTGTCTTATCAAGTCACAAAATGAACTAAATCCAATTTATCTACGATCAAATGTAAATAATTAGAGATTAAATTAAATTCAAAGTAAGCCATTAATTCCTGTCAAGCTCGGCTTTATTCGTCCGATGTTCCAGATTCCGGACCGTTTCGGACGCCTTGTAACTACCGGCGACAATTCTTCCGGTACATTCTTGGGCCACAGTGTAAGAATATCAGTGGTGAAATGTGTTTTTTTACCATATAATTATTAATAATTTATAATTATTCATTTAAATTGAAATATATCATCTTGGGAATATGTACATAATATTCAAATGTTTTCAATTCAAATTCAAATATTCTTAGCATAGCACAGCTTTATAATCATACACTATTAAATTAAAAGTGATAGCATTTTAAAGACTTAGCTTATCAAAACGAAGCGAAATGCAACAATATTTTCAGATACTGTAAAAATACCAAATTCATCTTGATTACAAAAAAAAAAATAATTGCAACAACTTTAAAAAATATTGTTTCAAGACCCTTGTAAACACCATGTTTTCTACAAGTAAGTATTAACAAACAAAAATTATTGCTAACAAATGAAATTGCTATTAAAAAAGAAACATCGATCTGAAGCGATAAGGTCGCCTTTTGTGTAAAGTACATTTTAAGATATTTTTATTTTGTGAAATTGATTTTCATATCTTCTATACATATAATAAAACAGTAACCGAACCATTTCTGTACATTGAATATTTTTCAAAAAGAGTAATTGGTATGCAACATGTATGTTCTATAGATACCAAAACCATGGTTAGAATTTTTTTTTTCTGTTTGTCTGTTTATCTGTTTGTCTGTTTGTCTGTTTGTCTGTTTGTCTGTTTGTCTGTTTATCTGTTTGTATGTGCGTCAATCACGTAATAACCACTGGGCAGTTTTTGATAAAATTGCACATGCATTGGCATGTGCAAGGCAATTTGCACCTAATATTGATCTATTGAGATCAATATTAGGTGCAAATTATAGGCTACATTTTATTTGAAAAAAATAATTTTAGGGGTGGCTCTCCATACATGTAAACGGAGGGTAAAAAAATAAATTCGCGAATACATCAATAAATTTGATGTCATTAGATAGGTCTTTAAAAATTAAATAGAAGTTTCTAAACGCGTTTTTTGCTAAATTAAATATTTTTTGAGATATACGCTTCTAAAGTCGTGAAAATGTCATATCACGTGACAATGTGAGATTTTGATTGACTTGCGGTCATGTCTTTTTATAATCTTAACGTATAGATACGGTAAAACATTCAAAATTCAACCTTCAAAAAATAACTA
Source organism: Phoebis sennae (assembly GCA_001586405.1). Lineage (NCBI taxonomy): Eukaryota > Metazoa > Arthropoda > Insecta > Lepidoptera > Pieridae > Phoebis > Phoebis sennae. Next base: position 219,429 of record LQNK01000779.1, on the reverse strand, counting down.
ACTCTCCGCCCGCGGCTTCGCTCGCGTGTGGTACAATTTTCTGTATTTGGAAGAAGCACGCACATTGTGAGATTTTGGTGAAACCTATTTCCATAGAAAATTATAAAAAACACTATATACATGCGCATATATGAGCGGTCCTGCGACCGTAATTTTTCTAAACTTTGGCGTGCGCCTCTAAAAAATACAGAAGTTAGTAGCCCACGCGTGCGAAGCCGCGGGCGGAAAGCTAGTTATACAATAAAGTTGTTGTGAGTTTGCATTTTATTTCAAGTTGAAAAATATAAAAAATGTACACCTAGTTATCATGATTTAACTAAATGCTTTTCCTACACTGTGTACACGACGCTAATAAGGCAACGCCTAGAGTTGCTCTTTATCGTCAAACCAAGACTAGAATTAACTTAGAGTTTAATTAGTTTTCAAATTACGTAAATATGAATGGATCAACTTGATTTATTGTTTTAATTAAATTATTGTTTGCTTGACGCTTAGATTTCGTCTTATATAAGTGAAATTGTATGGCAAATTGTAGTTAAATGGATAATAATTAATCTAGGTTCTAGTACGTTTAAACATCTACGCTATTTTCTTCTATAGAAATGTTTTTTGTTGTAAAACTTTCATACCTTTTTTCTTAATGTATGATGAATTTCGTGAAGTGATGAAATATTGTATGTATAATAATGAATGCCAAAATATTGTTTCGCGAGCCATCCCTTCCATTTGAAAAAAAAAATATGGTGTGGACAATTTTTTTTCATTAAATTAATTAAAAATCAAACAATCTATTGCTCAGTAACAGTAGACCCCAAACTAGGAAATACCTATATCTTGGGAGCCCATCCTTTTATTTAACGTAAATTAACGTTACGCGATATCGTTTACAATAACAATTCGCGGATTTTATCATTACGCGATAATGTGACCCGAAATAAACAAGATATGGAAATCGAACTTAATGCTTTTTATACACTGACATTTGTACAAAGGTCTGGCTGAATCCGAAAGAGGATCAGCCAAAGCAATGCTACAAGTTTCCACGACACTTTTGTTGTTCGCAGAGTCATTACAGAAACATTCCATCAGAATATGGTACACGTATTCGATTATGTTACATGTAGAACAAATCGGTGTTGTAGGACCATAGGCTTTTTATGACCGCAGTCCATGAACATCAACAACATCAAAGTGTCGCAGATGCCTCAAACATCAGATGAACCGCATGCCCCGCTTGCCTGCTCTAACATAACATAAAAAAATACTTCTCTCACTCATTTCTGAGTTTTTACTCCCCTCCCTATCATCTATGTAAATAGAGGAAAAAGGTTGTGTAAGCAAGAATTCAATTCAAAGCCTTCCAGTTCGGAATTACTAATTTATTTTAGCGTTTTTCAGACCTCCATATAAATTTAACTTATAAAGGGTAGAAGTACTTAGTAGGGTAGGCAAAGTTATCGTAAATAGATTTGTTAGTTTAAACCGTTTGTTACAAAGTATTAATCCGATTATCTTAAAGTTCAAAGAGCCCGCAATGCGCATAGAATTCATCTGATTTATCTATACGTATTATCTTACAATTTGAATTACAGCTCCTAAGAGTAATTATTTTAAACAGCACTGCCAAAAAAATAATATTGAAGGGGGTCTGGTATGGAACTCTTTGTGCGGTAGTCCGACTCGCACTTGGCTTTGTTTTGAAATACTTAATTCTGTATCCTTCTTCGAGTGATATTACATATATTTTTCATGTTACAAAATTTTACTCTTAACGTTAAAAAGAACACCCTATATACAGTATGTTACTTGAAATCAACGAAACTGTTTTCCAACATTAATCCGACCACAATGCATACAACAGTGCCAGATTTGTAATTTACAAGAGTGAGATAATATAAACAGTGCACAAAATTTCATTCAGTTTAGTGTTTAAGTAGAGACCGATAGAGTTACTTTCGCATTTAATATTATATAGTATAAAGTATATGTAGTATATAGTATAGTATAGTAGTGTTGTTACAAGACCGAATAACCTAAACTGCACATTATCCGCAATGTATACAAAACTGCAAGAGATTTTTTCATTCGGTTCACCTGATGTTAAGTGACTGACCGCAGCCCATGAATATCTGCAACATCAAAGTGTAGCAGATGTCTTGCCGGCTTGAAGTAAGGCCATCCGTCCCCTATAAGGAGAGGATTAAAGATTTATCGAATTATAGCTTATGTGTATAGTTTTAGACATATTTAATTTTTTCTTGCTTTTCAATATTCACAATCAGTAAAAAGAGTAAAATATCTTATCAATTCATTTTCCGAACCGTATATTATACTTCTCACGCTCATTTCTGAGTTTGTACTCCTGTCCCAATTTCCCATCATAAATCCTCACCCTATCATGTGTCTTTCTTTCAAGCCGGCAAAGCATCTGTGACACTTTATTGTTGGCGTTCATGGGCTGCGGTCAGTCACTTAACATCATGTGAACCGCATGCTCCGCTTGACCGCTTTTATATAAAAAATCTGAAAGTTTCTGATTTGAACTTTATACATTGCATATATTCCAAAAAGGTGGAATTGAAATTAAAAAATATATTTTTCTTCAAATAAAAGTTGACCTGTTCACTTAAAAATACACCCTGTATTAAATGAACGAAACGTTCTAATCCGATTATCTTGAACTGCGCAATGCATACAGCAGTCCAAGATATTTGCCATTTATAAGGGTGGGGTAATCTGCACAGCAACTGTTATATCTGATATTTATGCTAGTATTAACACATATAATAATGAAGAATGTTAACAAATTTTGATTTTTAGCTTTTCATATAGTTTTTTTAAAATAAAAAATACTGTTGAAAAAATTAGTTTGTTAAACGAACGTGTGTGTTTGTGAACGTCAATTAGTTTTTGATTTATAAGCAAAACAAATCGTAACCGCCCGACGCGGCGATTGCGGCGGTGTGACGTCATAAAACAGACAG
>LQNK01000779.1:200423-214557 GCA_001586405.1 Phoebis sennae | reverse complement strand
TTATTTGATATAACATTATATTACTCCGAACGTTAAAAAGAACACCCTATATATACAGTATGTTACTTGAAATCAACGAAGCTGTTAGTTTTCCAACATTAATCCGACCACAATGCATTCAACAGTGTCAGATTTGTAATTTACAAGAGTGAGATAATGTGTACAATCAGTGCACAAAATTTCATTCAGTTCTGTGTTTTAAGTAGAGACCTACAGAGTTACTTTCGCATTTAATATTATATGGTATAATATGCTATAGTATAAGGAATATATAGTATACTAGCTTTCCGCCCGCGGCTTCGCACGCGTGGGCTACCAATTTCTGTATTTTTAGAGGAGCACAACAAAAGTTTAAAAAAATTACGATCGCAGGACCAGTAATATATGCGCATGTCTATAGTTTTTTTAATAATTTTCTATGGAAATAGGTTTGACCAAAATCTCACAGAGCGCGCGCCTCTTTAAAAATACAGAAATAGAAACCCACGCGAGCGAAGCCGCGGGCAGAGAGTTAGTTATTTTTTGAAGGTTTTTGAAGATTCATTGAATGTTTTAACGTCTTAATCTATACGTTAAGAGTATAAAAAGGCATGTCCGCATCTCAACCAAAATCTCACATTGTCACGTGGTATGACATTTTCACGACTTTAGAAGCGTATATCTCAAAAAATATTTATTTCAGCAGAAAACGCATTTAGAAACCTCGATATCATTTTTAAAGACCTTTCCAATGGAACCTCACTCAGTGTTGTATTCTGGAATTTATTTTTTTGCCCTCCGTTTATATGTATGGAGAGCCACCCCAAAAATATATTTTTTTAAATAAAAATAAATAATAAAATGTAGCCTATAAATTGCACCTAATATTGGTCTATCAGCATGTGAAATTTTATAAAAATCTGCCCAGTGGTTATTACGTGATTAACGCACATACAAACAGATAAACAGACAAACAGATAAACAGACAAACAGAAAAAGAAATTTTAACCATGGTTTTGGTATCTATAGAACATACATATTGCATACCAATTACTCTTTTTGAAAAATATCTAATGCACAGAAATGGTTCGGTTACTGTTTTATTATATGTATAGAAGAACTGTCCAAGTGTCCAATCTTTACTATTTAATAACTGTTATATTTTAGGTCCGAAGTATATCCTAAATGAAATGTAACAAAAGTGTTACTGTTCATGCTTGTATAATCCTAATAATTCTCTTATATTTTTTTTGCAAAATATTTACATTTTCGATATCTGTCGTATACTTCTAGAATGAAAGAGACTTGTATGTTTGCACGCATTTAACGCATTCTTGCTTATGGACGCAAATAATAACTTCTGCATGTTGGTTAGTCTTTGTTGTGATTGGCCGCCATGATCAAAATCTACTTTGGAGATTAAAGCAGGCTTTATTTATCATTAAAAAGGACAGTGCAAACAACAACTAAAAAGGTTAAACTGAATGTGCCTACGCGCATTGATGATGTGCTTTGATGGATAACTTTGAACCCTCATATCTTTTTTATTTTTTAACCGATTTGAATGAAACAAACACTAAAACCTCTGGGGGACTTGCCGTAATAAATAATCGAAAACCGCATTTAAATCGGTTAAGCCGTTTCGGAGTTGACTGCGTACAAACGCCCGACAAACAGACAAACAGACAAAAATTCTAAAAATCATTGTTTTGAATTTAGAATCACAAATGAAACACGAAACACAAATTTTTTCTTGAAAATATTAAATGTACAGACACGGCTAGTCTACGATTTTATTATATATGTATAGATGTATAGATAGTATAGTATTAGTGAGGAATTACAAATTAAATTATTTATTACAAGACCGATTAACCTAATCTGCACATTTTCCGCAACTAGTATTATATTATCTGTGTCCGCAATGTATACAATAGTGCAAGAGATGTATTGCATTATAGCATTATAGATTTTCAAGATGTATCTTTTTTTTTTTCTTGTGATCGATCTCATCGATCGTTTTCCGAAAATTATAAATTTATAATATTACACTTCTCACACACATTTCTGAATGTTTCCAAATTTGACCTTTATACATTGCATATATTCCAAAAAAAGACGGAATTGAAATTAAAAAATATATTTTTCTTCAAATAAAAGTTGACCTGTTCACTTAAAAATACACCCTGTATTAAATGAACGAAACGTTCTAATCCGATTATCTTGAACTGCGCAATGCATACAGCAGTCCAAGATATTTGCCATTTATAAGGGTGGGGTAATCTGCACAGCAACTGTTATATCTGATATTTATGCTAGTATTAACACATATAATAATTGTTGGTTTAGCCCACGTAAAACCAATATAGGAAATATATAACTTTGAAACATTTTAAACCTCAATATCTCAAACTGATTTAATAACGTATTCCTTTCATAGACTTTTTCTTACCTACAGATTAGAGAATAAAAGGCAAATGGAGTGCGCAGGAGACTTGAGTGACGCTGAAAAGCAAATACAAAAGTCAAAAGCAAATACAATTTTTTGTCTAGTTTTACGTTTGTCACGAGAACTTCGTAATTTTTCTTAAAAACGTACATTCTGAACGAATAGTTAACGTCACTCGAGTCTTTCCTCAAAATACTTTGTTACAAAACACACCCTGTACATGTAGTTCCTTTAATCTAATATACAGGATGTTGTTAGTTACAAGGAACTAATCTGATCTTAAACGGTACAAAGGCTGCAGTGCGCATACACGAGATTTGCGGTCTCTACGGACTTTGCAAGGTTATCTGTACAGTGAGACAATGTTATTGCAGGCTCTTGGCCAACTTGTGTATTTTAATCGAATCGTTGAAAACGTCATTAAAATCGGGTTAGTATTTTTAATACATAAATAATTAATATTCCTGGACATTTGACACAACGCCATCTAGTCCCAAACTATGCAGAGCTTGTACTATGGATACTAGATAACTGATAGACATACTTAAACATACTTTTTTTTTGTAAATAAATACATACTATAGATAAATTAACACCCAGACAGTAGAAAATTACAATGTTCATCACGTTATAATTTTCTGCTCGTGGGGATCGAACCCACACCCTCCGGCGCAATAGACCATTGCTGAACCACTACGCCAATCGGGTCGTCGAGCAGAGCAAGCAATGGAGCACGTGGGTCACTTGATATTAAGTGATCACCTGAAACACCAGGAGTGTCGCAGGAGCTTTGTCGGCATTTTACAATATAATGGATTCGACATTTTTATATTTAGCACGTGTGGCGACGGAATACATGTGTACTATGATACTCACACACACTCAGAGACTGAACAATTTATTTAATAGAAATTTATTAAAAAAAATACTTTTTCTTTATTTGATTTGATATTTAGATATGATATTAAAACATCTTTTCTTTTTATACAATTTTAATGCATTTCCATCAAGAAGTGACAATACAGTCTATCTATCTCTTCTTTTTGAATCGTAATATTTGTAAAACTTTGACTAACCTTAACTGGCTCTTAATTTGGTATTTAGATATCATAAATTGTTATTTGTGGTAACAAGAAAATGTTTCTTTCTTTCTTTCAAATAAATAATATTGCAAAAATCTTTCACCAAGAATGTCACAAACAACTGTTCCCAAAAACGTAACAAAGCTAAAACGAGCAAATTCAGAAAGCTATATCGGCAAATCCATCACAGTCTTCGGTTTCAAAAACAAGTCATATTTCGACACGTCCCCGCAGGCTTGCGTGTCGAACTTTACAAAAACAAATAAACAATTATTGACAGTTTCCGATGGAAAAGTAGAAAAAGAGCAGCACTCCCCCGTCAACCTTTGATACGTTGATTACAATATTTTCGCTGTGGTGCCCGTTTTCACGACGCGGCGTACTGGATGATGAATATATTTTGAATACAAAACATTGAAGATGATTTGAAATATTGATAAGATGATATTGATAAGATGTTTTTGGTCCAATTTTGATTGCAGTGTCTTATTTTAGTTAGAAAGTTTAGAACTTGTGTTAAGCAACAGAAAATGTAAAGATTCTGTTTTAAAAATACCAAAAATGTTCAAAACAACAACGAACATCAGAAAATCAATGGCTAAGGGGATTCACTAAACCCAACCCATTTTTTCCATCATCTCTCTCTTCAGGTGACCGTTTTGCTTAGAAAAACTAAAACTACTAGTGCCAATAGTATTAAACCACTGGGTCTCAGAGCTTCATTCAAACCGGTACAATGAAGGCTTTTACATTTATACTGAACTCTCTGTGGCTCAATAAATCTGCTAAATATTGTGATGCTTCACACCGCGAGAGGTCGTTGATCTCTCCTCATCACATCATACCTACTAGCGCCAGTATAATACTAGCGCCAGTACAAAACCAATGGGTCATAGAGCTCCCTTCAAAACGGCACAATCAAGGCTGTTACCTTAACGTTTCCGCAGCTGTATTGTTGATATTCACGTTTGACTAACATTTGTATTTCAATATTCACTGGCTTTGCTTAAAGAAGTTTTATTTGCAACTTTCATCTTCGTCGTTTTATCTGCACTAATATTATAAAGAGGAATACTTTGTTCGTTTGTTTGTAATGAATAGGCGTCCCAAATCTCTTTCGATACATATATTGAAAATGTCGTTATACATGTTGGAAAATGTTTTTTTTTTTTTGTATTAAAATATGATAATTTCTAAATAATTTTGTTTGTCACGATGAAAGAGATTGAGCCCCACGACACAGGGGATCCTAGTGTGGGGTTCAAAGCTGTATTTTTGTGTATGCTATATGTAATTTTTTGGAACAAATAAACATTTATTATTATTTATTATTACATATATAACGACATAATTCGTTCATATTGTGAGATACGAGTTTTAAGGGTGACGAAATTTGTGTAAAATTAAAAAAGTAGGGTCGATATGTATTGTAAGATATTGCATTTTTAATATTATTCCTTACACAAAAATCTTCTTCTTAATGCGATTCTACTTCCTAATGCGAAAAATTAACACACACTCTTTTAATAGCCATGATTTTGCAGTATGTACAAAATTTGTGGCAGCCCTGAAGCTTTTGCAAACGTCAAAGATCGTGCAACCATTATTTTAACACTGTGACAGCACTAAACTGCTTGACGTTTTCCTGAATAGATGCGGTACTAAAAATAGCCTCCCCGACCAATATCGATCATGGTGGCCAATCTCAACAGAGATCAGCCAGGTATGCAAGGGATATTATAGTGCACAAGTAGTACATTCTCTATTTCTTTACTCTCATTATCCAATAGGACGCTAGACCGACACGACCAGAGAGAGATCAGGCACAGGACCCACGGCTTTACGTGCTCTCCGAGGCACGGGGGTTTTCTAACACCGCCAACTTCCAGACTCAGGGCTGCTATTGAGACATTTTATTAGAAAAATCTCAATAACATTTTTGGCCCCACCCGGGATTCGAACCCGAGACCCATCGATCTGTAGTCCAAAATGCAAACTACTAGACCAACGAAGCATTCAGCAGTTGCATATTAAATCCTTACTAATATTATAAATGCGAATTAGAAGCAAAAATGATTAAATAAAAATTGCAATGTCAACTACGCAATAAATTATTCATTCATGATTTCATTAATAGGTTTCCTACAGTTCAAGTTTATTCAGCGAATCTAGCTCAGATATAAACATATTCGTGATTTAAGCTAAGGGCTGAAAATCCGAAGCAGTTATTTACCTTTAAATCGCGTATTTAGCGATCAAATCGATTTACCGTCTGGGGTGGTTCACGCTATCCGATACGATATCGTATTTAATAAACAAAAAGAGTAAAGGAATAGAGAGTGACCTGTGTGCATAATAATATCTCCAGCGCAGCTGGCTAATCTCTGTTGCGATTGGCCACCATGGCCGAATCGGTCAGTGAGAACTCTTAATGAACAATAATATAAAAATAATAAAGTTTGAGCATACTATATTTTGATCTAACTTACTTTTTCTCAGATTAAACTACAAATAAATGTTACCTATTTATTCTTTTAACTAAATATTCAACGAGAACACCTATTTGAGTATACAAAAACATTTTAAAGAAAACACCCCGGCACAATGACAATCGGATATCCATGTCCCAATTTTCTCATCAAACGAAGTTAACAGCATTCGCAAGCAATCTCCATTCAGGGATTTTGCAGACAATCGGTTATTTTTCCTATTAACCACCCACGTCTAAACAACTCAACCGATTTTTATCAAACATATCTAAATTTGACTTATTGTCGATATTAGGGCGAAGACACTTTATTGTGTTCTTTGAAAATAACGCACTGCACTATTTTTAACCGACCTTCAAAAAAAAGAGGAGGTTACCAATTCGCATATCCGCATATCTCCGGCGTTTTGGACCGATTTGGAAAATTCTTTTTCCATTCGAAAGAGTAGAGTATCAGTGTCAGTGTCAATGACTAAACCTTTTGAGTTAGTGTAGTATAGTTATAAAAATAATAATAACTTTTACAAAAAATAGAACCGATTTCCTCCCTCTAAAAAGTAGAAAATAACTTTTATTTTATTTTAAATTTATGCAAAGTCGGTGCAAAATCTTTTTAAATTGCAAATAGATAAAGGCACCGACTTTGTATAGATTTAAACAAAAATAAAATAAAAGTTATTTAGTCTTTTTAAGTCTCCCAACTATATCCGTGTAGTCGTGGAGCTAGAGGGCCTCTAATATATTTATCGGATAACCTAAAAAGGCTCCAGAGGTCTTCAAAACAAGATACCGAAGATGAGCGTAAACGATCGATTTGCCTCCAACGAGGGATATTTGCTTACCGTATTAGATAAGGTTATGTACCATTTAGTCTCTTTATCAAATCCCTAGGCAATATTCGTGGGTGAATTATTCGTTTTTAATCTTGCATATTTACATTTAGTTTTATCTTACGAATATCACTTCAAAATGGCGGTAATACTTAATACTGCCTCATATTGCCCGGTAGTGATTGCTCTAGGCAATAAACCTCCTTTTGTCTCTTTCTTTTATGTTAATCTGTTTCTTATTGCTATTTTCATGTACAATCTACAGTAGTTATATTTATCTACAATCAATAGTTTTATTTATAATTATAATATAAAAGCTTCTGCTCGTAGCTTCGGTCGTATTACGTTCAGGGTATTTTTTTATTACAGCGGGCAAGTGGAGCATGCGGTTCACCTGATGCTAAGTGACTAGCCGCAGCTCATGAACATCTACAACATCCGGTTTGAAGGGAGGAGAGGGGATAAAGAGAGGATTAATGACGGGCAATTGGAAGGGGAGTAGAATAGCATGGGAAAGGAAAGGGATGGGAATACAAGCCTCCGGGCAGTTGCTCACCGTACGGAACACAGTGCAATACTGCTGAAGATGTTATGGAGAAGAAATAACCTCTGTCTCCTCTTACGACACTCACACCTCTTCGAAACAAATGGGGTGTTGACACGCGTATTCTACCCCGTCGTCACACGGGTAGAATCCTTGATGTTATAAAGCCTAAGACTTTATAACATTATGAAATTGACGTAGTTAGAAGCAAATACGGGAATTTTTGTCCGAGGAATTTCTTTAAATATTGTCGACAACATTAACTGCTCGGTTGGCGCAGTGGATACGTCGGTGTCTATTGCGCCAGAGGGTGTGGGTTCGATTCCCACAGGTAGAAAATTATGATGTGATGAACATTGTAATTTTCTACTGTCTGGGTGTTAATATATCTATAGTTTGTATGTATTTACGAAAAAAAAGTATGTTTAAGTATGTCTATCAGCTATTTAGTTTCCATAGTACAAGCTTTGCTCAGTTTGGGACTAAATGGCGTTGTGTTAAATGTCCAGAAATATTTATTTATTTATTTATTTGTGATTTCATGTAACAAGTTCTGTAAGTATGACATATTTCTATGTTGACGTTATGACTCGTTGTGAGTTATTGTTAACTGACTGTGTAAACTACACATTATTATTGACCATAATTTTACATAGCCCCTCTATTAGTTTATAACAATATTTATAATAACTAGTGTTTCGATCGCGTTACATTCAGGGTAGAAATTTTTTATAAAACTACTCAACCGTCAGCGACAATACTATATATTTGTAAGAACACAAAGTACTATTGATTCGTAACAATAAGTTTTCTGTTGAATTGTTTTATTTTATTGAATTGTCGAGAATAATTGGCTTCTTACAAGTTACTATTGATATTGAACATTTACCATCTTCTGTGAAAAATTGTATTATTTATATTTCTACTCTCTATACCAATATTATAAGGAGGAAAGATTTGTTTGTATTGATTTTTTTTTTTACGATCCGATTGGCGCAGTGGTTCAAAGGTCTATTGCGCCAAAGGGTGTGGGTTCGATCCCCACGAGCAGAAAATTATGAACATTATAATTTTCTGCTGTCTGGGTGTTTTATCTATAGTATGTATGCAATTTCATTTTAAAATATTTTTAAGAATGTCTATCAGTTATCTAGTTTCTATAGCACAAGCTTTGCTTAGTTTGGGACTAGATGGCGTTGTGTTAAATTTCCAGGAATATTTACTTATATTGTTCAGTATGGAATTGGATGAAATTCTGTATAGTGAGTCTTTGAAACCCCAGGAATTACATACAATAGTTTTTATCTCGAAAATTCCCGCCACATCACCAAACCAAGCTAGCCTGTTACTTCTTACCTTATCAGGGATCAGTGCCACTTTTACACACTTCATATTAAATGCTCCTTCCTAATCCTATCTATCTTTAAAAAAATATAAAAAATAAAAAAAGTGAAAAAAAATTGTTTAGAGTCTGTCAAACAGTCACTGTAGCGGATTACGGCCACGGAATCATCATCATCATCAATCTTGTCACCCGACACATCCATCTCAACATTCTCAGCTCCGCTGCATGTAGCCGTCGTATGTCTTCTCTTTTTAATGCCCAACATTTGGAACCGTAAAGCATAGTCTTATTATGCTTTTATAGATTTTCCCATATGCTTTGCGGGGTCACGTGTGTCACATGTTGTTCCAGTAACTTGTCTCCATTCCATCCATCCTGTGTTAAATGTCCCTCAATATTTACATATCTGTATTACATGCAATTCTTCTTTTACTATCGTCGCAAAAACATAAAAAATTACAAAATTTTAATAAAGTTGTCATGAATATAGTTCAAACCATAAGTTATCCACAGAGGCTACACTCTAAAAGTAAATGCACAGATAAGCTATCTATAAAGCCCCGTATTCGATATATCGTAACACACTTAAAACTTTAGATTGCTTTGTTCAACTTGTATAAGAAACGGTTAATCGCTGTGGAAACCATTTTGGAGAAATAATAAAAGTTATGTTTGTTACTAACAAGGATTCTAAGTTTAAATTCAATTCGTCGTTGTATTGTTTACTTTTATAAGTTTTTTTTTCGTGTGTATATTTCCTGTGTAAAGTACGAATTTAAAATCACGGGAGTGTTCCAATACTGCCAACTTCCAGACTCAGGGCTATTACATAGATTTCTTTATCAGAAAAATCCCAATTATATTACACACACAACGAGGCAATATAGATAGAAACCAGCAAATCGATACTAGCTTCTGCCAACGGTTTCACTCGTTCATTCCTGGCTCTAAAGATCAATAAAAAATTAAAAGGTATGACTGACTGACTGACTGACATAGAGATCTATCAACGCACAGCCCAAACCGCTGGACGGATTGGGCTGAAATTTGGCATGCAGGTTTCCACAAATCGACGTCGAGCGTCTATTTTGCGTGATGGGAGATGGTTGCTAGTTGAACCACCCCAGTTCCTCCATGAAGCCCACCAATCTTCCAAGGTTGGTGAAGGCTTCAGGGAGTGATACTGAACCAGGGTGTGTGTCGCATAAGGGTGAACCAAGAGGATATTTCAGCGACTCTATCCGCTACATAGGAATAGTCGCTGCACTTCGGGGGGAGGTGTTATACATGGACCTAGCATGCGAATTGCAATGCATAGACTATGATGAAATCCCTTGTGAGAACAGTCTTTCGCAACATCGGTGACACCTGCGCTCGCACCTGCACCGACCACCCAGCGACCCAGGGAACATCGGCGTCGTGGTACCATGGAGACACCACTCTTCGGTCATACTTCGACCAATGTAGTCGTAATTAGAAATAACTTTAGATATAACGTAGCATTGTAATTTTTATTAATTACTTAAATTATTTAATCAAAGTTTGGTTTTTTTTGCGCCTCCTGAACTCGCTCAGGTTAATAAGCTAGCATATAAGTATACATCACTTCTAAACAAAGTCGCTACACTATAAAACAAAGTCGCTTTCTCTGTCCCTATTTATTTCAAAAAACGCATCAGTTCTCACTGATACTCCCGTCGTGTCAGATTACCGTCCCATAAGTAAAAAGGAAAACAATAACATACTATGAATATACACTCTACTTTTAAATGAAAATATCCTTGTTTACTGTAAAAATATTCCTATTTTCAGCAAATTTTACTTCCATTTTTAACCTTTTGCTCCGCTACAATGAATAACTTAAAATACTCGATTTAATTTCCATTTATCGATTGCTAGCTTTTGCCCGCGGCTTCATTTGTATTAAATTCAGGATTTATAGATAAATAAAAGGTTGTATCTGTATACGACATTTCATCAAAATACGTTCAGTAGTTGCGGCGTGATTGAAATTCAAACATTCAAGTTTCATATGAGTGGGATACTCGAGCGTAGGCTCTATAGAAAGCTAATCTGTGCTTTTATTTTTATCAATGAAACCTTATTTTACAATTTTCATTTTAAATCACATCCGAATATTAAAACTTTCATATTTATATTATTAGTATTTATTTTTGCAACAGTAGGTAATTAAAATATAGGCAGATGCAGTGTGCCGAAGACTCGAGCGACGCTAACTACTCGTACGTACACGTGCATCTGTGTGCGTGTTATGTTACCAGATATTGATTGGACTAAAAAGTTGAACAAATAATCTTTAGTTTTTTTTTTATGTAACAGCGGGCAAGCGGAGCATACGGTTCACCTGATGGAAAGTGACTAACCGCAGCCCATGAACATCCACAACAGTCATAAACATAAACTGTCGCAGATGCCTTGCCAGCTTGAAGGAAGGGGAGAGGATAAGAGGAGAGGATTAATGAAAGGAAATTGGGAGAGGACTAGAACAGGACAGGAGAGGAATGGGAAGGGAATACAGGCCTCCGGACACCCGCTCACCGTACAAAACACAGTGCTATACTGTTTTCCGCTGGGGGGGTGGTAATTACACCGGTGCGAGCTTGGCCCAATGATGCTATGCTCGGATCCCACTCTTTTGTAGCTGAAGATGTTATACAGCAGAATTAACCTCTGTCGCCTCTTACGACACCCACGGGTAGAAATGGGGTGGCGACACATGTATTCTTACCCGTCGCCACATGTAGTTACATGTGAAAGGAAAATCCACCTTCTTATTTTTGCTTTTGGGAAGAACTTTTACAATGTTATAATAATTAATAACACAAGATGGCATGTTGTATTTGCTTTTGAATTTTGTATTTGCTTTTTGGCGTCATTTGAGTCTTTGGCCTACTCCATATTTCTTTTCTTGTCTAATCAGTCTTTCACATTTATATTATTACTAGTATTGAAGAAGTAGCTACATTAAAATTTAAGAAATTCCAATTACACCATCCACTTAGTTAAAAGTATTTGAAAATTCCTCGCTCGTTAAGATAACTTTCATTCCGTGGATCGACTTTACCCCCGACGATTAGCATATACTCAAGTTTTAATACTTTTCGCATTAGCGAGGACTTCGACTAATTACTGACATACAGAAGTAAGCCTTTGCTGTTATGCTGACACCCGTATTCTACTCACGTTAAGAAAATTTCAGAGAAGAAAATTTTACACCTCTATCCGTTCTTTCGATCTATATATTAAAATATTATATTTTTATGTTATTTTAACCACGAATTTTCGATTGAAATTTGTCATACATTATATATGACGTATCCTGAATGGAAGTCAAATTAAGGTAACTTCTTAGAATACGGGTGTTAGTGTACGAGATAACTTCGTACAATACAATATGTCGATGCATTTTTATATGAATGCCGTGTATTGTATAGAGTTAGTTCGTCATCGGATCTCAACCGAGCGCGACTTATATCTTATATCACCCGATTATAATATCTATCTTTTTATAATCTTAATCTTTCTCTTAAATATACTTTATGAAACTATTCCAATATCTTTAATTAATTCCAACCCCGTACACTGAGTCACTATAAAACAAAGTTGCTTTCTCTGTCCCTATGTCCTTCTGTATTCTTAAATCTTTAAAATTTTGATGTGTCTTTTTAATAGATAGAGTGATTCAAGAGGAAGGTTTAAAAGTATGGTTGTTTCATTAAATAGTGGAGAAGTACTGTTACTTTAGAGGTTTCTAATATGATGTCGTTAATTATCATTTTTATTCACTTACATTGTAAACGCAGGCTAAATTCTACGAGATTTAACAAAATTATGTACTAATTTTTATATACAACGTTCACAGTTTTTCTGTAGTGTATTTATTATTACCATTGCACCCATGCGAAGCCAGGGCATGCCGCTAGTTTTATATAAGACATGTGGCGCCACGCGGTTACACCTTCGTTACTTCTGATCCCGTGGCAACTCCGGGATTAAAAGTAGCTTGAAGAGCGATCTCTGCCAGGCAACCTTTAAGTAGGAAAGTTCACTTCCCTTACGAGATTTAAAGCTATTCAGTTTTAATACTTTTCTCATAATTAGCGAAGTGTTCGACTAGGTAATTACTGTCACAAAGTACGTCTTTGCTGTGATGCGCGTCAGGTTTGGTGTAAGATGATATTATAAAGCGGGAACCGTTTAATTTATATATTTAATATAAAAAAAAACTAACTGATTCGGCTTCGCTCTCATAGCATAATATTACATATATATAGCCTATGTTACTCATGAATAATATAGCCTTCGAATGCTGAAAGAATTTTTAAAATTGGTTCAGTAGTTTTGGGCCTATTCATTGCAAACAAAGTTTTCTTCTTTATAATATTAGTTTAGATTGTATTGAAAACTAAGCTCAACAAAAAGCAATTCACGGAATCGTGAGCGTTCTGACAATCTGACCGAATTTCTACCACGGCGGCCATTTTCTGCAAAGACTAGTCGACTGCGGCAGATATTAAAGTGTGCAAGCATAGGTGTATTCTCTATTCCTTTACTCTCATAATCCGATGGGCGACATGAAGCCTGCCGCAGGACCGACGTGTTTACGTACTCTCCGAGGCACGGGGGATGCTACTCAGCAACTTTCTGACTCAGGCCTGTTATTGCCCGAGTCAGGTAGCAATCCTTGTGATGTCGAGGTTTTTTTATTATTAGGTCCACAAAACTGGTTACAAATGTTTGCAATCTATAACTATTTCGTTACATTCATTTCATTTATAACCTTCTAGATGTTAACACACCATGCATTTATAAAAAAAAGGGATACCTTAATTTTGTTATTATCAGAAAGTCACAATTTTTATTAAGCGACTAGCTTTTGCCCGCGGCTTCGCACGCGTAGACTACAAAATTAACATAGTTGTTATAAAAATGATATTATGACTTTAATTATAAGTATTTTAATCACACGCTCGTCTATATAAATAACTTTAAAATTTAATCGGAACCAATATTTTATATCAATGTTTTCTAAAAACTTAACAGTAACTTAATAGTCTCTAGGTCAGACAATTTCTAGGAAAGTATGTTCAGATTACATAAGGAATACTCATACAATAAATCAACTAAAAACAAAATTAAAATCTGGGATATATCTACCTAAACAAAATATTTATTTAGGTGCAATCTTTGCCGATTCCATCCTCCCTATGTTCCCTAAAGAAATAATAGAACGAAAGTGAGACTTATGACAAAACAAAAAAAAATATTCGCGCACGCCCCCAGCCACAGGCCCCCGGCCCCCGACCCTCGACCCACGGGCCCCGGCCTCCGGCCCCCGGCCCCCAGCCCGCGGGCCCTGGACCCCGGCCCCCGGCTCCCGGCCCCCGGTCTCCGGG
>LQNK01000779.1:162451-183095 GCA_001586405.1 Phoebis sennae | reverse complement strand
CCCCCCCCCTTATCTTCGAAACGCTCTCACAAATTTTTGAAATAACAATAAAATATAACTTTTCGCCTATCAAATATAATCAAGATCAAATAAACAATACTCAACTTATCGTTGGACAAAGTTTTTCATACTTACATACAAACATACAATCGCAAGCCATCTCGACTCCACGCTTGTCCGTTTCAAAAATTAAAAAAAAAAACATCTTTACATTTATCTACGTTTAATAGGCGAATGAGCAAATATTATGATAACGAACATACATTTTAAGCATATTTCGTTAAACAGAACAAAATTTAAACATGTATTATTACAACATACCCTTTATATGTCTACGCTTAAAAATGCTTTTTCAAGCCGATGCACTATCTACCCTTGCCCTACTTTAGGGATTAGAGTTTTACGCAAAAAAATGTTACTCGTTCAATGACCCAAAGGTTCAATTACATTATATAATAAGCCTATGGTCACAGCTGATTGATTGTTTTATATAACTGTCATCGGCATAACAGTTTGTAACGAATGTGCAAAAAATGTGGAACGTAAAGGCTTGGGTTCAGCAAATAACTAGTCTGATTTTGATGCGATTTTAATTTAATTTTGGATTAATAAGAACGGAATTACATGTATGGAAGCGCTAATTCACACTACGCTACTCGCATAATATCGGTATAACCTAAGATATTTCTGTATTTCTACTTATAAAATCTAAATTTAAAGAAAGAAAGAGAGTATTCATACACATGTACATAGAGTGAACACAAACAATGAAAATAAGATTTAGAATCTAATTAATTGACGACCCGATTGGCGCAATAGATATAGCAATGATCTATGCGCCGGAGGGTGTGGGTTCGATCCCCACGAGTAGAAAATTATAATATGATGACCATTGTAATTTTCTACTGTCTGGGTGTTAATTTATCCATTGTATGTATACAAAAAATATGTCTATCAGTTATCCAGTTTCCATAATACAAGCTTTGCTTAGTTTGGGACCAGATAGCGTTGTGTTGAATGTCCAAGAATATTATAATTGCTACTTAACCTTTTTTATTCCATGGTGTAATTTCTTTAATATTAATGTTTACGCTTTAAGCCTACAAGGATTATTCTCTATACCCGTTCCATTGCGTAAACCGCATACCACTATTCTAGCTAGGCAAACGCAGTATGCGTTCAGCGTAGTGGCAAGTCGATAGACAACATGTGGTGGTTACTGTGCTGTGCTGTGATTGTGCTCGCTAATGATACTATTAGTGATACCAGTAATAAAGGTACGTACGAATTTATTTATTCACTAGCTGCGCCCAAGGGCTTCGCTCCCGTGGGGATATCAGAATGATATATAGCCTATAGCCTTCCTCGATAAATGGGCTAACACTAAAATCATTTTTCAAATCGGACCTATTGTTCCTGAGATTAGAGCATTCAAACAAACTCTTCAGCTTTATAATATTAGTATAGATTTATTTATACTCTTTATTCCACTAAACAAATATATACAAGAAATGCCAAGTTATAAATTAGAAGAAGAAGTATAGCTCAAAAAGCGGCCTTATCACTTCACAGTGATTTCCAGGCAACCTTTGGGCATAATGTAAGAAGCATCGTACAGGCATAGCAAAAGAGTTAAATATAGTTATATTTAGTATACAATAAATGTGTAACAAATATATCCCTAAACAGAACAAATAAAATATATTATGGCACCCTTGCGCGAGTCCTAGTTGCAATTGGCTGGTTTTTGAGTTTGTTTATGAACACACTTATGTATTTCTATAATTATAAAGAATATTATGATCATACGATGTGTCCGCATGATACCGCTATATGGACACCTAGCATTAAAGGCAACGTGCCGGCTTTACGTGCTCTCGGTGTCTCCTAGAGCACGGAAAGCCGTCGGTCCTGCGCCTGAACTCTCTCCGGTCGTGTCGGTCTGCCCCCATCGGGTTATGAGAGTAAAGGAAAAGAGAGTGCACCTGTGTTCGCGCGTACATTTGTGCACTATAATGTCTCCTGCGCAGCTGGCTAGTCTCTGTTGAGATTGGCCACCATGGCCGAAATCGGTCTGGGGAGCTGTTATTATTATTAGCATTAAAGGACTGTTTTAAGGTTCTTTCACACCCCGTACTAGAATTGCGTAAGTCATAGACCAACGCTAGGCTAGAGGTGCCTAGTAGCTAGTTGTGCATAGCTGTGGCTAACGACTAGTTGTGGCTAGTCAGTCTAGTAATTGTGATTGCTACTAATGACACTATTAATATTAACAATAATAGAGGTACGTATCATTTTACATAATACACCAAAATATGATAACAATATCCAATATAAAGTTTAAAATAGCAATATTTAAAAAATAATAATTAGAAAAAACTTTATGCCTAAAAATACATAAAGCCTAATTTTTCGAAAAGTCGGTGCCTTTATCTATTTACAATTTAACAAGATTTTGCACCGACTTTGTATAGATATCAACAAAAATGAAATAAAAGTTATTTTCTACTTTTTAGAGCGAGGAAGTCGGTTCTATTTTTTGGCAAAAAATTTTTATTTCAAATTTTCCTTGTGTAATTTATATTTTGTATTGTTACCTCTTGATGTAACTGCATCTTGATTGATTAGTATATTAATTAAACACTTCACTAGTTCCACATTCGTTTATTTTATACACTTTATCGATTATTTATTATACGAGTAATCTAGACCGACTTCGAACACCATCTTCAGTAATTTTTTGTAATTTTTCCTTGTGTGTTATTCTATGATAAAGAATTTATCTATCTATATATCTATTACACCTAAAATAGACGACAACATTATCAAAAGTATAAAATAATAATGTTTTATCTTGTAACGCATAAAACAAGGACTGTAGATCTATCCTTTCACACCCCGTAATACAATTGCGTAAGTTATAGACCAACGCTAGGCTAGAGGTGCCTAGAGGCTAGTTGTGCATAGCTGTGGCTAACGACTAGTTGTGGCTAGTCATAGACAAAATGTGGTGGTTACTGTGTTGTGCTGTGACAGTTCTCGCTGTTAATGACAGTATTAATATAAACAATAATAGAGGTGCGTATCATTTTACATAATACACCAAAATATGATAACAATATCCATTTTAAAGGTTAATATAATAATATTAAAAAAAAATAATTAGAAAAAATCTTTGTCCAAAAATACATATAGCCTTATTTTTCTTTTACTTTGTGTTTTGTTAGCTATGGTGTGTTTTTTATTTCAAATTTTATTTGTGTGTTCTATGAATAAAGAATAAGGAAGTTTATCTATCTATACATCTATTACACTTGAAGTAGACGACACCATTATCAAAAGTATAAAATAATGTTTTATCTTGTAACGTATAAAACAAGGACTGATCTATCCTTTCACACCCCGTACTATAATTGCGTAAGTCATAGACCAACGCTAGGCTAGAGGTGCCTAGTGGCTAGTTGTGCATAGCTGTGGCTAACGACTAGTTGTGGCTAGTCGAGAGAAAAATGTGGTGGTTACTGTGTTGTGCTGTGATTGTGCTTGCTACTAATGACACTATTAATGTAAACAATAATAGAGGTACGTACTATTTAACATACCATACCAAAGTACGATAACAATATCCATTTTAAAGTTTAAAATAGCAATATTTATAAAAAAATAATTAGAAAAAAATCTTTGTCCAAAAATACATATAGCCTTATTTTTCTTTTACTTTGTGTTTTGTTCGCTATGGTGTGTATTTTCTTTCAAAATTTCTTTGTGTGTTTTATGATAAAGAATTTATCTATCTATATATCTATTACACTTAAAATAGACGACACCATTATCAAAAGTATAAAATAATGTTTTATCTTGTAACGTATAAAACAAGGACTGATCTATCCTTTCACACCCCGTACTACAATTGCGTAAGTCATAGACCAACGCTAGGCTAGAGGTGCCTAGTGGCTAGTAGTGCATAGCTGTGGCTAACGACTAGTTGTGGCTAGTCATAGACAAAATGTGGTGGTTACTGTGTTGTGCTGTGACAGTTCTCGCTGTAAATGACACTGTTAGTGATAAAAATAATGGTATGTATTTGTAAATTATTTTAAAATTAATATTACAGATTTAGGCCAAATACATCAGAACTCAAAAATAATGGCATGAACTTCTTAACTACTTTTAAATTAATGTAGGATATAGGCTAAATACACCAAAACATCAAATTTGCGTATTCTCTTAAAAAACTAGACAAATGAAAAATCATTCCATCAATAAGATATTAAGTGTGGAATCTCTATAAATATATTTTTTTTAATCCATCATATGTATATTATAGACTTAAATGTAATTTTATAATCCTTGCATAGCAAGCATTCTCGTGAAAACAAAGCATATAATTAAGCCGCGTTTCTAAACAATCTTTTATAAAAAAAATGTAGTTTCACTACCTTCTTTTTTTACAAGTAGTTATCACCAACCACTTTTGTGTTTGTGAACTGCTTGTAAAAGAAACACTTTAGCATTGGCATTTCAGTGTCATGACAAGCAATTACAATGAAAAACATCAGGAATAAATCGTGCTTTAAAACCACGTTGAAACATGCTTGACTTTCATTTTCATGAAATTTGAAGCATCGCAAATTTATCTTTGTAATATTACATTTTAAATATCGTAAATTCTGGAGTCCATCTTTTCCCAAACATTTAAGATTTACTCGATTTTTATATATTACTGTTATAGAAAATATAACAGTAATATATATAAAGATACATTTTATACAGTATACAAGATTTTATTAATGCATATTATTTTTCTTACCTCCATGGTTACATCTATGGAGAGCCACGCCTGAAAATTTTGTAAAATTTATTAATTTCAAATAAAATGTAGCCTATAAATTGCGCCTAATATTGGTTGATATAGGATATAAAATTTTATCCATATCCCCTCAGTGTTTTTACGTTATTGACGCACACACAAACAAATAAATAGAAAAATCTAACCATGGTTTTGGGATCTATAAAATATACAAATTCTTTTTTTTAATATTTAATGTACACAATTAATGGTCTAGTTGCTGTTTTATTATATGTATAGATAATTTTTATTATTATTATAGCTACAAAGGATAAATACAACTTCAACAAAAAATATATCTCTTCTGATTGAAGATCATTTATTTAATGACGTCTAACCTCTGACAATAATTACAAATTAATTAATTTTATATAAATCATATTATATTTATAGGAAGTAATTTAACAAAATACATCATCGCGAATATTAGCATCTTTGAATCGAAAATAAACACAGGAAAACTACAAGAATCGATTAATTCTCTCATCACCTCTAATTATTATCGAATTTTTTTATCCTCTAAGTTCTGACGGAAGATCAGTGCCACTTTCTCGTGACTATAGTATACAGATGAGTCAGGACCTTTTTAAAAAAATAATGTAAATTTATAATTCGTCAACTGGACTAATTATAAAAATATCACAAATCATGTACATATTAAATGTAAATATGTGTCTATATTTTAAACAATAATATGTACACTCGTATAGATATTGTTTAAAATAGACAACTAGCCGCTTCTAGCGGTTTACTGCGTATCTGATCCCATGGCAACATTAGGTAACAAACTAACTATCTCTCCACTAACAAAGGTTACCTGGTAGAGATCGCTCTAAAGCGATAAGGTCGCCTTTTGTGTAAGGTACACTATAAGATTTTTTTATTTTTTTATTTTGTTACTTTTATACAATAAAGTGTTTTCATTTCATTTCATTTTGTTTCAAACAACTAAAATTTCATAGTTATAATTTAAAGAAGACAGAAACAAAGAATAGGTGTGCCCCGCGGTTTCAGATGCGTATCCGATCTCGTGAGATTTCCGTGATAACAGCTATCCCATAACCTTTATCAGGTTTCTAACAATCTCTGCACAAAATTTCATGCAAATCGGTTCAGTGGTTTAGACGAGAAGAACAGACAAAGTTACTTTCGTACTTATAATTTATACGGATCATGTTTCTAAACGTAAATTATACCTAGGAATATACCTATTTAAAATGGTCTAGATCTTTGGAAATCGATACAGGTTCTCAATCTAGGTTCTATGACGCAAGCGACGTAAAAGCCTTTTTCGAGATATTTCCTAACTATTTAGTTACTGTGTAACTGCAACCTTTCAAAGAATTTTGAAGTGTTATAAGAAAAATGTAACGCAATTTGGTTTTTAGTTTTAATCTTTTTGTCATCTATATTGCTATTGTAATTATACCGGTTGTTTTCTAATGTATAATAAATTAAACTATGCATTCTTGAAAAAAGGGAATATAAAGTAAGCTGAGTGGAAGCTTATGGTATAGAAATAAATTTAAAAGATTTTAGATTTTAGAAGAATTAAATATATAAAACGGTGCACCCTAGGAAGTTGAGGGGAAGATATTAGCATAAAAAAAATATATCTCCGGTGTTTATGGACCGATTTAAAAATATTTTTGCTTTCGAAAGAGTAGTGTCAGTGTGATCCCATAAAAATTTGTTTTAAGTCTGATCATCGACGTGGAAGATATTCCAGGGAACTCCTCGAAAATAAACAGAATAAGCTTTGCGGTTAAGGTTTAATGATGTATATATCAACTGAATTATGACTAGAATATGTGATTACCTTCATGGACACTAAAATGAGAAACATAATAACGTTTTTCTTTTTGCAAACCGACTTCCTCACTCTAAAAAGTAAAAAATAAATTTTATTTTATTTTTGTTGAAATCTATACAAAGCCTTTATCTACTTTCAATTTAACAAGATTTTGCACCGACTTTGTATAGATATCAACGAAAATAAAATAAAAGTCATTTTCTACTTTTAGAGCGAGGAAGTGGCTTATTTTTTTTGGCAAAAAGTTACTATTAGTTTTAATCTTTTTGTCATTTATATTGCACTTGTAATTATACCGGGTGTTAATCTATGCAGTCTTTTTTTTAATAAGGAATATAATAAGCGGAAGCAGATGGTATAGACATAAATTATTCCCTATTGTTTTCAAGAATGCCATAAACACTCGTTTTTTTTTGTTAACTAAGTACCTATCTTCTTTACAGTTAAAATAAATGAGTTATCATAATATTACCTTTCAAATGCATTTGTAAACAAACCGAATGCATTAAGTAAAATAACAGGTTTAATCGGAAACGCAACTAGCAACGATTGCTATGTAATGATGAAATACGATAGTATGCCATTATACAGCGAGTCTAGCAATACTTACTAGAAAGGTTAGGTTCGATTCCTCTACACAGCAGATTTCTATATCTTATAAATAATCTTATATATAAAAATGAATCACAAAATGTGTTGGTAAGCGCATAACTCAATAACGCCAATTTGGACACTTCTTTTTTTAAATATTCGTTGAAGTTTAAGCATGGTTTTTACGGCGAGAAAAATTCAAATTGCCGGGTCCACGCGAGCGAAGCCGCGGGCGGAAATCTAGTAATAAATAAAGATTTAGCGACATTTAACACTATCTAGTCCCAAACTTAGCAAAGCTTGTACTATGGAAACTAGATAACTGATAGACATACATAAATATACTTTTGTTTGTATATACATACAAACAACACACACAGTAGAAAATTACAATGTTCATCACATCATCATTTTCTACTCGTGGGGATCGAACCCACACCCTCCGGCGCAATAGACCATTGCCACATCCACTGCGCCAATGGGGTCATCGAATATTTATAAATTACGTGTTTGTCCGTGATGGACTTCTAAACTACTTAACCGATTTTAACCAAATTTTACACACCGGTGCAGGTTGATCCAACCTGAAAGATAGGATAGTAGTCCACGCGTGCGAAGCCGCAGGCGGAAAGCTAGTATATGTATAATACTCAAACTTACTAACTGACATAGTGATCTATCAATAACCGCTGGACAGATAGGGCTTAAATTAGGCATGCATGTAAATAATTATCTTCAGTTGTCTGCATATATGTGTAAAAAATATTTTTAGAATAATTCATTTAGAACGAATAATTTCTGTAATTTCCTTTGACAAATATTCACTAGATATCTCTATCACCTTAGGTTTATGAATGAGATCTATTTTAGTAACTAAGTCTTGCTATATACGGCGTAATAGTGAGTTTCTCGCACAGAGTAATACATATCAGAGAGGTTTTACTTTTCTTTTTAATTGTGGAGAAAATGACGTGTAATGTATGTAGGCAGTAAATGCTTTATTTTTTAAAACGAGGTTAGATGATCCTTGAAATTTGTATTAAAATAACAACGTAAATAATAAATGTGCTCTTGACAATATTTTTCCAGGCCCACTTTTTACACTTATCTCAGTATTATCCGCTTATGCGCTTATCTCGCTTATAGCCATAAAACTGAATTTAATATTTGTTTAACTACATTCAGAAGAAATGTTGTATATTTCCTAAGTTATAGATAATTGTTCAAAGATACATATTCTATTATGACCTTGTAATGCTTTGGGTTATTAATTTGTCTGTGATAATAAAGAAATTAAAAAATGTTTACTTTCCTGAGTCCACTTTAAATTTGTTATTAATTTATATTCTAATTTTCTATGAAACTACTAGCAAAAATTATTCTAAAGTCATTAGTCAATAACATTATAAATTACGTCTAATGTTTACCTACTCTGTACGAAGTAATAAAACCGCATAAATGAACCGCTTACACCGCGGTGATCAAACGAAATGGATTCATAAACACATCAACGTATAAGAAAGTAAGAAAAAGGTTTATTTGTCCCGTAAACACAGAATAATAATTCATACTAAGACTTAAATTGGTGCTGTACGGTATTGTCACGGGCCCAAACTAGGTCGTCACTCAGCATGTGCTGCAATGCCCTGGGGCTTTTGCAGCGCTGAATTTCACTGACTCCTAAATAGACAATTACGTTTGGTACAGTTATAATAAAAATAAAACTATAAGTGAGTATAAAATAGAATAAAATAAATAAAAATAGCCTTTATTTCCTCTGACCAGTAAAAAACTTATATCTAAATACATTTAATAATAAATAATTATGTTACACTTATAAAAAAAAACTAAATATACTCTACGTTTCTTCTTCTGTGTCAGGTTGTCCCTTGACTCCCTCCTCTAGATCCCTCCATAAGTGAATATAATTAATTATAAATAACGTTAAAATAATATTTTATAATTCCCTCTGATGTTTGTCTACTCTGTGTCGACTAATAACGTAATAACACCACATAAAGGAACCTCTAGGACCGCGGTGATCTAACGAGACACTTTCACAGATATATCATGCATATAACATATGACAGTTAACGTTTTTGCTCTATATAACTAACTAGCACCGCCCCGCGGTTTCACCCGCGTATCATCAGATCCCGTGGCAACTCCGGGATTAAAAGTAGACTATATGTTATTCTGAACCCTTACCTATATGTGTACCAAGTTTTATTATAATCGATTCAGTAGTTTTTGTGTGCAAAAGTAACAAAAATAAATACGTCCCTACATACTATACATCCTCACAATCTTTCGCATTTATCATAATTATTAGTAGGATATAATTATCTTGTCTCTTATAAATTTTGTGGAATAAAATAAAAAGTGGCGATGTAGCTAGGATAAATATGCCGATAAAAACTAAAAATATAATTGAAAATAAAGTAAGGACAACTAAGGAAACTAATTTAAAAAATAATTTAGCGATATTTTATTACTATTTTTATATTCATCAAAATTTTATTATATGTTAAAATTAATAAAACTGAACGCATTTTCTCTTGTCACAAAAGTTATTTACGTCGGGGATTTTTCAATTATTTTAACCTTTTATCAATATACATATTTTACCATCGAGTTTCAACGTAGCACACTATTTACTTTAAAAGTACATAATTTTTTATCAGATGCTCCTCGAGAAGTCTTCGACTACGACTCGATGCCGGCTCTGTCAGAGCTGGACGACTTCGACCAGTGTTTGAAGAGCCCTGACGCTATCTATTGCATCGTGGATATGGAACTACAAGAGGATGATACTCCGCTGTACCAGTATATCAAGGTGAGGTCTCTAGGACAAGCGGAGGATGCGGTTCACCTGACGTTAAGTGACTGACTGCAGCGGAGGGGATAGGGTGAGAATTAATGATGGGAAATTGACAGAGGATTCGAACAGGATAGAGAGGATTAGGATAAGAATTCAGGACTCCGGGGTCACTTTACGAAACATAGTGCAATACTGCTTCACACTGATCTCCTGCAATGTGGTAACAACACAAGCGTGCGTGGCCCGCTCCTGCTATGCTCGGCTCCCACTCTTTTATTGCTGAAGATGTTATGCAGCAGAACTACCCTCTTATGACAACCATGACAGAAGATGAAAGTAGCAATCCGAATACAGGAAATTGAACGTCTCAGCTTAAGACTGTGCCTTAAAGCGTAAACATGTTAGAAAGAAAGAATGAAAATAGAATTTTAGCACCTATTTTATTGCCTTTTTTTCATAAGTATCTTCTTCAATTTATTTCTTATCTACAAAAACTATAACGAAAAGACTATATATTATATACAACTATAAACTTTTTTTTAAAAGCCATGCGCCATACGATGTTTTTTGTATAGAAAATAAATTTAATATGATAATTTAAATGTGAAGAAGAAGAAATTAATTACTTTCGATATTTTTATTGTTAAATTTCTGCAAATATTCGTTTAGTATGTTCCTCACCTTACAGAATTTCTCTTCGCTATACTACACGAACTATAAACACACAAAACTACACAGAGGTGTCTGCGGCTCCCAGCACTGCGGCCTGGATGTATCCCATGTTAATGTCACTGAACTCACTACCTCCACCTTGAGAGACTGTTTCAACGCCACTATACATCAGGGGTATGGATTGCAGGTAAGATTATAATCATTTTACGACCGTTTTAAATGTTCTATCTATCCCTTGTCTTGCTTACTAAAGTTAAACAAATCTATTTGCACTTACTTTGATTTCAATATCCTAACGAGGGATACATTTATGACTTTTGTCTATTTATTGTCATATAATCTGACATTACAATCTATCCATAATCATTGATACATTATTGAAAATAGCCTTTAAAGGGACATCAATAATTTAATGTAATGTCGTTAATTATTAATTTTTTTCCACTTACTTTGCAAACTCTGGCTAAAACCTACGAGATTTATCAAAATAATGTTCTAACTTTTATATACAACGTTCAGTTCCTCTGTAATTAGTATCAGCATTGCACCCGTGCAAAGCCGGGGTGGGTCGCAACTTCATAAGTTACGATGAGATTTAAGTATCCGATAAAAAACCCTTTAAGAATATACAAAAAGAATAATAAATTGTGTCAGGTGGAGTCGCTGTCCGTTCGCTACTGTAAGACCCAAAACGACAGGCTACCCGTGGATACCTTGGATATCGTCATTGGTCTGCTGATTCTGATTCTGCTGTTCGTTAATTTGGGCTGCTCAGCCTATTACTTCTTTTGGCCTCCTGAAGATAAACAATGTAAGTTTTTGAACATTCTTAATGTGATTGTTTGGATATGCTTGGGTATCAGGTGTGAGTAAATCGCACCAATACTTAACGGATTTTGATGGAATTTCGAATACAGATAGTCTATTGAATTGAGTGATAGAAGCCAAATAAAATGAACCCGAAGCTAATAAATAAATAGACTTGATTGACTGCATTTTTACTTCTTGATGGAAATGCATTTTAAAACATATAGAATTAAGAAGTATTTTTCACACTAAATAAGTATAAATATGACGTAAATTAAATAAAATTCATTAATAAATGTGGAAAAATTCTGAACGAGACAATAATTTTTATTTTAATAAGAAAAAATATAAGATCAAATATTAAGTTTTGACGTAGGCTTATGGGATTGAGCGCCTTCAAAATTTCTAGCCCCGTCATGCATTTTCAACCGCATAACTTTCAATCCCGTGGGAATTCCGAGATTAAAAGAAGCCTATGTGTTAAACTGAATCCTTATTTAAATACATAAATAAATATTACGGGACAATTTGCACAACGCCATCTAGTCCCAAACTAAGCAAAGTTTGTATTATGGAAAGTTAGAAAGTATTAGTTATCTGATTTACATACTTAAACATATCTTTTTGAAAATACATACATAGTAGAAAATTTAAATGCTCATTACATTATAATTTTCTACTCGTGGGGATTGAACCCACACTCTCCGGCGCAATCGACCATCCTCCACTGCGCCAATCGAGTCATCAAACTTATACAAGTACGCTAAGTTACATCGAATTCCATCCATTAGTTTTATCGTAGAAGAGTAACAAATCCATCGATACTCACAAACTTTCATAATTACAATATTCATAGGATTTATGATCAAATCTCTTTGCAAAAATGCCAATACTTCAGACGTCAAATTTATTAAATAGTTCCAAACTAACCCATATCACCGAAACCTTTGAATTGTTAATCCTGGAGTAATGGGGATATTGACACATTCTATTTTTAGTCAGGTTTAGTCTGAGTGTGAGGGCGCGTTTCTATTTGAACAGTATATGTGTCGATATTAAAACAAATGGTGTAAAGTTTCAATAGCTATACCTTCAACATGAATCTATACTAATATTATAAAGCCGAAGATTTTGTTTGTTTGAACGCACTAATCGCACGAACTACTGGTCCGATTTGAAAAATTGTTTTAGTGTTAGATAGCCCATTTATCGAGGAAGGCTATATGCTATATCATCCCGATATTCCAACGGGAGCGAAGCCCTGGGGTGCAGCTAGTATTAAAATAAATGGTAAAATTATCAATAGCTATACCTCCTACAAATAACGTTTCTAAGCAAGGAGCAACTTAATTTTGACAAAAAACAAGCCTCTAATTTATTTTTATTATGTTTATTGGTAGTACAAATTGGATAATTGGAAAGAAGGAAGAAAGAAAATTCATTTATTTCAAGGACACAATAAGAATTAAGGATAAATAAATAATCCATTTAAATATTTTAAATAATAAAATTTAGATATAAAAACTGGACATAAATATACATACATAACCACTTATATATAGTCATTATTATATTATAGCTCACAATATTATTATCTTGTTGCGCCATAACTCATTGATTGCATTCAAAAACAAAATATGTTACCGGCTGAACGCGATTTAAGGATAAACTAGTTTTGCCTAGGCTAAACTACTTCTATACGAAATACATTATGAACCAAAGACGAATTTCTAAAAATAAGGATTCATTTGAACTTTTTGATTCACAATTTTGTTGTAAATGATCACGCACCACCATGAATGAATAAACAAGTGGCAATTTGTAACAAAGGTTTGAAAGTTTACCAACATTTAAAAGCGCGACAGATAAGACAAAAATACAGACAGATAAAACTTTTTGTATTCCTTGGATTTATTAATTGCAATAACTTTGAAATAATGTGATGAATTTCTTTGTTTATGAATCTTATAAAAGCAGTTTTTGCGAGTTCAAAATTCTTATGATTAGTATATACTCAAAAACTGCCTAATGCCTCCCCGATCGATAGCGGTCATGGTGGCCAATCTCAATAGAGATCAGCCAGGTAAGCGTTATACTGCACAAGCATGTGCGCAAACACAGGTATACTCTGTATGCATTCACTCTCATAATCC
Organism: Phoebis sennae; assembly: GCA_001586405.1. Taxonomy (NCBI): domain Eukaryota; kingdom Metazoa; phylum Arthropoda; class Insecta; order Lepidoptera; family Pieridae; genus Phoebis; species Phoebis sennae. Next base: position 169,389 of record LQNK01000779.1, on the reverse strand, counting down.
GATGGGACGGCAGACCGACACGACCGGAGAGAGATCAGGCGCAGGACCGACGTTTTACGTGCTCCCACGGCACGGGAATTCCAACACCGCCAACTTCCAGACTTAGGGGTGCTATTGATACTTTTTTAGAAAAATCTCAATAATTTTTTGACGACCCGATTGGCGCAGTGGTTCAGCAATAGTCTATTGCGCCGGAGGGTGTGGGTTCGATCCCCACGAGCAGAAAATTATGATGTGATGAACATTGTAATTTTCTACTGTCTGGGTGTTAATTTATCTATAGTATGTATGTATTTACAAAAAAAATATGTTTAAGTATGTCTATCAGTCATCTAGTATTCATAGTACAAGCTTTGCTTAGTATGGGACTAGGTGGTGTTGTGTTAAATTTCCTGGAATATTTATTTTTTATTTTTCTGGAATCGAACCCAAGATCGTTGATCGATCTGTAGTCATAGATGCTAGATGCAGTTTATGATAGGGATAAGGTATTAACTATTACCCAGGAGGACGAACAATTGTCCAAGTATTTTGCTGCCTCAAAAGAGGAGAAAATATGCAAATATATATTTGAAACTATCGTTAATATTTTGTTATCAGGTAACAGATATATGCTGGCGTTTTGCATTCAAAAGAATTGGAAGGCTTTGAAATATGGCGGTTCTGCGGAAGGTGGAATCTTCAAATGTTTTCAAGCTATGAGGTATGTATTGCGTTTACTTGGTCAGAATTCTTCTGTTATACTAAGAAAATTTAGTCTTAAATTGATCTATTGACGACCCGATTGGCGCAGTGCATACAGCAATGGTCTATTGCTAGGGTGTGGGTTTGATCCCCACGAGTAGAAAATTATGATGTGATGAACAATTTTCTACTGTCTAGGTGTTAATTTATCCAGTTATAACTATATAGTACAAGCTTTGCTTAATTTTCACAGTTGTCATATTCGTCAGTAAAGCAAGGGTAGGGCAAAGTTAGTGTTAGTTTGCTTCCTTTGAGAAAGTTCGTAATGGCGTCAAGACCGGGCAAAGCCAACATTATCCAATCTTGACTCGGTTCTTACTTTATACACACAGTAAGAATAATAATTAGTATGATTTTTTTGTACGTTGATGCAATTTTTAATTGGATTTATTTTAAAATTAATAAATTATTACTAGCTTTCACCGGGAGAAATATAAACTAAAAGTACCTTCATCTTCATACAAACGTACTTTATAAAACTGTTATTTAGAAACGTATATGTTACTTATAATTATTTAAATTAAGCAAAGCTAAAATCGCAATATTACAGTTGTCATATTCGTCAGTAAGGCAAAGGTAGGGCAAAGTTAGTGTTAGTTTGCATCCTTTGAGAAAGTTCGTAATGGCGTCAAGACCGGGCAAAGCCAACATTATCCAATCTTGGAGTACGGGATTTAGTTCTGGAGCTGAATAAGAATAATAATTAGTTGCGCACTTTTGCTCTTTCGGAGGGATTTGGTTTATACGCAATCTTCCTCATTCTGTAGTAATAATGTGAAATTTTGGATGTATGTGTGTAAATCACGCCGCAACTACTGAATGGATGTTAATGAAATTTTGTATACAGATAGGCAAGAGCTTATAGTCTATATATGTCTATATAGCCTAACAGTTAAGAAACTGTTGATAAGATACTTTTTATTGTTCTAAAAAGACCCTAAATTTCACAAATTTAACGTATGCGACGTAACGGAAGAAACGGAAGCTATATAATACTAGCTTTTTGACCGCATCTTCGCTCGCGTGGACTATAAAATCGGTGCAATAGTTTTTGAGCCTATTCGTTACAAACAAACAAATAAAGTTTTCCTCTTTATAATATTGTGTTTAGTGGTCATTATTTATTATCTGACCCGATTAGCGCAGTGGATGTGGCAACGGTCTATTGTGCCGGAGGGTGTGGGTTCGATCCCCATGAGTAGAAAATTATGTGATGAACATTGTAATTTTCTACAGACTGTTTATCTATCTATAGTATGTGAATAATATGCGGACAAGGGACAAATGAAGTATATATGTTGTATCTATGTATTTATAAAAAATATATGTTTAAGTATGTCTATCAGTTATATAGTATCATTGTACAAGCTTTGCTCAGTTTGGGCCTAGATGGCGTAGTGTTAAATGTCCATGAATATTTATTTTTTTTTATTTCCAGGTTCTACACCATGGTCATGATTCTTGGTCTCCATTCAATGATCTTCATTGGCTACGGTTACACAGAGAATCCCGACTTTATTGAAAATGTAAGTGCTTATTATTTGTTTATTAATAACTGGCTCAGCTCCGGTATTAATAACTGGCTATAACTCCTGATACCGTAGGATTTTCGGGATTAAAACTATCCAATGTCTTTTCAGTCCAGAAATCGGTCCAGTAGTTTCGGAGCTTATTGAATTCAAACAAACAAACAAAAAATCGAATATTTCCGCTTTATATAGTACTAGCTTTTCGCCCGCGGCTTCGCACGCGTGGCCTACTAATTTCTGTAGTTTAGAGGCGCCCAACGAAAGTTTAAAAAGATTACGGTCGCAGGATCGCTGATATATTTGCATGTCTATAGTTTTTTTTTATAATTTTCTATGGAAATAGGTTTGAAAAACCTCACAGTGCGCGCGCCTCTTCAAAATACAGAAAATTGTATCCCATGCAAGCGAAGCCGCGGCCTGAGAGTTAATTTTTTTAAGGTTTTTGAGAATTTATTGAGTGTTTTAACGCCTTAATCTATACGTTAAGAGTATAAAAATACATGTCCGCAACTCATGTATGACATTATCACGACTTTAGAAGCGTATATCACAAAAAATATTTATTTTATCAGAAAACGCATTGAGAAACCTGTATTTCATTTTTAAAGACCTATCCAATGACACCTCATTTAATTATGCGCGTCAACCAAAATCTCACATTGTCACGTGGTATGACATTTTGACGACTTTAGAAGCTTATATTTCAAAAAATATTTAATTTAGTAAAAAACGCATTGACATCAAATTTAAAGATGTACTTGCGAATTTATTTTTTTACCCTCTGTTTACATGTATGGAGAGCCACCCCTAAAATTATTTTTTTCAAATAGAATGTAGCCTATAAGTTGCACCTAATATTGGTCTATCAGCATGTGCAATTTTATTTAAAACTGCCCAGTTGTTATTACGTGATTGACGAACATATAAACAGATAAACAGACAAACAGACAAACAGATAAACAGACAATCAGAAAAAAAAATTCTAACCATGGTTTTGGTATCTATAGAACATACATGTTGCATACCAATTACTCTTTTTGAAAAATATTCAATGTACAGAAATGGTTCGGTTACTGTTTTATTATATGTATAGATTAGTATAGACTAGCTGTTCTAGGTTTTAACCGCGTATTTCTCGTTCCGTGGAATTTCACGGATAAAAACTATTATATATCCTTTCCCGGGAATAAAACAATCTCAGTATAAAATTTCATCCAAATCAGTTCACTAGCTTAGGGATGAAGCAGAGACAGATAGACAGTCTTACTTTCGAATTTATCTTATTAGTATCTATTCAGTATCCATCCGCATACCGATTGCATCATATGAGATAAACTATTGAATAAAATCTTCACAAATACAAAATAATCTAAATTAATTTAAGGCTATACAGACCTTTATCTTATCTTACTAATATTATAAAGCTGAAGAGTTTGTTTGTTTGAACGCGATAATCTCAGGAACTACGGGTCCGATTTGAAAATTTGTTTTAGTGTTAGATAGCCCATTTATCGAAGAAGGCTATAGGCTATATACAGGGTGTCCCGTAATGAGTAAAGCATCTCTTGGGGCATGATAGCTGAGCTAATAATCTATTAAAAAAACCCAATATAGGTCATACGAAAATATCATTGTTTTTGAGATATTGAGGATTTTGTAGTTTTTTCAAAAATGTTGTCCTCGTCCAATGTTTTATATTACTGTGGCCGTAATTCTTATTTGTTTTTCATAATTTTTTTCCTAAGTTATGAGTTGCTTTTTTGGATGTGTGTTTGAAGTTTTATACCATTTTCAAAATGGTATAAAACTTATGGTTTTTCCCTTTAGCAAAAAAAATATTGCAATTTGAAATCAATTTGGGACCTATCTTAATGATACGTCCAGGATGATACTAAGTATGAAATGTTATTTTTTTCCATGAAAAATAAAATTAAATGTTATTATTGGTCAATATTAATAAAAATACATAATCTGTAACGTAAAAAATTATGTATAAATGCATAAATTTTCAAAAAATTTTAATTTTTCTTCCGTTGTCTGATATTTCTATTAATATCTAATGCATGTATCCAAGAAAGCAACTCATAAAGAAAACTTAGGAAAAAAATTATGAAAAACAAATAAGAATTACGGCCACAATAATATAAAACATTGGACGAGGTCAACATTTTTGAAAAAACTACAAAATCCTCAATATCTCAAAAACAGTGATATTTTCGTATAACCTATATTGGATTTTTTTAATAGATTATTAGCTCAGCTATCATCCCCCAAGAGATGCTTCACTCATTACGGGACACCCTGTATATTGGATATTCCCACGGGAGCGAGGCCCTGGGGCGAAACAAGTCTCTAATATAACGTCTTGCAAAATTATTTTGTTTTGTAAACAATCTAGGTATCGGGTGAATGCGAATGCGAATGTCAACGGCCTTAGGACTTTTGCAAGCCCTAGAACCTTACGTTCACTGGGACAATATAATTGTGTTTATAATTAAATTTTAATAGAATCTTAGAAAAATGTTATTATCATAGTCATCAATTATTATGATGTAATTGAATTTTTAGTTATTGTTGTTAGGTAGTTAGGTACGTATATATTATTTTATTATTTAAAATAACTTATATACAGCTCCGTTCCAATCTTCACTACATAGTATAAAACAAAGTCGCTTTCTCTGTCCCTATGTCCCTTTGTATGCTTAAATCTTTAAACTACGCAATGGATTTTGATGCAGTTTTTTTAAAAGATAGAGTGATTCAAGAAAAAGGTTTGTATGTATAATAACATCTATTAAATAGTGGAGAAATATTGTTATTTTTAAGTATCTAATGTGAAGTCGTTAATTATAAATTTCGTGCTTATTATCAGCATTGCTGCCTTGTGAAGCTAGTGTCTCTAGTAATATAATAATTCTCAATATAATTTTCAATATAATGCAAGTCAATATAGATTTTAAAGAAGATGAGCTTATATCCAGAGAGGTAAAGCGATTTATGGAGAGGTGTTTAAGGCTCGCTCTAAACTTGTGATACTTAATATTAATTCGTCGAATACCATCTAAGAACAAATAACTCCTTGACCGGTCCTCTCACATTCCTGCGCCAAATGTTAACAACCATTTAGTAATTATTTCCAAAACATATACAAGCAATCAAATCACTGTCCGTCTCTTCAAGTACTGAGTGAACTTGGATGAAATGTTGCGCAAAGAAAGTTGATACCCTAGACTTTTCTAGGTAAACATTTTATGCTTGAAAATCACGTTAAATAAATCAATTTAAAATTGTTATTAACATAGGATTATCACTACCAAAATAAAAATATTTTTAGTATATTCGCATTAAATTTACGTTAAACACATTTCAATATATTTCGAAAATTGTCGTTGAAAGAGAAACCAATCTAAATCATATTCTGAACACAAAGCGTTCACAAATTTACGTTTAATTTCATATTACATTCATTTGGATTATATGCATAGATTTACTGTATTAAATTTTATGATATTATGATTACGTTGAAGATAGAGTTTAATATGTACATGTAATAAAAAGAATGAATGAATGCATAATGGTCTGTAAAAGAAAAATGGTCTGTAAATTTTTTGTACATTGAATATATTTTAGAAGAGTGATTGCTATTCAATTTGGATATTTTATAGACCGAAAAACCATGGTTTGAATATTTTCTGTTTGTATGTGCGTCAGTCACGTAAAAACCACTGATCAGATTTTAATATTTTCTTTTGATGTATTTGTTCTATACACAATTCATAAAAATAAACAAACGTGCATATGTATACATAGCATACGACTAAATGCTTGGAACAAAAGCACGAATGTAAAACGTGAAAAACAATGGTCTCAGGTCGTGACAGAATGAAAAACCCCGGGGCTATCAAATTAACGTTCAGTTATTCATTTTGTGGTTACAATACATTTTTTTACTGTACACTTGTATCTAATAAATAACTAGCTTCTCCCCAAGGCTTCCATCCCGTGGGAATATCGGGATGATATATAGCCTTCCTCGATAAATGGACTATGTAACACTAAAAAATTTTTTGGAATCGTACCAGTAGTTTCTGAGATGAGCGCATTCAAACAAACCAACTTTTCAGCTTTATAATATTAGTATAGGTAAGCTGATCCACGCGGGTTCGCAGATGTTGATATATTATATTTATATGGCCTATAAAATATAGCCTATGTTACTCGTGGATAATGTAGCTTACGATTGGTGAAAGATTTTAAACATCAGGGGGCTTAGACAAGTGGCAGAAACGTTAATAGAATAGCTTAATAAATGTATGGAACTGACATATCCTTACGGTAACGATATGTCAGTTCCATACATTTATTAAGCTATTCTATTAGCGTTTCTGCCACTTGTCTAAGCCCCCAGACCAGACTGAATCAGATTACTACCTGACGATGATTGTTCGAAACGGGTTGTAAATTAAATAAAGGTAATTAATAAATGTGGAAATAGTGTAAAAAAGAGTTTCAATCTATACTAATATTATAAAGCTGAAGAGTTTGTCTGATTGAACGCGCTGATCTCAGGAACTACTGGACCGATTTGAAAAATTATATTAGTGTTAGGTAGCCCATTTATCAAGGAAGGCTATAGGCTATATATCATCCCGATATTCCAACGGG
>LQNK01000779.1:147076-162300 GCA_001586405.1 Phoebis sennae | reverse complement strand
AGGGGGGATAAACACTTAAATGTTTGTCGGACGATATCAGCAATATTGTTTATCCGATCTTGATAAAATTTTGTAGGCAAATAGTATAGATAAAAAGAAATCTTGAGTTCGAAGATGAGACAAATTGTTAGGGGGGCTGCGAAGATAGGGGGGTCAAAAACCGAGTAAAATATGAATATACCCGAGTGTGGTATCAAATGAAAGGTCAATATTTGCACATAACATAACAAGTATTGAATTATTTTTAATATAAACCGTTTCCGAAACATAAGTTAAATAAATAAAAAATAAATTTGAATCACCGCCATCTATTGTCATATTTACAGTTCATTATTATGGATCGTTCGTTTCTCAAACATGTATAATACTCAATAAAATACGAATTTCATAAAAGTTAATGTACGGTAACTTATAAATATTGTATTTGAACATTATCAATAGTTTTTATGAGGTAATTTTTAAAATAACACAATTAAAAAATTACTACGCACGAAGATTCCTCAGTTCCCATCTAGTGGAAGCGACGTATATTATTGTAACGATTGACAAAACACCAACATAATAGCCCCAGATGGCCCCTTTTTAATGAATTTAGTTATATATATATTTTAATTTCATCAATTTTAATTTTTATTAAAGTATTCAAAAACATATTGTTGTAAATTTCAAAATTGAATATTGAATTGAATTCCGTTCCGATAATTAACGGTCCAATTCACTTAACTCTTGATTGTTTCTATCTAAAAAGGATGATAGTTGTATTATTATTGTTTATATTTAACGACGATGTTTACTATGCCACGAAAAAATAACAGTATAAAAAACCGCGTTTATTATATAAAGAACAAACCGTGCTTACCGTGATATTTGATAAATACAGATGGCGCTACGAGGCTTCTGATCCGCGCTATAGATATTTTTATTCAATCGATGCAATTTCTTTTTATCGGATCGTTTTACAGTCATCCTTTGATAAGCCAATGATTGCATGGTCTTGCTCTATAGTAAACCGCGTTTAAAATCCTATAAAAAGTAGTTCATTGAAAACAGTGGTTGCAATATGGTGAACATTCTTCGCTTTTATTTTTACTAATAACTTTCTATTCATAGAGTGACCTAAGGCTAAATTGCTAAATAGTTAATGCTTAATGCATATCTAATTTTTCTAAATACTGTATTTGTGATAAAGTATTGCGTTAGGTTAGGTTACGATACAACTTACAATCCTTTGTCTTTTTTCTTTAAAGTTCTATTTCAATGAAAGAAAAAAAATTATAACTTTATTATTATTGTATATCTTTTAATTTTTATCAGTTGTTGTTTTGTACGTCATCTGCCAATGTTGTCCGCGGACATGAAGACGTAGTAATAAACCACAGCAGTAGTGGATAATTTACGTCTAACGATGTATCCGCCATCCATCGTCAATGACGTCCGCGTATGCGTCTGCCGATGTGTAGAGGGGCTTTGGTGTATCAAATGTAAGGCCTCGATTAATATAAACATTACAAAGCGAGGTCCAGCTCGGGGCGAGCCACTAGTTTAACAGTTGCATAATCACCTCTCTACGCTGGATTTATAATTGAAAAAAACGTTAAACAACACCTAAAAAGGTATCTTAAAAACTGTGATCGTTTTTTCCTTCTTTATTTTAACCTTTATCGCATCGCGATAAAAATAAAAGAATAATAGCAAAGTTACATAATTAGAAAATAGAAAATACACAAAAGAAACAATAACTTAACGGCTCCAGTGACAGTTTAACTAAAATACTCAGAAATGGGGCATAAGAAAAACAAATAAAACTGAAGCGGTCATTACCCTAGCGTTAATAAATCTTAAACGTACTATTACAAGGTTGTTACATCCAATGCACATTGCAATTGCGCTGCGCAATGACCGGTAGGCCTAATTGTGCAACCCGCTGCAATAATGCGAAATCTAGATTTAGTTACACTTTAAATACTGGATTTGCGTGTTACTACTAATATTAAAAAAGTTCCTCCTGACCGAATTGCGGCCAATCTGTACAGAAACCAGCCAACTGCGCGGCAGATATTATAGTGCACAAGTGTGTGCACAAGCACATGTGCACTCTCTATTCCTTTCCTTTCATAACCCGATGGGACACGACCGGAGAGAGATCAGGCGCAGGACAACTTGACGTGCTCTCCGAGGCACGGGGGTGTTCCAACACCGCCAATTTCCAGACTCAGAGCTGTTAATAAGATTTCTTTGTCAGAAAAATCACAATAACATTTTTTTTAGCCCCACCCGGGCTTCGAACTCGAGACCCAAAGAGTCAAAGGTGCAACCACTAGACCAACGAGGCAGTCACTACTCCTAATATAATGAATGCGATAGGAAATTTTTCTGTCTGCATGTCTCTTTCATGCGCAATCCGTTCCACAACTAGTGTTTCTTAAAGGTCTATTTAAAGTAGTAGATACGTACCAGTGATTATAGCAAAATAAAGACAATAAATATCATTGACTTAAGTATAGTGGAAAGGTAGCATAGCGTAGTGTTCCCTTATCATACAACTAGCGAACTGCGCTGGCCTCGCACGGGTGCAATGCTGATACTAAATACACTACAGAAAAAAACTGTGAACGTTGTATATAGAAATTAGTACATTATTTTGTTAAATTTTGTAGGGTTCAGCCTGCGTTTGCAATGTAAGCGGAAAAAATTGATAACTAACGACATCACGTTAAAAACCTCAAAAATAACAGTATTTCACCACTATTTATTGGATGTTATCATACATTTAAACCTTCCTCTTGAATCACTCTATTTATCAAAAAAAAAAACGCACCAAAATCCGTTGCGTAGTTTTAAAGATTTAAGCATAAAAAGTGACATAGGGACAGAGAAAGCGACTTTGTTTTATACTATGTAGTGATAGCTACTTGACACTTCTTTCAATCTGGCAACGCATCTACGACACTTTGATGTTGATGATGTTCATGGTGTGTAAAATGTTTCTAGTTTTCGGAATATAATCTCTGCCTATTTTGAAAGAAAGAAAAGAAAGAAAGAAAGAAAAATATATTTATTCACCACAATCAAACACTACAGCATATAAATATTTGGTCTAATGTTTTGGTTGTGATGATTTAAAGAAAGAATTTTCAAGGGATATAAAGATTCTAAGGTTCTTGTGATCCAAGTGGCTGTTGAAAAGAGTAACTGTCGAGTTTCTTGCCGGTATCTTCTCGATAGAATCGACTTTCGGAACCGGTGGTAAATGTAAAAAAATGACCATTCATAAGTACTTTGTAAAAAGTTTACATGAATAAAAATATTTTCTATTCTATTCTATTTTTATCACAAACAAAGATAATTTGAATACAAATTTGAAGAAAGCTTGTACGCCCAGCTAATTTTGTGAAACCCATAAAACAACGTTGATTCTACAAAACTTACCAACTTATCTTTATTCCTCCAAGATGTCCCCTTGTAATTTATTTTTTACATCTAATCAAGACTGAAAAGGCACACTACTTTTATTGCTACACATAAAAAAGTTCTGAAGATCCCAGAGCCGCTGTAAAAAGATGTATATCAGAAATATCTCGATTCCCTTTGACAGATGTCTCTGAGGTATATTTTGTGTGAAGGCAAAGTTAAACATTAATGAATTTTAAATCGACGTTTTATATGTTATCTTTTGGTGGAATCGGTCTTTTTATAGCTCATGTATTTCGTTGTATAGAGATGAAAAAAATTTTAATGGTATACGCTATTAGAGAATACATAGTGGAAAGTAACCAACTCTCATGGAAACAATAAAAAAACCGAGTCATATTTTATGCCATGTACGTATTATTTATTACTCGTTAATAAAACAAGTTCGTTTTTATATTACATGGATAATTTATTAAATTACTTAAGGCTTTAGTTAATATTTTCTCAACTTCAAAATCAAATAATTTCTAGATGTAAAGTATCCAAACAGACTGGTCTTCTCAAAAAAAAATTTATCGAGTTTCAAGATGATCGAAATTGATAGGGGATTTCCAAGATAGGGGCGAGGTCAAATAGGCGATTTCATATGACTTTAAAGCGTTATCATATAAATTTATACTTTACAAATTCAAATTCAAATATTTTATTTCATGAATATGAGCATAATTTAGATTTCATACAATGATAAACAATAAATCCTGCCTTTTTATTTATTTATTTATAACAACGCGAGGTCTAGCTCAAAGCGAGCCACTAGCATTAACAACAATTTACTTTCAGTCCTACGGCGATTTTTCAAGTCTCTCCTCTTCAACGTCCTACATATAACCATTAACATTAATAACAACGCGAGGTCTAGCTCAGAGCGAACCATTAGTACTTACAACAATTTACTTTCAGTCCTACGACGATTTCTTCAAATCCCTCCTCTTCAACGCCCGCATCATAGTGCAGATATTTTTCGTGATGGGCGGGTTTCTCATGGCGTACAAGATGCTGACGTATGCTGAGAACCACCAGTTTAGCTTGAAGACTATACCCATGGCTATTGTGAACCGATGGCTGAGGTAATATCAAAACCTACTAAGTATTGAATTGACTAGTTTCTCTATTTATTAGTAAACTTTACTTAATTGCAACCGGTTTCGAAAATTCATCATCAAGTAGATATGGTATGATGATGAATTTTCGATACTTGAAATTCAATAACTTTTTGTCAATTAATCCGACTTCTTCACTCGAAAAAGTAGAAAATAACTTTTACTTTATTTTTGTTGAAATCTATACAAAGTTGGGGCAAAATCTTGAAAATAGTTAAAGGCATGTCCTGTGAAGGGTAATCACATCATCTAGTCACAATTCAGTTGATATACATCATCAAACTTTAACCGCAGAACTTATTCTGTTGATTTTCAAGGAGTTCCTTGGAATATCTTCCACATGAATGATCAGACTTGAACCACACAGACACTCTACTCTGTCGAATGCAAAAAAAAATTACAAATCGGCCCATAAACGCCGGAGATATGCAGTAACATACATAATTAAAAAATACGGTCGAATTGATAACTTCGTCCTTTTTTTGAACGTCAATTAAAAAATACATTTCCACCAAGAAGTCACGATACAATCTATCAAGTGTATCAAAACCTACTATTCACATTAACCCAGCGCCTCATTGAAGTTGCGGTCCTGAGATTCCTGTATAAGCAACGAAAATATTAACTTATGTGTATATTTTGCCGGTTTTGGGACCTTTCTTTTTTTTAAATTGTTCTAAATTCAAAATATATTCACATTAACCCAGCGCCTCATTGAAGGTGCGGTCCTGAGATTCCTGTATAAGCAACGAAAATATTAACTTATGTGTATATTTTGCCGGTTTTGGGACCTTTCTTTTTTTAAAATTGTTCTAAATTCAAAATATATTCACATTAACCCAGCGCCTCATTTAAGGTGCGGTCCTGAGATCCCTGTATAAGCGACGAAAATATTAACGTATATTTCTATCTATAAGAATCGGTCTTTTCTTTTTTAAAAGTTGTTCTAAATTCAAAATATTTTCCAGGCTTATGCCAGCAGTGCTCGTTGTGATGGGCCTCGCCATGACCTGGGTGCCGCACCTGGGATCTGGACCGATGTGGGACGCTGTGGTGAAGAGAGAGAGAGATATGTGCAGGATGAACTGGTGGCAGCTGGTTATCTTGATGCCGAATCTCTTCCCGTTCGAATATCTGTGTCTTCCACAGGCGTGGTAAGTTTTTTTATCTTTTAACTAGGTGGCGCTTTCACCCTCTTTAAAACTATTTTTAAACAAAGTTTAATCCAAATTGGTTTACGGCTGTTTTCAATAATGTATCAAAGAATATGGATAGATTGTAATCTCAGATTAAATGACATTTGACTGTCAAAAGTCATAGTAAAGGCTATCCGTCGACAGCATATTGAAGTAAGTGCATATATAAGAAAGTAAGTGCAAACAGATAGATTTGCCTGACTTTAGCAAGCAAAACAAGGGATAGATAGAATATTGAAAACGACCGTTAGATATAAATCAGATGGTTTGATGTAACGTTTGCTTTAGTTCAACAGATCATTAACCACTTCTCTTCATATTTCATACATAAATTATCACATATGCAACGAAATGGCCAAATCATAAAACCATTTGTTTAACAAGACAAAGTAAACATTACAATTTCCCAACAGAACCAGTTTTAAAACAATTAGTTTGAGAAATAATACGTGTGTGTGATATTAGATTAAAGAGAAACTTCAATATTGCGTAAATGCCATATTTTTACGTGTGGTAAGTCTCTTAATACGACATAGAAAAGTGAATCTACACTAATATTATAAAGAGGAAAGCTTTGTAAAGAGTAGGCTCTAAAACAACTGGAACGATTTTAAAAATTCTTTCATTTCGAAGGCTACATTATCCACGAGTAACATAGGCTATATAGCATTATGCTATGGGAGCGAAGCCGCGTGGAACAGCTAGATTTTAATATAGTAAAAAAAATATTGTTATATTATATAAGTAAATATTTTTTAACACAAAATCTTATTTTATAAGCAAGTTTATCGCATTAAAAAATGTATTTGTCAATTTTTCCCACCTAAAATAATACCTACAAGTTTGCTCCGAGCCGTATAAATCAGGACTTTTTGTGTTTACTATTATTATGGGGATAGTTATTATTATTATTATTTAATTTTGAATTAATAAAAATTTTATCACATCGCAATCATTCTACCGTCTAGTGCATCTAATATCCTATCTGTATACAAAATTCCATCAAAATCAGTACAGAACTTGTGACGTAATACTCACACAAGCATCCTAACATCTTAATTCACACACAATTATAATAGCAGGAAGTAGGATTTTCACCGTTAAATATTCCTTTCTAATCAAACCGATTTTAATTTACCTTCCAGGAAAGTAAATGTAAAGCCATTAGTTTCTACTCTCAATACCATTCAATATTTTACAAAATCTTTTGATCGAATTAAAAAGTTCGGGAAGATATCGCTTACTTCATTATGCAAAAACTTCTGAAATAAATTACTAAAGCCATTACAAATATAAGAAGAATTCATGAAAAAGTAATTTTAAATCTATATTTAATTTAGTGGCAAATAGGAAAATATTGTCTTTGTTCTGTTATTTATATTTGAAACTAGCTATGCCCCGCAGTTGTACGCTTCTGTTTCTCTCGTTTTTCAAACTATCTTTGTACGAAATTTCATTCAAATCGGTTCAAAGGTTTAGGCGTGAAGAAGGCGCAAACATACAGATATATAGACTTTAAGTAATTATAGACATATAAATTTTAACTAAAAATTACTGTTAAAGATTTCAATTAAATATTTCAAATTAACAACACACACATTACAATTAGGCCTCACATATTAGCAATGTATTCTCTGAATTCATAATCTTAAATTTCGACACCTTGCCTCACACATTCCTTGATAAAGATATGTGGGGCCGCCCCTAATGATGTCCGGTTTCTGCATATTCAAGAACTGTCAATAAGTATGAATTAATGAAAATTAACAGTCAGACGAAAGTCAGAAAATATTGTACAATTTCAAACTCAGAGACGCAATTGTCAGCTACCAGATGTTAAGCGCTATCGAATAGATAAACTAGTATAACAGCCGTTTTCAATAATGTACCAAAGATTATAGATAGATTGTTATGTCAGATTATATGACATAAGTCATAGCAAAGGCTATCCGTCGATAGGATATTGAAATCAAAGTAGTTGTAAATGACTGACTTTAGTAAGCAAAACAAGTGATAGATATAATATTGGAAACGGCCGTAAGACTGCAATATATTTTTTTATAAAATTTGTGCAAAATAGTACAATCTCAGGGCTGTTTTTATATTTGACTACTGTCAAATAGACAAAAAAAAAGAAAAAACTTACATGCGATTTTATTATTATTGATACTCCGTGGCGATATACAGTCACTAAGGTATCTGTGGAGTCTTTGTAAAAAAAATAATTGATAGAGAAATTTGATAGAGAGATTGGTGGAAAAAGGAAGATTTGTATACTTTCTATACTAGCGTTAATGTGATTCAGAATGTAAGTCATTTATTCATTGCTAGGTACCTGGGCACAGACACGCAACTGTTCCTCATGACCATGGTGGTAATGCTCATCATCTGGCGCTGGCCGCGGTGTGGCGTGCCTGTGCTGTCAGGGGTGATGGTGATCAGCCTGTTGATCCCGTTCCTGCAGAGCTACTTCATGGAACTACTGCCTATACGCGTTAGCATCTTTCCGGAGTAAGTGAAGATTCTTGGATAGACATTGTCATCAAAATCCAAACCTTCACAGTCAAAACGTTTATTTTCCAAATTGGCCTCTTTCGAGGCGCTTCTAGAACGTCATATACAAATACAAATGCAAATCTATTTATTAGCATTTAAACATTTGGAACACGATTAAATGAGTCCATCCTCACAAATTTGTTAAAAAAAACTGTATGTCGGGAGCCAAACATACATTTACATATACGTTAGCTTCGTATATATATTTTATTCGTATTTATACATATTTTAACTGATTTTTTTCCCTAATGACATCTTAGAAGATACAACAATTCTACATACGTTTAAAAAGTCTTTACTAAAACAGTACTTAAGTAGTAGTAATACGGCACTGTTAATTTTAAATCGAGACTATCTTATCAACTATCGATAAATAGCATAATTAGAAGTGGAACATCAATCAATTAGTTTTTATACACAGCGAAGAAGTTACTATCTTCATCAATCACGCTTTTATTTTTAATTTCAAATGAAATTAGATTCTCATAGTTCTCGTTTATTAAAATCACGTTTGTATCCAGGTCTATCAGAAACATCTTCGGCTACAACGATACTTTCTACCACGCATACGTGTCTGCTCAAGGCAACTGGACCGGCTACCACTTGGGTGTTCTGACCGCCTGGTTTTACCACCGAGCACAGAATAAGAAATGGAACCTGGGGGAGTCTTGGGTAAGGAATACCAACTGATTGAATTGCTCATTCTTTAGAACGAACTATCGACTTCTAGTCATTTTGTATCTAGTGAGGTAAACATTTCTTAGACAAAGGTAAGTATTTCTGGATCATTATAGGGCAACTGGACAGGTAACCACTTGTGTGTTCTTACTATCTGGTTCTACCATCGACGGAAAAACCTAGACGACACAGAACTAAGACGTGGAACCTACCGGAAGTAAGGAAAATCAGCCTTTGCCTTTGATGAGGCATAATCACTATTGCTTGTACAAGAACTTTATGAAGCCAATTTCCTGCCGCGGTGTTTCCAAGCAGATAACACTCAGGGGTCTTCAAAAGTTAGGTAACTTTTCTTAAAGGCCGGCAACATCTCTTCTTCTGGTATTGAGGGCCTTATGGGCTGCGCTGGTCTCTCATCACCACATGATTTGCCTACTCGATTTTTTTTCTAAACGACTCGCCTACTAGTGCAGAAAAATCAATTGCAACTTTGATTATTAAAATAAGAACTTCGATGTATTTATATTTCATTATATCGCAACTATTTCAGGTATTATAACTATAAATCAACTTAAATTTGGGAACCTCTGAAAATCAGTTCTGTGTGTTATTTTAGACACAGATACACTGAGTGGTTTTCCGTTTTCGGCACGCATTGACTCACCATACAGATTTTACTGACACACTCATATTTATTTAATGTTTTTTTGTTTCTTTCTTTTTTAATGCCTTCTATCGTCTCTTTCTATTTTTGTTTGTATGTGATTTGTATGTATGATATTGTGTATTATGTGTGTGTCGAAATAAATGTTTCTTTTTTTCTTTCTTTCTATAATATTCTTAATAAATGTTTTCAGCTCCTCAAGATCCTGTTCCTCATCTCCATCCCCGTAGCGTTCGGGACGGTTCTGATGGGCTGGGACCTCCACCACCGCGATGCGAGCGCATTCGAATCCGCCATCTTTAACGCGTTGAACCAGAACTTCTTCGCGTTTGCTATGTGCATTTTTATTATTGGATACTTCTATAGATGTAACAGTAAGTTTATTTTATATTTTATACATGAAAATCCGAGATGGACAGTCTCATGCAAAAGTAACACTAGAATCTATCGCACTCTTCTCTCACTCACTCAATTATAATATATGCATAGTCATAATTATGTTATCAACCAATGTTATGCAAAATTCAACCTTCAGCGAACTACACAAAGTTGTCATTTCACTGTTTGCAATGTTCCTTTGAAATTTGCCGTATATTATTTTGACCGTTGATTTGACCGTATTATAAGTTTGACGTATATTAAATCTAAATCACATGTTGCTTATTCTTTATTTATTCATGAAAGAACACGTCGATATTTTCCGAGCGTCTCTAATTAGCGGGTGATACGAGACTATTTGAAAAGAGCGCACACTTTTGAATTGTATGCTTATTTTATGGGGCCACTTATGAAACGAAAAATTCTAGATTTTTAATATTAAAAAAGGAAATTAAGAGATCAATATAGAAATACCAACTATTCTTCTTATCATCGATATGTTTTAACTAAAAAACAAGAGTTACAATTTCTATGCAATATTACAAAAAAATCCAGTTTGCTTTTATTTTAGATCGTTCTTTTTACTTGTAGTATCTATTTTATGCGTTTCACTGACCTAAAAAGCCTTGCCACGAAGCGCAATATTTTTCAAAAACAAATTCCTAAATCCTCTGCAGGCATAATACTGCCATTTATATTAGGCCTGAACACGTGTCGTTTAGCATAAGGGTTCGATTCCCGTGCGAAAGATAACGGGCTTAGGTCGGGATCCGGGATAACAATAAAAATGCGGAGAAAGGATTTTCAGTCTTGCGTTCAGTGGGTATAGGGTGGTTGGAGACGAGAGTTTTGACGCTTTACTAAACAATATTTTTATAGATGCTTTATATGAAATTGCATCTTAGTTTTTACAATTTGTATATGAGTCGTAACGTGATGTAACCTAAGTAAATAAAAGGGAGGGAGTTTTTTTTAAGCTAGAGCGGGCAAGTAGAGCATGCGGTTCACCTGATGTTAAGTGACTGACCGCAGACCATGAACAACTGCAACATCAAAGTGTCGCAGTTGCCGGCTTAAAGGAAGGGGATAAAGAAAGAATATCTTCTACTAAGAGGGTGGTACTTGTATGAACTTGGCCCAATGCAATGCTCGGCTTCCAGCCTTTAAAATAACACCTCTTGCATCGTTCTTGTTACTTGTTAGCTGTCATCAAAGTCCTATAAAAGAGTAGGTGTGTTCAGTATCAGTGCGTTTGGTACCTCTACCATCTACCCTCACTTTGGTAATAGTTCTTATGACTAGCTGTGATTTGTTAACTGACTAGTTCTATAATTGGCCAGTTGTATAAAATCGCAGAGCACTTCTATCACATTCGACATAATTTTACATAGCCCCTCTATTATAACAATATTATTATTTTACACGCTAGTCCTGGAAACCCCTTCGTAGCTTGTGACCGTTGAATGTATTCACACGGTCTGTTTCACTTGTACGTTAACGCGTTTATTCTTTATACAGGCCTTTTTATTGCGTTCACAGTATACGCGAGTTTTATTGAAATTGTTTGACTTCTGCCACCTGTACCTGAAACGTGTATATAAAATTTAAAAGTTTCATATGCTATTACTAGTTCTATATATTGTAACATTAATAATTATATCTACGGAATATAAGTACAACATTAAGAATCATATTTACTAAATGTAAGTCGTACTTATCATAAAATTACTGTGAAGGTAGATGATAAAAAATAGTGATGGCAAATGGTATTTAAGATTGGTGTCGCTATAGAATCGGTTCAGTATTGTACGTTAGCTTTTGGTTGTTACTATGCTCGAATAATGAACCATTATTTAATGTCTAAAATAGCATCTCTGGACGTTGGAAAGGACTATTTGTTCTAAACGTAATAGTATATATATTCAAATTGGCAATCGGACCATTTTAGATCTTTAAAAAATATCTTTAAAAATAAGCGTG
Source organism: Phoebis sennae (assembly GCA_001586405.1). Lineage (NCBI taxonomy): Eukaryota > Metazoa > Arthropoda > Insecta > Lepidoptera > Pieridae > Phoebis > Phoebis sennae. The sequence goes on along the minus strand of LQNK01000779.1, from coordinate 150,277 downwards.
CGTAGTTTAAAATTCGATTGTGCATGTATCGATATGATTCCAAAAGCAGATTGTAAAGGTCCATCATTATGTATGTTTCTTTAAATTTTCGAAAATGTTGAATGTCTCCAAAACCAAACAACTTTTACTAAAGATAAAATATATTTTTCTGAAACGTCATAAAGTCCTTTATCTGCCGATACTTAGTATCCACTACTTACGCCACACCCTGTATAGTTGTATCTATAAAATAATTAAATATGCTAGTAAATAAATAAAATATGTTTCATTAGGCAAACAGATGGGAAGTCAACCTTTTTCCGGATCTTAGTTTATAAACAAAGTTTAAATCAGGGGTGATAAGGATGAATGGTGTGAAGTTTGGTTACGACCTTTTTCCAGATATCACATACATATACGTTTATACAGGTCTCAAGCGAAGCTTAATGAAATGAAAATTAGTAATTTCTAGTCTAAAAGTTAGGGGTATAATTGAAGCTGATGGTATAAATATATATTGGGTTTTGGTTTGGGAATTCTACTGAGTTTTGCCAGCAAAAAAAACGAATCTTTTAAAAATGACCGTGGCAAAAAGGGGTTACTGAAAATCAGCGCTGCAGTAGTCATCGACGCAGCATATACTGAGTGGCTACCACATTTGACTCAGCGCTACTGCACAATCGTGATATGAACGTTACATACATATTTTACTTACTTTAATTTGTTATCTCTTTTGTATTGCCACGGCACACACACATTTATTTAACTCCACAAAACACACATGCTTTGTGGAGTTAAATAAATTATTTTTGTCTTGTCTTTGTCTTGTCTGAAAAAATAACTTATTTTGTAATTATAATATTTGGGTTGAAGCTTAAGTTACGTAAACACATCGAGATAAACCGATAAAACGTTAAATTAGGTTCAAAGGATGCGTAATTACTACATATCTGGCAAACTACCAAGCCTCATAACTTTAACGGCCGTTTTCAATAATGTATCAAAGATTATGGTTAGATTGTAAACTCAGATTAAATGACATTTGATTGTCAAAAGTCATAAGAAAGGCTATCCGTCGACAGTATATTGAAATCAAAGTAAGTGCAAATAGATAGATTTGCCTGACTTTAGTAAGCAAAACAAGGGATAGATAGAATATTGAAAATAGCCGTAAATTAAATAGTTTATTTACTGTGAGAAGTAATCACGCTATAAATAAGAATAAGCTTGCTAAGCGAATGTAGTTAAAGGCATAAGGATCACAAAGGTCGTCGTAATAAAGATGCTTTTAAACTATTATTGTGTTGCATTGCGTTTTGTCTCGACTGCGTACTTTTACATACATATTTTATAACATGGTCCATTAGACATACATTTATTCGCAAAAAACACACAACAAAATGATATACAAATAGTATTTTATTTATATTTACAGAAAGTGCATTAGCAAAATAAATAGAAAATACCTAAAAGAAAACGAAATGTTAGTTAATTTTTATACGCAATCCGAAAACATAAGAACATGGTATTAAAAAATTTCTACTCACGGTTTTTTAAATAATAACTTCAAAATATTTTCATAGTGAGAGAGATATCGTAGTGTATCAAGTTTTCATAGAATTTGCGTATGCAAAGCCAGTTTTTTTTACGTAGGTGATATAGGTCTCGGGTATTAAAAAAGTCCCAAATTAAGCAAAGCTTGTACTATGGAAACTAGATAACTGATAAACATACTTAAACATACTTCTTTGTAAATACATAAATACTATACATAGATAACCACCCAGACCGTAAAAAATCACAATGTTCATCACACGATAATTTTCGGGGATCGAACCCACACCTTCCGGCGCAACCATTGCCACAACCACTGCGTCAATTTAGTTATATATAGTTATATACAAATTTTATAATATCTTTTTCTAGAAATCTACGTGGGTTCTGTGGAATGGGGTCCATTGCAGCCTCTCGGAAGGATGTCCTACTGCGCCATGTTGCTCCACGCCACTGTACTCAGAACGTATGGGGGGCACATGAGACGATCCTTCTATGCTACTGATTATACCGCTGTAAGTATTTTGTATATTATAGAAGCTTTAATTGTATGATTGCCAGCTATATAAAAGTTGTCTATTCTTGGATTTCTCAAAAGCGACTCCTTTTCTCAGCTTCTTCACTCTTTTATATTTTTAATGTCATACTGTCACTATCAGTCAAATGAATGAATAAATTAAATGAAAAACTCTTAATTGTATAAAGGCGTAAAAAATTTATTACAGTTATAGTAAAAATAGAAATAATGAGGATTTTTGATATGAGAAATGCTTTAGAATGGATTCCTTATTATTAATGCAATCTAGCCTTGTTGGATAATAAGTAATTTGGTTTTAACTTAAATTTCTAATTATAGATTATAACAAAATGTCCAGTGAGATGTATTTTTAATGTCTATATTAAATGAGAGTCACTGTCATAATTATATTGTCTTTGCACTTTACCGCACTTATTGTTGTCTTCAAACTACACGAACTCAAAAGGTTTAGTTCTTTTCAGTCTTCTAACTATGTCCGTGTCTATCAAGGAGCAGACCTGCCTCGATATTCACCAAAAATAAAAACCACTTCTCAACCCAAAAAAGTACAAAATAATTATAGTTGAAATGCATACGAAACCAGTGCCTTTACCTACTTAGAATTTAACAAGATTTTGCTCAGACCTCGAATAGAAATTTAAAAAAATCGTTTTTTATTATTCATTATCATCAGAATACACGTCCCAACGTTACATAGACATCAGATATTTGCATAAATACCTACACTTCTAACATAGTATTATACGATCGTCAATCAAGTCTCATCCAAAGATATTGCCTGGTGACAGTCGCATTTACGGGATGATCTAGAATTATACCGATAAGGCTACGTTTGCATAATGTTCGTATTATGCGAAAAGAAACCGCTTACACATACTAAAATAACTGGAAACCTTATATTATCATCATCAACATATTATTTTAAACAGAAAAAAACGATACATAGTTTTAAAATAATTATTGTAGAAATGATAGATATTTCCAAAATCTTTTATAGTAGAACGCTATTCTTTTAAAATTAGTATAAAATGAATACTCGATCCCAGATGATTAAGAATAATAATACCAGTTGAGATTAATAACATAAAAAAGAAAGATGACATATCAATTAATTATAATATCAATTTTAT
>LQNK01000779.1:124205-135086 GCA_001586405.1 Phoebis sennae | reverse complement strand
ATTCATTCGATTTAAGAACCCTTCAAGAAATATTTGTTATTTTATTAAGCAAAAATAACTGACAGATTTCTGATTATTTTTTATGAAATTTTGCGTTATAATGCATTTTCCCCGATCTTGGCATTAACTTCTGAATCAATCCAAAGAGGTTATAATTAAGTTATATGTATTTATTTTTATGTAATAGTGGGCAAACGGAGCATGCGGTTCACCTGATGTTAAGTGACTAACCGCAGCCCATGAACATCTGCAACAGCAAAGTGACGCAGATGCCTTCCTTCAAGCCGGCAAGGCGTCTGCGATTTATTAGAAATAGAAATAGAAAAAATTTTATTCAAAGAAAAAACAGTCACAAGTTTCATAAACAATTAGCACCTTTTCTACACTTCGCCGGACATAGCTTATCTAAAACATATTACACTATACTGTATCTGTTTGTTGACTTTATTTTTATCAAAATCCTGGAATTTCTTATAATTTTGACATTTTCCATAATGTAGTATTTAGCCCTGAAAGAATTTATCTGTACAGATGTCAATCTCTATATTACTTAAGTCTTCATACATACAGACAAAGACGCGTGTCTCAGCAATTGCACTCAAACTGTTCCGATGTATTCTGAAACATCGTGTCGATGGACGGTATCTATGTGTGCGTGCTCGACCGCGCTTTGCAGGAGTTAGACTTCTATAACTATCTACTGTAAATGTTTTAAAAAACAAATAAAATAAATGGGTAAAAGTAATAAGATATAATTGTTAAGAGGGGTTGATGAAAATCAGCGCTTTTGGTGTAAACTCTCACGCTGAGTCAACCCCTTTTGAGGGAGAATGCTGTATCATTAATTAATTCACAGTACATTTTTTTTTTCAATTTTGTACATTACTTTTATTTCTCTTAGTTTTAGTTATAAGTTTCTTGTGTTTTATTTCTGCACTGTATATATTTCTGTATGACTGTGTAGGGCCTCCGTATTTTTTTTATTATTATTACTTTGTAGCTTAACCCAGAAATAGTCAACACGTTCTGATCAAAGTTGCGTATTTGGCGTCCACCCAGCTGCATAGGTCAGATTGTTTATGCCCTTATTTTGGCAGTGTTCGGATAAATAGTAAAAAACTATAACTAATAAAGTTTTTACGCTGCCAAATGGAATGTCCATGCAACTATGCCCGGTTTGAAATTTAATTTATTCTTTGAAATGGTCGCCAAATTAAAAATAAATGTAGAATTTTGCTTTTAATCTATTCTTTTTTTGTAGTTCCAAGGAGAGACAAAATTATTTAAAATTCCGATAGTTTCTTTGTCAAAATGGCTTTTTTGAAAGCTCTTTTGAGATTTTGCATCCTTTTTTGATTTACTACCGATTCGGAAGGCAGTATTTACTGAGAAGAACCGGGAAGAAACTAGTAGTTGCTCTTTCCAAAAACAATTGAGATTGCTTGATTCGTACTTCGAGGCCTGTATTCCATTTCTCTTCCATCCTGTTCTACTCTCTCTCAATAATCCTCTCATAATCTTCTTCCCTTCCTTCAAACCGTCGACACATCTGTGACACTTTGATGTTGTAGATGTTCAAGGGCTGCGGTCAGTCACTGAATATCAGGTGAACTACATTCCCCACTTCCCTGGTTTTAAAGCAGGGAAGTGGGGAATAAAAGATAATATCGCTAAAATTCTGACGTATTTCTACTTTTGGTATATATCAAAAATGTCAAACGAAATTCAAAAAGTATGTACGAATACCTGATACAGTACATTATTTATTTTTTTCCACCGCTCATTAGATTGAGCAAGAAATTCAGCAGAGCAAACATTCTTTATACTTCTTTATATCACCAACGTATGGAAGTTACTAAAGACTGCTTTACCCGACAACATTCTTGCAGTAAAAAGCATGTTGGATCATGACTAATCGACACAACCAAAATCTCTTAACCAAATTGACGTTATAACCGCAACTAGGTTCCAATGTCATACATTATCGATAATGTACGAACCGACAGCTCTCATAGATTTTGAATAGCCAAATACCGCTAGTTCATTAGTGTCTAGCTGCTATTAACTAGGAGATTCATTCACGAATGGCTAGTTGAATTTTGGCTATATTTTGCACTAGCTAGAGCACTCGCGATAAATTTAGCTATAAATCTATACAAGGTATTCAAGCCTATATGTAGACTAAATTTCATAAAAATTTGATTAGAAGTTGCGGCGTGATTCACGATAATTACTACTTTGAGTGTAATTTAAGATTCCTTACTTATCAATTGCCTGTCATTATCATACATCACAATTACTAAGCAAAGTGACATAAGAACTCTTCCTTAAATATCGAGTCAATTACTCCTTGCATTTGCGATCCAACATTAAATTCTAGAACGTTATTCAAATTTTCAAAAGAAAAATTCATATCTTCAGTTCTTTATTCAAATCATTTATATCATATCGAGTTAATTACTCCTTGCATTTGCGATCCACCATTAAATTCTAGAACGTAATTTAAATTTCCAAAAAAAAAATTCAGTTCTTTATTCAAATCATTCCATATATTTTTTTATCCAGCCAGTATATTTAGCAACATCTGTAAACACCACATATTGATACGGATCGCATACAGGCGCATCACTCCTCTTAGCGCTAAGAGAGACGATACCACGGACATGCCAAGCTCCAGGGGCGGTCTCAGATGTGTCTTTCGCCTTATCTGGTACGAATACCAGGAACCCACCCCCACTATCGCCGTTGCACGCTGATGTACCTGTGATTGGAAACGAAACAATCTGTTAAAAAATTTAAGCATTCTTTACTGCTGTATTATATACTCTAGAATATACTATAATTTTGAAATACTTATGCCCAATTCAAATAAAAATAACACGAATTACTTACGGACGGTACTATATCCTAATAGGCGTAAGTCTAAAGCGTATCTTTAATAAACGTGGCGTTAACAAAACAACCAAAACAAGTAACCATTATTTCGAATTGCTCTTTTTAAAAGACATTTAATGTATAGAAATGGCCTGATAGCGGTTTATTGTACTAAGTATTCTTATAATAATCAAATTTATCTTACCATTATTTAACCCAGCGCAAAACTTTCTCTCATTTAACAGGTTTCCGTAAAAAACGGGGTTCTTCTTGATACACATGCTCTCTGAGACTTTTGGCATTGTGGCACTCTTCAATTGTGTCGATAAGTGGTCTGTGCTATCGAAGCCCCAGCCCACTACCTAATCAAAAAGATATACAGTCAAACCTGGATAAGTGGGAACTGGATAAGTGAGAAAACTCTATAAGTGAGAGTAATAGCCAGGTCCCGTCAATTTTAGCTCCTAAAACCTCTATTAGTGAGAGACAGAAACCTCGATAAGGGAGAGTCGTTTTTCCCTCATGGACCTCTATAAGTGAGACTTCTACTTATCTTACCTCTATAAGTGACAGTCAAGTTTTTTTATTACTAGCTTTCCACCTGCGGCTTCGCTCGCGTGGACTACTAATATCTGTATTTTATAGAGGCGCGAAACAAAAGTTTTAAAAAATGTTATGACACATTTACGATTTTAGAATCGCTATTCTCCAAAAATATTTATTTTGGCAAAAAACCTATTTAGCAACCTCAATTTTATTTTTGAAGGCCTATCCAATGACATGTCATGACATGTCGTGACTTGTTGTAACTTGTTATTGCTACGTACCTCTATTAGTGAGAAACGCTACCCATGAACCTCTAATAGCGAGAAACTCGGGTTAGTGAGAAACCTCTATAAGCGAGAATAAGATTGTGGTCCCTTGAACTCTCGCTTATCCAGGTTTGACTGTAATAGCAACATTTTAAATTCTACAGGAGATATTATAGCACACAAGTATGTGCGCAAACACTCTCTTTTCCTCCTTCCATAATGGGACGGCAGACCGACACGACTAGAGAGAGATCAGGCGCAGGACCGACGGTATTATGTGCTCTCCTAGGCACGGGGAGACTAACACCTCCAACTTAGGGCTGCTATTAAAAGTTTTTTTAGGGACATCTCAATAACATTTCTTCATGCCCCACCAGGGATTCGAAGCTAAGACCTCACGATCTGCAGTCAAAGATGCAACTACATATTGTAGTAGTAGTTTTAGAGTCGTCGAAATATCAATATAGAAATGGGTTCTTACCGTTCCATATACTCTACTCGTGGATAGTCTCTCATAAGCAGACCCCCGCCAAACACAAGCTGGTTGGATGTAGTCATTGAATCTCACTTCTGTTTTTAGTTTCAATAAAGCTATGTCGTTGTGTAGGTATTTTGCTACGAACTCCTCGTGAACTATTATTGAGTGAACCTGAAAATATCAATATTATAGAATTATGGCGATAGTTACATTTCGTCTCTATGGATATTTCCAAGTTGCTGCAAAACAAATAGCAAATATTAAACGAATAAATAGAAAAAAAAAGAATTCTTATTAAATAATTATACATACTGTTACTTGAAGACAAACACACTTTTATTTCAACTCCTCCATACAATCATTTATATAAAAACTAGCTTTCTGCCCGCGGCTTCGCACGCGTGGGCTACTAATTTCTGTATTTTGTAGAGGCGCACAACAAAAGTCAAAATAATTACGGTCGCATGACCGCTGATATATGTCTATAGTTTTTTTTTATAGTTTTCTATAGAAATAGGTTTGATCAAAATCTGACAGTACGCGCGCCTCTTTAAAATACAGAAAATTTTAGCCCACGCGAACGCAGCGGCGGGCGGAGAGTTTGAAGGTTTTTAAGTATTCATTAAGCGTTTTTATCGTCTTAACCTATAGACATGCCTTTTTTTCTCTTAACGTATACGTTAAAGTATAAAATGGCATGTCTGCAACTCAACCAAAATCTCATATTACCACGTGGTATGACACATTTACAACTTTAGAAGCGTATATCTCAAAAAATATTTATTTTAGCAAAAAACGCATTTAGAAACCTCTATTTTATTTTCAAACACCTATGCAATGATATCTCATTTAATGATGTATTAGCGAATTTATTTTTTAACCCTCCGATTACATGTATGGAGAGTCGCCCTTAAAAATATTTTTTTCAAATAAAATGTAGCCTATAAGTGGAACCTAATATCGGTCTATCAGCATGTGAAATTTTATCAAAATCTACCCAGTAGTTATTACGTGATTGACGAACATACAAACAGATAGACAGACAAACAGACAAACAGACAAACAGATAAACAGACAAACAGAAAAAAAAAATTCTAACCATGGTTTTGGTATCTGTGGAACATACATATTACATACCAATCACTCTTTTTGAAAAATATTCAATGTACAGAAATGGTTCGGTTACTCTTTTATTATATGTATAAATAATATAACATAGTAGAGTCAAAAGTGAAAATGTGTTTTTCTTAAAAAATAGTAGTGCGAAATTTAATAAAAAATAACAAATCAAACTATGGAGTTTTTTGGATTTACCTCTCTTTCCTCAGACTCGGCGTCACCTCCTATCAGGTTATATTTCCCCAGGACCACACTCAGTATTTCAGGTAACAAAGGAGAACCACGAACAGTAGCACAGTGGGCAGCTGAAACAAGACGTTTTAATGACAATAACAAATCTACATATGGCATCACAAAAATATACAAATAAAAACATAGGAACTAAATACACTTTATTGGGTGGCGTGATACCAAAAAGGTAATCATATCAGCACATGTCGGAGCATATGTTAACACCCATACAGTAGAAAATTACAATGTTCATCACATAATAATATTTAACCGTGGGGATTGAAACCACATCCTCCGGCGCAATAGATCTTTGCGAAATCCACGACGCCAATCGGATTGTCATTATCGGAAATATTATATATATCCTTTAACTAAACATCACAATATCAAATGAACTTATTAAAATTACAATCAACCTACCAGTTAAAACTAATTTCTTCGAGATCAACGTGCCCCCACATATGTATTTCACCACGCTTCTATCCAACTTATACACAGCTACATGCCAGGGCCACTCTCCTGGTAGAGTACTCGCACCATTAACAATCAGCTCTGTATGCAGGATCTTACGTCTTCCACAAGAGAGGTCTTGGGTTTTCTTGTGAGTTTCTGCATGGTCTTTATAGCCTTGGATGTAATTGTCTAGGTAGCCCTTTTAATAAAAATAGCCTTATGGATATCACTTAATATAGAGATTGTAGATAAGTATGAACAAAATGATATTAGAATCAGGAAAAGCAGTATGATCAAATTAATACTGTTTATCTACTGTAACTGAATTCTTCTTCTGCGTCGATTTCCTCATGGTAGAGGATTAATAGTCACCTATTAAGAACACCTATCAAGATCATCAAATTTTCCAAGTTATCTGGTTTTCGTCTTGACACGTGACATAAAAGCTTTAGAACTGATTGCATGCATAGTGATAACTAAACTATCTTTCATGAAAATTCCTGCAGATATTAAATTAATTTACTCCCACAGACGAAAAAGCCGTTGCATCGAGATAGTTCACATATTAGGTTCGTGGGAGTCAGAAGCCTAAACTAGAGAAATCTTGTGTGATAGGTATTAAATTATTTATAAACATAGATCCTAATTTTCTTTCTCTACACAAAAAAAAAAACAATAAATATTTCTCCATACATACCACATTAGCATTCATACAATAATTCACACTGTTAATTTCCAGAGAGGTCAGATACGCCACCACGTTACTATTTTCAGGGCCTTTCACGGTCAACGATATGCCTCTATGGGCCTTGAAGAATCGTACGTTGAAATCATCATTGTCATCCACTGATATTCTGGCAAAGGACTTGTCTAACTGAAAAACAAATACTTTTTGTTAGAACAATCTTAATAGCAGCCCTAAGTCGGAGAGCAAATAAAGCCGTTGGTCCTGCGCCTGATCTCTCTCCGGTCGTGTCGGTCTGCCGTCCCGGATTATGAGAGTAATGGAACAGACAGTGCACCTCTGTTTGCGCACATACTTGTGCTCTACAATATTTCCTGCGTACTTGGCTGATCTTAGTTGAGATTGGCCACCTTGACCACTATCGGTCGGGGAGGCATTATTATTATTATAAACTGAAAAAGCAATTTTTAGTTTTTAAATTTCAAAAAATGGACAATCATAATATATGATGGTTAATATGCAGCCAGCTATAAAACCTACTTTACTCTATTCTCAAATATTTATTTTAACAGTTCAAGAATACAAGGAAGGCTAATTTATCACAAAAGTGTGATACAACTGTGACCGAGGTTATGAGCCACGTCATCTTGTATATGGAAATATCAAATTTATAGCATTTTGAAGTTTCTGTGAAAAAAGTAGCAAAATCACGTATTTAAATTCTACTAAAAAGTTCTAAAAGCACTTCGGCGGTAGCCTAATTTAGATAATAAACGTTTTAACTTTGAGTTTGACATTGACTAGTTTCACATGATTCCAAAATCGTTAAATAAAAATAATCCTCAATGTAAAAACCTGTTTACATTGTTACAAGGAATTAATGTGAGTATTATTATTTCATATTTCCAATAATTGCACATCTGGGATTCCCCGTTCACAACACTGACCTCTTAAGTTATTGACATTTGATAAGAATTGGTAATATTAATTAAATGATACGTTTAAAGATCAATTTAAACCATCTTCTGTATGAAGGACACTGTTATAACGTGGCCATAAAAATTGTCATTTAAAAGTGTGAAAAAAAACGATTTGAGCAAGTAAAGCCTTCGCTTGCGTCTCCAGACTATGTTTCGTACGCTTAGTGGGGGTTGGAGGCCTGTATTCCATAACATCCCTTTTGGTGCTAGTTCCTCTCGTTTCCCTTTATTAATCCTTTAATCTTTTAAGCGTGGCAACACATATATTCATTTATTTATTGATTTTCTCAGTTATATATAATAATATAAATTCAAAAAATAAACATTATAGTGAAGTATTACATAATTTTGTGAGACCTGCAGATTTACACTAGTTTAGTGCCTGCAAACCCTCCCAGTTTCGCAAGGTGAGTTTTCTTATTTATAATTAATTTAACGAGCAACACTCTCAATGTTGCTGAGTTCATGGGTCGTTTAATCTATATCTATATTAATATTAGAAAGAGAAAACCTTTGTATTTCTGTATGTTTGTATTGAATAGGCTCAAAAACTATTGGCCGATTTCAATATATATAACGTTGTGCTACGGGAGCGAAGCCGCGCGGATCAGCTAGTATCAGATAAACCGCATGCTCTTTTGTCTCCGACATATAAAAATCACCGATCAACAGACTTACCAACTTTAAGCTAGCTTCAGCGTCAAACTTCAAAACCATATGCGAGTATGCAGGAAACTGTTTGCTGATTATAAGATTATATTCGTTTTCTTCCTCCGGGGGTTTCCCTGGTTCATAGGACACTGACACATCATCCGTATCGTTGCATGGGTGAACGTGGAATAGTGGGTTACCCACCAATTTCCAGCCATCTTCTGATTTTACAGATATGGCAAGGAATAGAAAAAGAATAAAGAATAAAAAAATTGTCCTCATTTGAGCCAAATTTGTTGTCACTTTTTACTGTAAGAGACAATGCAAAATGTTAGGTAGTATGTAGTGGTGTGAGAAATTTATTTTGGCAAGTAGCATTATCGTATGTAATTCTGCCTGACACTTTTGGTTTCAAAGAAAATTATACATTGAAATAATCTTCTCTTCTCTAAAACATTTTTTTGTCACTAATTACTTTTAGAGGTGAAATATACGTACGGTGACTTAGAATTTGGGTAGTATCTGTGTATGCTCGTGACGTATGTATTTCTTAAGCCCGTACTACACGTCAGCATAAACACATGACGTCATAGGCAAATTAACTAAAAAAAAATAAAAAAAAAACTACAACGGCTGTCTACCGATAGGCATATTACAACGTCATCAGGTCCACGCAGAACATTGGCAGATGACGTCCGCGTGACGGTCGATGTGTAGAGAGGCTTGAGAAGTATAAGATCTTTTAGATATATGAGGCGAAGAAAGAATTAAAAATCGTTATTGAACACACTGTGTTGTCACTATTGTCCGAAATAAATAAACAACCTAAAATATAACTTCGGTGATCCGAATAAAGTTTCTTTTTTTTTCTAACTCAATTCATTGTAAATGAATTATTTAGACACACAATATTAATTTTATACACGTGATTAAAAACAAACCACAAGATCTGCTCCATAAAGTATTTTTAGACAAAAATAAAAAGGTATTTTTAAATAAAATGACATTCAAAGCAAATTAAAAACGATGCAAGATTAGCTTTGTATTCAACTTTGATAAATTGCATAAAGAATTATATTTTCCTTAACAGACTTTTTGCAATAAAGTTTAAAAGTTGTTAATGTGTTTTTAACGAAACAAATAGTATAAAATAACATCATAGTCACAATTATGCAACTATGATGTAATTTACAGCTTTGCTATAATGATCTTCAAATTATTATTTATGTTCGATATAATTTATTTTTACTCAGAACAGTAATTTGTGTTGTAATAGCAGCATACTTGCACTTGCACAATTGGGCCAAGCTCGCACCGGTGCAATTACCACCCCCCCAGCAGAAGACCGGCGTGAAGCAGTATTGCACTGTGTTTCGTACGGTGAGTGGGTGCCTGGAGGCCTGTATTCTCTCCCTATTCCTCTCCCGTGCTGTCTTACTCCCCTCCCAATTCCTATCATTAATCCTTTCCTTATCCCCTCTCCTTCCTTCAAGCCGGCAAGGCATCTCGACACTTGTTGTTGTAGATGTACATGGGCTGCGGTCAGTCACTTAACATCAGGTGAACCGCATGCCCCGCTTGCCTGCTATAGCATAAAAAAAAAAAAAAAAAAATAAGTAAGAAAAGATTCATGAAAAATAGAATTAAATATATTTGTTTTACATTTTTTATTAGCATACTTAATTACAACTGATCTAAATTAAATTGCACTAATTAATTTTGAAAATTTCTTGATGGCGTCGTAACAAATGTTCCAGATTATTTTTCATTTATTTTTTCCTCAGCCAGCCTTATTACTAAGCCGGGGAGTGCGTAATACGCGTTTTTATTCTTGGACACAAACAAAACATTTTATTGTTCCAACCGGTATTAAGAAAACTTGTCAAAGGTTATGAAACAGAATAGCATCGACTACAAACAGCTGCCAGCTAATACCATCCCCGCGGCCCGCTGGGACCGCGCCTGTCACGTTTGTCACCGTAATGAGGAAACCAACTGTCCTTCCAATGCAGTGCGTTTGTTTGATATTAGCGTCTGCTCGCAATTTCTCTCACCTCACCTTATATTCCGGGTCTACAGATTCATAATGCAACTGCATTAACTAACAGCTTCCCTGTAAGGGAAATTTGATCCTAACACGTCCAGTAGCTAGTAGCTAATAGGCGTTATGGAAACACAAAAATCAAAACGTTCACATATCCAATATTTCTCAATTAAAGTATTAGTGGGATAGTAAGATAATTGGCCCACTTGGATTCCGCCAGTTCCAGTACTCAACACTCCACAGTAGAGTTACACCGGCGAAGACGAGGTCCCTTGCTCCGCGCATCGCTCACCTGAGTGAGATACCGTACGAGTCTGGCCCTTCAGGCCCAGTCGGTTCCGTGATCCCCGTCAAAAGGGGGAAGCCCTTAGGCATGTCGCTAGCCTCGTCGGACCTTCATTCCCTGTAACGTCCGCGTTAAACAGTAGATACCCTTCTGGCTAACTGTGAGGATCACTTCACAGATATAAGATAATTGTGTAATTAAAATACGAGCCGGCAAGGCATCTGCGACACTTCGTCGTAGATGTTCATGGGCTGCTGACCGCATGCTC
>LQNK01000779.1:101615-123160 GCA_001586405.1 Phoebis sennae | reverse complement strand
TTGGATGAAATTTCTTGACAAAAATTGAGAAATTGCACTAGACAATAAGACCGGCGGACCGTGCAATAAAAGATGAAAATTAAAAAAAAATAAAGACGTAGGCTTTTATCCCGGAAATCCTACGGAAACGGGAGGAATACTCGTATGAAACGGCGGGGACAGAGTATTATAAATAAAACAATCGAATTCACACAATACTTACACTTTAGCACATAACACTAACACTAATACTTAATATTGTAAATAGAACGTCATAGAGCGGCGAGTTACCGATAAACTCTAAGCTTTACGTCGCAAGGCGCTGCATGCATAATGAGAAACCTGACATATTTGAATATTCCGATATTATAAAATCAAAAAGACCCCTGACCGATACTACCAAGGGAATCAATCTCAATAGAGACCAGTTAGCTACTTAGGCGATATAATAATGCATAACGAACAAGGATGCTTCCTTTGCACTATGCCTTTAAATCAAAGTCAAAGTCAAAGTCAAAGTCAAAGTCAAAGTCAAAGTCAAAGTCCAAGTCAAATTCAAATTCAAATTCAAATTCAAATTCAAAGTCAAAGTAAAAATTTTTACTTTCCAAGTCATCCTCTTTCGAGGCGCTTTTAGAACGTTATTTACATTTACATAATTTATTTATTTGTATTACCACCGATTCGGAAGGCTGTCTCCACCGAGAAAAAAGAAAATCTGGAAACCGTTTAATCACATTGCTTTAAAGGCAGCGTAAGTAACCGTTGAGTGCGTCCTTTTCTAAAAATAATCTAAAATTTATCGACTGACTAGCCTCATTGGTCTTAGCCCTCATGCAAACAATATATTTGAAGAAGTGTATTGAAATTCCGATTATGCACTGCAATTCTACGCGGATAAAACCTCGGGGCACAGCTTGTCTACACTAACATTATAAAGAGAAAAACCTTTGTTTGTTTGTTTGTAATGAATATACTCAAAAACTACTAAAAAACTACTGGACCGATTTCAAAAATTTTTCACCGTTCGAAAGCTACATTATCCACGAGTGACATAGGCTATATTTTCTAAGCTATATAACATTATGCTATGAGAGCGAAGCAGGATCAGCTAGTACTAAATATAGCGTGAACAAGCGGGAAGTCCCCGATAAACTCTGAGTACATCGCATGGAGCTGCATGCATAATATCCTGATGGATTTGAATATTCCGATATCATACCGTGGTTTACCTCATAGCACGAAATCACATCATTAGGTTATTAAACAAAGTCCTCTGCTTCGTCTGTCTGTTGACGGTAAACTAAATCATTACTGTAATGTTCATCCAAATATAACCAATATGGTGGTGGTGTATTGTGGTTTAAAATAAATTCACTGAAATATATAAAAATATGTGTTATAGAGATTGAAATAAATCTCGCTTACTGGAAGCTTAATTCACATAGGTATTAATTCAGTCCAGTATTAATCCTTATCTAAATAAATAAGTTTGTAATTCTCAGCGTTTTATTCAGATTTTAAATGTATTTTACACAACATAGCACAAAGATATACCTATTTTAGATTTTAGAAGATATTATGATAGACTTAAGAACTTGATAATGCGTTATAAAAGATCGAACTTCAAAAAAATATTGAGTAGAAACTTTTTTAGCTTCCTTATTTCTGTCATTCACCGTAACATAACAAGCGAAAACCTGATTCGCTTCTTACATATGACCGGTCAATTCGATGATAAACATTAGATCGACGCCATTTTTAATTGACCCGTACAAATTGTTTATTTTTAACCGACTACAAAAAAGTGGAGATACTTAATTCGTTTAAGGTTGACTTTTTTTCTATGGTTATTTTAAATCTATGTAAATAAAAATGCATTGAAATAAATGTTACTCAGCGTAAAACCCGGGCACAGCTAAACCGTATCTGCTTCTTTGATATTTTTTAAAGCACAACGAAACTTCTTATAGAGAGAAAAAAGGAGATATTATTTGTTTGTTTTTTAAACGCGATCACAGACATCTGCGAGACTTTGCTGTAGATGGGCTGCGGTCAGTTACTTAACATCAGGAGAGCCGCATGCTCTGCCTGCCCGCAGTTACATAAAAAAATATATTCTTCACTTTTCTTACCTACGCACAAACGCGTGTCTCAAATAGATATTTTCGCGCAGACTGTTCTGACATGACCCGAAATATAGTGTGGATGTATGCTATCTATGTGTGCGCTGCTCGAACACATTTTGTTATTATTATACATGACACTCTGCGCCACCTATCTTTTTGTGTTATGTTCTTTAATTCTGACCGAAAGGTTGCCTGGAAGAGATCGCTCTTTAGCGATAAGACCGCATTTATAGCCCATACTTCAATATTGTTTTATTATACCTAAAATTTCTTATGTTTTATAATTGTGGTGCTTAATAAAGTGTATTGTATTGTATTTTGTATGGATGATCTTCTGTACCTATTATGTTATAACATGCTCATGTCTGTTCAAATGTATTTCAGTAATAGGGGACTATTGTGACTTGACGTAAGACAAATTATACATAACAGCATCCGACTTTAAAGGATGTTTCGCTTTACAGTTTAGTTTATTTAAGCTTATTTTACTTGATTATAATAATTTTGTTAATCCTATACAAAATACCATATGTATTTTTTTTTTATTTACATATAACAAAAAAAATTGTATCGAGTTTTGATTTCGAGTTTTTTGTGAGTTATGTATTACTAAGGGCAAACTGTTAAAATCACAGTGGTTGTGCGATTTTTGACGTGTGCAAAAGCCTCAGGGCTGACACAAACTGTACACACTGGGAAGTAAAAATCATGGCTTTTGAAAGACATTGTGTGTTTATGTATCGCTTTAGTAGCATACATCTTTATTTGTCAAAGAAAACATTAAAAAGAATTTAGAAAAAATTCTATATATTTCAATACATATCGATTATACTCTTTTATATTTTACACAATTTTTTGTCTCTCTTGACACACACGAACAGAAAATGTCGAAGGAGAATCTCCACAACACGAACGGAAAATGTTGAAGGAGATTTGGGACGCTGTGACAATTTCGTGCAACGACTGTATTTATTCTATGCATTGTGGTAGGAGGGAAATGAATAATAATAATGACTGTTATGTTACAAGAAAAGCACCAATTATGACCTGATTGGCGCAGTGGATGTGGCAATGGTCTGTTGCGCCGTGTGGGTTCTATGCCCATGAGTAGATAGTTATGATGTGCTTTTGACTTTGACTTTTGCCTTTGACTTCAAGTCTCCATAGTACAATCTTTGCTTAGTTTGGGACTAGATTGCGTGGGGCGACGGGAAGACAGAATACGTGTGTCGCCACCCCATTTCTACCCGTGGATGAGAGCGACAGAGGGTAATTCTGCTGCATAACATCCTCAGCGATAAAAGAGTGGGACTCAAGCATTGCACGATTGAGCCAAGCTCGCACCGGTGTAATTACCACCCCCCAGCAGAAGAACAGTGTGTAGCAGTATTGCACTGTGTTTCGTACCGTGAGCGGATGCCCGGAGGCATGTATTCCCATCCCATTCCTCTCCCGTCCTTTTATGCTCCTCTCCGAACTTCCGGTCATTAATCCTTTCCTTATCCTTATCGCCTCCCCTTCGAGCCGGCAAGGCATCTTCGTCATTCATGTTGTAGATGTTCATGGGCTGTGGTCAGTCACTTAAGATCAGGTGAGCTGGATGCCCCGCTTGCCTGCTATAACATAGAAAAAAGATGACATAGTGTTTGGAAACCCTCTTAAAGAGGGTTTTTAAAGATCTAATTTGAATTTTCTGATTCTTATTAACTTGTTGAAAAAATACTATGAGTTAACCCGTAGTAGGGGAAAGTAATAACGGAGGACATAAAGCCTACTATAATGACTCTTCTGTCACGAACAAAAGCTATTTATTTCGGAGGTTTTTTAAATATCATGATCTTGAACGTTTCCTTAATCTTTTATTTTCTGCCGCAGAAAATCAGAACATTTGATAATATTATGAGAAAAACGAGGTTTTAAGAACTTATATTTTTAATGTTATCATTTATTCTTACATTTGTGAAAAACATGGTATGTATACAATAGTATGATCTTAAACTAGAGGAAGTCCACATGCTACGAATTTCGCAGCATGCAAATATATATATGATGTTTTATGCAACTCAATTGCTCCGGTTAACTAGAGTTTGACAACCAATGTATTTATAATCATCAATTTTTATTGATCAACGGATGGGGATGAGTGATGAGAAAATCGATATAACGTGTTTTCTGAAGCACAGTGGTGTAACAACATCAATTTCCAGACTTTTCGACATTTTCTAGAAAATTTCAACAATTTGAACCCGAAACCCCTCGATGTCAAAGATGCAACCACTAGACCAACGAGGCAGAATGGGCTACAGTAAAAAGTCAAAAAGTCAAAAGTTAAAATGTTTGTTCCCCAAATCGGTCTTCTTCGAGGCGCTTTGTAATTCATCATTTCATTTTAAATATTTTCTATATACCACTAATTAGGAAGAGAGTAAGAAGTAGAGTCGTCACTTAACATCAGGCGCTCCATACAAAAAACGTTTGAATCATACCATCAACCATTGAGACGTAGATACGCCTACTACCTTCTGAAGACAATAACTAATCTTTACAAACGACTTCCAAATTTCCACAAACATTTATATTCATAGAGACTTTAATATTAAAACTGATTCTATAACTTCAATGCTCCTTAAAAAGTGGGCCTTGAAACATGAATTTTATATTGAATTCAAAATTAGTTACATTTGTAAGGAGTTTTAGAAAGTTCTATATTTCGTAAGGATTTACTTTTTATACTAACTTCCGTTCATGACTTCGTCTTCGATCTTTTTAAAGTATGTTTATTCAGACATAAACTTTCCTACATAAAAAATACCATATTTAACACGCTCGTGGGTTTAAGTACCAATAAATAGTGTGCGAAACCTAAACGAAACCTAAACCTTTACGAAGTATTTTTATTCAACATGTATTTGTAATGTTTTTACACAAAAACTACTGGAACGATTTCAATTTTTTCCCATTAAACGTTGCATCTTCACTGATTGACGAAGGCTATACATAGACAACATTATATTACATGCCGGGAACGAAGCCCTGTGGAAAAGCTAGTTTTAAAATAAACTAGTCCTCAAGCTTAGAAAATCTAGAATCTAGATTATAGCACAAGCTGCCGATCGGTTACCATCGTATGACCCATTTACAAGATTAGCTCCTATATTTTCAAATCGAGTGCCATTTTCCGTATTATACAAAAATTTACGTGAATATTATACTTGAGTCGCTATTGGAATATTTTGAATTTTGTGAATCCTACTAATATTAAAAATGTAAAATATATAAATATTCCTGAACATAACATAATGCTATCTAGTTCCAAACTAAGCAAAGTTTGTACTATGGAGACTAGATAACTGATAGACATACTGACAGACGCAACTACTGAACATATTTTCATGAAATTTCGTGTGCAGATAAGCTATAAGTTAGACTAGGTGATAGGATACCTTTCATTGGTCTAAAGCCCCCAATTTAATGAGAGCTACGTACGGAAGCTAAATTGAAGTTACTTAACAATGTATTTCTTGATTTGACTCGAAGATTTTTTATTAAAGTATTTTACTCCAAAATAAGTGCTTGCGGTGAGTTGACTTTATTCTGCAGCAACAACAGAGTGTTTTTCAACTGACAGACACAACTTTACAACTTTTACTAGATATATTTGCAGATATAGATTTTTAAACACTAAGTTAAGCTGTTGCGAGAACGAGTGATCATTTTTTTTGTATTTGGTTTGCGTTTTATTTGTATTGTTTTGAACTGTTAATGAAAATATGAATTTATATTAAGTTACTTATTAGTCTTTATACTAGATTGTATGTAATTGTCGGTAGAAATGCCTTTCAAGTCGGTGGTAAAACTAAATTTAAGTACTAGAAATAGTATTTTAAGACACAGACATTCCATCAACCAAAAATTTACTAATTTAAATTATTTGATCATTATTGTTTTACTTACAGAAATAAAAAACCTTAAAAAGTATTATTCCAGTCGTAAAAAAAGATTTGTCTTATTTTAAACTTATTATGGCTAAACCCCATAATCCCGTATTCCGATATTTCAGATCAAAGTTCGACAAACGTTTTTCGAAACATAATTCGAAACTTAGTTCAGCCATTTTTAATATACTTTCGCAAAGCCATCGAAAACCTTCGAAAGTTGCAGGTTATTAATATTCCAGGGCAACAAAAGAGTCACTTTAGGGTTCCATAGTTATTACCCGTGGAACCCTAAAAAAAACAAAAAATATTGGGATTTTTAGTAACATCATATTTTTGTAAGTATTGTATGTGGTGGAAAAATTATAACTTTTTGTTGTTCAATCATCCGTTTTGTTTATGGTTATAAACATAATATGGCTATAAATATAATAGTTTGTGTTGCAAAAATGTTATTGATCAAGTTTCTAAATAGATCTACATCTAAAATAAATAAAATTTAAATAAATATTCAAGGACATTTAACACTACGCTATTGTCCCAAACTAAGCAAAGCTTGTACTATGGGAACTAAATAAATGATAGACATACTTAAACATACTTTTTTTTGTAAATAGGCACACATATACTTTAGATAATTAAACACCCAGACAGATAATAATTTTCTACTCATTGAGATCGAACCCATACTCCTGCGCAAAAGACCATTGCCACATCAACTGCGCCCATCGGGTAGACAAAAATTGTTGTTCAGAATCTCTTTTAAAGTCGCAATAATATCATATTAATCCACAATTTAAAATATTTTGTAGCCCAACAATCCAATTGTGTGAAAAAAACTATTGCTATTGTAAAATTCCCAAACGATCCCTTGGTATGGATATTGGTTTATTGAAATAAAATCGACAATATGCATAGGGAAGTTCTTTATTTGTAATCATACACTGTTTTATTAAATTAAGAGAATCTGTCACCAGCGTGACCTACGAAGGCACAACGCCATCTAGTTAAAAAATAAGTAAACTTTGTATTCAACAGCTATAATAATTGTGAATTAATTTGACCGGTATCCCTTTTCATGTTCTATCACTTCAAACTCCTTTGTATGGAATGTAGTAAAAAATATACAGAACCCACTCCCAACCGCGACTTACTGACTGACTTACTCACGCTTATCCATGTTAAGTAGAGCATCCACTTTTTAAAGTTAAATCTGGTGCGAAATATAACACACGTATATGAGTGAAAAATTAGGGTCCCGCATAAAAGACAGGCAAAAGAATTGTTCAAAAGCTTCGGCAATGGATTTCACATTCCTTTGTTGCTATTAAAAAGCCTTTTCAAACTCTAATTATAAAAATATTCGCTTCGAGAGATTACTCAGTATTAAAACATGTGTTGTGTGTAAATATTTTGTCGCTGTAAAGTTAAGCTTGGTTTTTAGTAAACTTGCGTCTACCTGCATCTTTTCTCGCGTTGAAATTGCGGTATTTTTGTTTATTTTTTTAGAAGAAAGGGGCAAACGAGCAGGCGATCTATTTATATTTATTTATTTATTAGCTTTGCCAACGATTGTATACCTAAAAAATACCCATTTACTATTACAATATACATGTATTAATGCTACAAACTTACAGACAAACACAACATGCACATTAGTATAATCATTCATGGTACATAGATCAAGTCCTATATTAAACATATAATTCTTCCTCTTGAATCTATTCATCTACACTTTATCTATTTAAACAATCGCATCAAAATCCGTTGAGTATTTTAAAAGATCTAAGCATACATAGGGACACATAGTGGGAGGCGAATTTGTACCATATAATGATAAAATCCAGCTTATAGTATACTACAACGAAATTTCCTAATAATATGTTTAGTAGTTACTGTGTGATTGACAGACACATCTTAACTTTCACAATTCATACTTTTTTATATGTTAAAACATGCAATCAGAGCATGCGGTTCACCTGATGTTAAGTGACTGACCGCAGCCCATGAACATCTATAACATCAAATTGTCACAGATGCCGAACAAACTATACAGGAAAAGTTGGAGAAAAATTACAATGTAACACTAGATTAAAAACTTTCTCAACCCTATTTCTAATAATTAAGTAATATTTAACAGAGTATTTTCTTGTCTTTGTTTTAACGTGAGTACTTTCCAAATTAAATAAAACACTAAAGTGCTCGAAACGTCGGATTAATAATAATGTAAATATACGGTATATCATACACTATGTATGATAAACCGCGTTTAAAATCCTTTAAAAGGTATTTTAATTAATATTTTAATTACAAAAACATCCAAACATACAATCTTTCCCGTTCATAAATAAAATAAATATTCCTGGACATTTAAAACAATGCCATCTAGTCCCAAACTAAGCAATGCTTGTACTATGGATACTAGATAACTGATAGACATACTTAAACATACTTACTTTTTATATGTGAAGACTTTTAATTGGCTTTATTTGTACCTAAAAATTTAAATTGTAGATATTTGTAGCCGTAAGTTTTCTGTAAAATAATAAAATAAATAATAATAAAATAAATAAAAAAAATAAATACTTTTTTTTGTAATTACTATAGATAAATGAACACCCAGACAGTAGAAAATTACAATGTTCATCACATCTTAATTTTCTGCTCGTGGAGATCGAACCCACACCCTCCGGCGCAATAGACCATTGCTGAACCACTGCGCCAACCGGATCGTCGTCGTTTATAATACGATCACGTATGTCTCTTCGTATAACAAAAACGCACTGTAAAATCTCTCAGCTCTTGCAGTAACAATGAAAAAGTAATCGCAAGAAAGTACGGCTAAACGTTTCACTAACCATTACATCTATTAAGTCCTTAAACGTGGACATAAAGTTTCTAGAATAGTCCATTTTGCTCCATTTTGTCTCAGTTATTCCGGGTGATTAGCTATGCAGTCTTGAAAAGTAGTTATGAATGAATTAAAAACCTTTATATTTAGAACATTTAAATATCGAATTAAATGTATAAAACTGTACACCAAACGACGCGAGTGGAAATAGATAGATAGATAAATCTTTATTTGTGCAAAAAAAATAGAAGAGATACAGTACATTGTAAGACAACTTCACTAAACAACAATCACTAAAAATGTTATTACTTTATATGTTTTTTTTTTCATTTTTATTGTGTCAATATGAATGATATTATGAGGATTAATAATTATGATGAATAGAAAAATTAAAAGCTGCATTATTACGACTTTTTCTCCGCTTATTTTATATCCCCTACAATTTCCAAGACTGCATAGCTGGGTATCTATGAAAAACAACTACGGGTTTGTTACAACTCATATAGGTCGGGATCTGGTAGACCAATTCGGCAGAAAATTCGCAGGAAAATAGGTTAGAATCAGGAAAATGACATAGGATACTTTTAAACCCAAAAATCCCGGGAACGGACTAAATACGCGGATGAAACCGCAGGGCACAGTTTACTAACTGTGAAAACAACAACTACTACCAAAAGATTGAAAGGATATTCATGATTAAACTCGATGAATGTGATTGTTATTAAAAGCATTCCTATAGATTCAGTAGTTTCAAAGATTAGTGCGTTTAAACAAACACACAGTCTTTTCCGCTTTATAATCCTTATAATATTATTTTTTCAGCAAAACTACTGAACGATTTTTGATGGAATTACATGCATGCATTGAGAAATGTCTTACTTCGCATAGTATTACTACTTTATATATTGTTTGTGAATATGGGTATGTGCTTTTCTTGAGCTCATTTTGTGGAGTTAAATTCGTAAATATAATTTTTGATATACATTTTAAATATATTTTATTACAGAAAAGATTTTGAATGTTAGTTTGCAGATATGCATAAAATAGATAGGTACTGAAGTAAATCTCGTGTTTATACTTAATTTGTTATGCCTACGCACACAAATACATATCTTAAAATATCATTTACGCTCAGACTGTTCCGAAGCGACCCGAATTTTCATGTCGGCGAACCATTTCTATGTGTGCGTTGCTCGAGCTCGCTTTCTGTAGATTGTCCCTTCCATCCCTTTATATCTATGTAGCCATTCAGGAGTAATATTACGTCATTAATGGTCCATATAATTAGGATCTTCTTTTACACTAATTTGTGTAATGACATCAGATTTTACCACTACTTCGTTACGTAATGGACGCTTTGTTAATTACGGTTTCAGACCGGTTGAACAATGGTTAAGGATACAAGTGGTTCTAGATTCTATTTTTGATAGAAATTTTGTATTTATTTTAATTATTACGTTTGTCTACCTTCTGTCCGTCTACGTCTACGTTAGTTAAATTCGGGGTCTAAAAATTAAAGGTATCCTCTCACAAAATTCAGGTAATGCCTTACTTCTTTACGAAATATTATCAAAATGCGTTCAGTAATTGCGGTGTCATAGACACATAATATATCCAAGTAACTAAAGTTTCCCATTTATATTTGTATGACTTTCAGGGCACAAGAAAGAATAATCAGATAGTAGTAGTTACATTTAAGTTTTAAAATCAAGATTTAGTATATTTAATTCGAAACGTCTTGTTTCAAACTTTTTTTATAAACATTTGTCTATATGAAAAAGACACCCTTCAAATTGTTATACTTTTAATAACTCTTGCTATAGACTATAGCCTTTCAAATCCACTTTAGGTTTCTTGTGCCACAAAATGTCACAACCAACATGTTTTTTACATCCCTCACACACTTTCAAAAAAGATGACCTACTAAAAAAAATCCCGGCAAAACGAATGACAGCTGTCACATTTGAACTTCGTTCTAGAATTTACTCTTTCGATTTTATCTCCCTTTTAATTGAATCGAAATAAAGCTTGCCCACCTTACAATCACAACGCCGATCACGTTCTAGGGAGAGATTTTTTAAATAAATTCTTCAGAAAAGTCAGACAGGGTCCCCAAAATGGAGGATTACTGTTCATAAGTTAGGGTCTTGAATGCCCGCACGTGACGTCATTATATACGTGGCCTAACGCTAGTTGAAAGGTTACAATCTAAGCTTAGATGCTAACATAAACTGGGCATCACTGTTACAAATCACGTTGCGGAACTGTGATTTGGGAAATCACTGTTACTGATAAATATCAAGTTCGATAGGCAAAGGTTTTAACTTATTATTATAGTAATCAGTACAAATTAATTATAATAGAATAGAATAGAAAATATTTTTATTCATATAAACTTCTTATAAAATACTTATGAATATTATTAGACATTTACTTTAACTTTAGTTTCGAATTAATAAATTAAATACACAATTCAAAATACTTTTTATTTATTATGTATTTTCTCAAAAATATATCGACACATAATGCTGCTAAACATCGTGTTGAGTGCCTTAATCTTTAGAGAACTAACAATTTTGGTCCCTTAGGAAAAATAATGATGTCACAGAAGGACCTTAGCATGCGCTGAAGAGAAAAACATTATATACAATTTATACATATGCATTTTCTTATAGTACATGGGCACTCACCCAACCCCAAAGAGAAAAAGCTTGCCAAATACCAAACAGCGATGGAGCGATGTATCAGTGGCTATTTCTCCCTTAAAGAAATATAAAGCCTTCGTGGAAATAACGTTCATTGCTTGTCCGATCAAAAAGAAATACTATAACAGTTTTAACAGTGAAAAATAACAGTGATTGATTGCCAATCACTAGCCCTACTTATCCTTAACTAAGGTTCTAGGCTTTAACGCAAATAGAGAATATTATTAGATATTCGGGTATTAATAACAGTCTCGAGGCTTATTCAGCTAAGATTATATTTCCTGGCCTTTCGATAAAGCAAATAATATTAATAGTTCTTGTAGGTAGTGTTAGTAATATTTCTGTATAGTAATTTTAATATTATAATTATTAAATGCATTAGATATTTTACAGTGAGCAGTAATCGTTTCATGTTGAAACAAGCTTAGGTAGCCATCTTTGCTTGAAAATTTCTTAAAAGATAATTGCGATCAGTATTAATTGTGTTAATGTGTTGGAAGAAGTGTGTCGCCACCCTATTCCTACCCGTGGGTGTCGTAAAAGGCAATAGAGGGCAATTCTGTTGCATAACATCTTCAGCAATAAAAGAGTGGGAGCCGAACATTGCACGATTGGGCCGCACTCTCGCACCAGTGTAACTACCACGCCCCAGCAGAAGATCGGCGTGAAGCATAGGTGTAAGATTCGCTTTTTACTGAAAAACTACACTTGTATTTTTAATCAAAGTTCAAATAATCTTTAACACCTTAAATAAGATTGAATTATGTTATGTTAAGCGTCCGCATATCGGTTTATTTATTTCTATAGAAAATCCGATCCGTACAATGCCATCAGTGTATGAGTTTCTATGTATATAAAAAATATTGAGACTCATCATGCGACGACCCCATTAACGCAGTGGATACAGCAATGGTCTGTTGCGCCGGAGGGTGTGGGTTCGATCCCCACGAGTAGGAAATTACGATGTGATGAACATTGTAATTTTCTACTGTCATTGTCTATCAGTTATCTAGTTCCCATAGTACAAGCTTTGCTTACTTTAGGACTAGATGGCGTTGAGTTAATCTCCTTGAAATGCGGTGAATTTCCATCGCAAATGAATATACTACGTTCGAATTAAAGTGACACCAAACCACACAAGCAAGCATAACGAGAGGATTCAGCGTCAACTGCTGTAATTGACCCTAGCTAAGGTCTCTAATACCGAAATAATGGGCTAACTCTAACTAACCGAGGCTTTGTTGTTCGCTCAAGTTCCATTGATTGTGGTTTAGTAACCTTGTAAAGATACAAAAACAACACATCTGTAACATTAATAATTATATCTTCGGAATATAGTACAACATTAAGAATCATATTTACTGTGAAGGTAGATGATAAAAAGTAGTGATGGCAAATGGTGTAAAAGATTGGTGTCGCTATAGAATCGGTTCAGTATTGTACGTTAGCTTTAGACTGTTACTATGCTCGAATAATGAACCAAAAGGTATAATACACTAAACCATGAGAAGGGAACAGTTTTATTTAGTGTCTAAAATAGCATCTCTGACCGTTGTAAAAGGAGTATTAGTAATACATCTATATTGGAACATCATTTTTATCAAATGTTACAAACCAATAGACGGCCTTTGTAAAATTGTGTCGAATGTAATATAAATGTACTGTTATTCTATACAACTGGCCAATTATAGAATTATTCAGTTAACACAAATCACAGCTAGTCAAAAATACTATTAGCAATGTGAGGGTAGATGGGTCGTGACGTCAATAAGACGTTCGAGCACCAGGCGCAATCGGTACCAATGCGCCCAGATACTGAACGCGCCTACTCTTTTATACGACTTTGATGACAGCAGCTAAGATGATATACAGAACATGAAATCACAAAATGTTGCTGACAAATATATATTTTTATGTAACCTGATGTTAAGAGAGTGACCGCGGCCCATGAACATCTGCAACAGCAAAGCGTCGCAGATGCCTTGTGGGCTTGAAGGAAGGGGAAAGGAGTAAACTAATGATGGGATATTGGAAAAAGAGAAGGATGGGAGAGGAATGGGGCGGGAATACAGAACAAACACAAAATATTTTCACAGAATTGTGTACACTAGCTTATTTTCTTAATTTCATTTTGTTTTACTTAAATCCCTCTATAGGTTGTGATTGTACGACCACAAATAATGCTGAGCCGGACCTTTTTCTAAGAATACTATGTTCTTTGCTTTATGTTGTTAATAACCTTCATTTTTATTGTGTTTTAAGAAATAAATAATTTCCAAGACAAAATTACATAGACCTTTGTAAACTCAATTCCTGTTCATTGTACATTATTCCCGTTTGAAGCAAGCCACTGGCCACAAGCCGATAACGTCACAGAGCAGCTATTTAGCACCTCTAAGGATCTCAATTTCCACTCAATGAATTCTTTGGAAACTATTCGCACTTCGCTGCCCGTGTTTGTGCTGAATATTTTCCATTTCATTTACAGTGCTATTTTATTTAGCTGTTTATGTTATTGCTAGCTGATCCAACTCCCGTAGTATAATGTTATATGTAGCCTATAAAATATAGCCTATGTTACTCGTGGATAATGTAGCTTTAGAATGGTGAAAAAAAAATTTAAATCGGTCCAGTAGTTTTTATTACAAACAAACAAAGTTTTCCTCTTTATAGTATTAGTGTAGATTTCAGTATTCCAAATGAAATTTATTCAATGATTTATTAATTTGAATCATTACAAGAGTTAGCTAGTAAAGCTAGTATCTATAATTACGGCCGGTTCAAAGCTACGCAAAACTTGTCTTGGGTCCCTAGATATATAACTTAAGATATAATAAGAACGTCATAGTATAACAGGTACGAATCGTTTTCATTATTAAAACGATTCGTAGATTCGTGGTTGTAATCAAACGCCTAGTAGAATATTGTATTGTCCGTAAGTAAAACGACACATTTTACTTTTATAAGAACTAGGCATAAGGAAGGATATGTAAAATAATTAATAAAAAAATGACCTTGAAAAATATAAACGAAAAATTATCATGGTAATGTATAAGCCATAGCTTACCATAGTACATCTTTTACCTTAGTATAAGATAGTTGAAAATGAAATACCTATAATTTAATTCCAGGAACGTAACTTATACTTTTCGGATAAAAAGACTAAATTCGAATACAAATAAAACTAAAAAGAATTATTTTATAGAATTGAAACTATTTTTTACACTATTTCCACTTTTTATATGCATTTCCATCAAGAAGTGACAATACAGTCTATTGAGTATACTAAAAAGGATTGGCTAGGGAAATTTATAAAATTGTCACGCTGTACACGCCCAAACTTTTAATTTATGTTCCAAAATCAATTGGACAATTCAATACTGTTGTTTGTTATCAATTTCATAAACTTTTTGATTTGATTTTTTGTTCGTTTAAATAAATAAATAATAAACAAATCAAATCTTTATTTTCCTCACACTTATACTATATACAAACATTAAATTTGAATTGAATAAGCTCACAGACTACTGGAGCGATTTGAAAAATTCTTTTACCATTGGATTGCTACATTATTCTCCTACATTGATGTCAAAAGCAATATTACAGTTATAATATTATGCTACGGGAGAGAGGCCGCGCGGAACAACTAGTCTCAAATAATTTACTTCTCAATAATAATACCACGCAAAAACAATGAAAAAATTTTAAATATTGTATATTGGCAACAAATAACGGTGTATTAAATAAAAGAAAAACAAAATACGGAACTAATATTGCGCCGAAGTATTCTGTACAAATGTACTGTTATTTTTATTGTAGTTCAGCACGACACAGAGGCATCGCTTTCAATAACAAGGAAATTCCTGTTGTGAAATAACTGGAATATTGGCACATTTGCATCCCAAGTATTCGCGATGTCTCTAGTTTAACATTACACTGTATTACTGCACATTTGTCCTCTGTTTAACAGAATAGAAATTGAATTTGCTTGAGATTAAAAATACTTGTTTCAGATGAAATGGGCGTCCTTTTGTACTGTATATATATCTTTTACGACATAATCCTATTAATATATATGTTCATACACATCCTCATGGATGTATGTATGTTTGTTACGCCTTCACGCAAAAACTACTGAACCGATTTTGATGAAACTTGGTATACATATAGTTAAAGGTTCAAAATATCATATAGGCTACTTTTAATCCTGGAGTTGCCACGGGATCAAAAGTTACGCGGGTGAAACCGCGGGGCGCGGCTAGTAAATAGATAATCTAGGAAAATAAGCGTTTTTAGATACATTTTATTACTTATAGTATTAAATATGTGTATGTTCATGTCTGTATTTCAATGCAACCCGATTAGCGCAGTGGACACGGCAATGGTCTATTGCGCCGGAGGGTGTGGGTTCGATTCCCATGAGTAGAAAATTATGACGTGATGAACATTGTAATTCTCTACTGTCTGGGTGTTTATCTATTTTATGTATGTATTTTATCAGTTATTTTGTTTCCATAGTACAAGCTTTGCTTAGTTTGGGGCTAGATGGCGTTGTGTTGAATGTCAATATTTTTTTTTCGTTCATTTAAATGTTTGTGTATCAACGCGCGATTTTGATGAAATTTAGTATACGAATAAGCTTTTGATTAAGTACAAAAACTCCAAATTTAACGCGAGTGAAGCGGACAAAAGCCCTAAAATTACCTTTACTTCGATCTCATTAACGCACAAAATCCCTCATAATTACACTGCATTTTCCTGGAATTTAATATTTGAGAACCGCACCTAATCATTAATACCTGCATCAAACGCTACAATATATTTCGCACATCGCCAAATTCGCTATTGACAATGTGAACTAACGAGATACCAACGATCTTTACTATGAAATCCATCGACGTGGTTACATCGTTCTGTTCGATGTACATTGCGCGTTTTGTCCGTCGATATTATTCGTCACATTTTAAAGTCGTGTCGATAATATATTGTATGCAATGCAATTTAGAAATTACGATTTGTGATAAATGTGGAAACGACTTTTCGCTTTTTAAAGCTCTTACCGTATGTTAAAATTAATTTGTTATTTTTTTTTATTTAATTAGGGTCCTAAAAATAACATAGTACCTTAATCTTATTACAATCTAGCCAACAAGACTAATAAGTAATTATTTTCTAACCTAAATTGCTACAAAAAAAAATTATTCTAAGATACTGCACACTGTCACTTGCTTAGTGTCTGTTAAGGGGAAGTCACTTTATACGCTTCGAGGAAATAGTTCACTGTCACTATTTTTATTTTACACTGCACTACATTCACTCAAAAGGTTTGGTCCTTTTCAGTCTTCTCACTAGATCAGTTGTGTCAATTTGTTAAATGATTATCACAATTAGTTTTAGCTTAGTGTTTTTCAGACTAGCATAGGGTACCAAATTTACGACTAGTTGTGCGTGAGGCACTAGTGTTTTACCAATAAATATTTCTCGTTCAAGTGAGATTTCTGGAACAAAACTATTATGTGTCTTTTCTTGAGTTTCAAACGGTATCTATAACAAGCAGTATACAAAAAAAGAAGTGCCAACAAGACAGGTAAACGCATATATAATATTAGTTGGTATGGATTTGTCATCAAATAATCTGTGGAGTAAATTTCGCTCAGGTTTCAAAGTTCGAAAACAAATACATACCTAAATACATACATTAAATGTTTTATTCTAGTGGCTCCTATCTTCGTAACCGTCGTAACGATTTTGGTCATCTTTGAACAATCATTGTCAAGTTATAGTTGGAAATCGCCTGGCCATCTCAAGTCAAAAAATACAAACACAACTAAAAATCCCATTAAAATCGTTTAAGACTATTTTTTTTTAATTTTAAATAAGTCAGTGCCTCTTTTTATCATTTACATTTTGTTTTCTACTCAGTTATGCACATCTTCCATTCTTTTCATTGATTAACTTTTCTACATCCAAAGGTTGCCTGGAAGTTATCGCTCTTTATAAGGCTGCCTACTTGCACTTATATTTTGTTCTTTTCATGTATGTATCTTTTGTCTATGTCTGTGTGCAATAAAGTGTTTTCTATTCTATTGTAAATCAAAATGGTCAGTAAGAACATACGGCAAATAATAATATTATGTAAGAAAATATATCATATGCAGCAATGTACATTAAACACGAAATTGATAGACATATCTCGTAGAGTGATAACTAGCCAACACGCCGGGCTATTTTGTAGGCGTCTCTGAGGACTAAGAATTGTGAGTAATCTGTGATTCAAAAATTGGATGCCTATTGAAATATACGAAGGCTGTAATTTGCGGTCAGTTTTCCTTTTGGAAAATGTTTTTGATGTTTTATTAAAAGAAAGAAACTTTTATTGGGGTTAGAGAAAAGAAATAAATGCAATAGTTATTTAGAATTGTGCATATCATTTCGTTTACAAATCATTATATCTACATGGTCCTACAATAATAATACAATGACAATTTTTTTAAGAATAAGGTGTCAAAATAATTAATATATGTCATTTGCTTATGCTGTATGTCATTAGGGTTCAATAAATTTTCATATCAAATAATTAAAAATCTAATCATTTAAAATTGTAAAATCTCGAAAGCTATGCATTTTCGAGGATTAAAATTGGGCTTATTTTAAAGTATCGTAAGCCCTCTATCGCACCCTGTAAGGAATACGTGGAGATTACCACATATTATTTTAAATCACAAAAACTTCATCCCAAACTATCAGCATATATATATAGTAGCATATCTATCTATCTATACATATAATAAAATGGTAAACTAGCCGTGTTTTGTGTTTCATTTATGCTTAAAAACTCAAAACCATGACTTTTAAAATTTTTGTCTGTCTGTCTGTCGGGCACGCACTGTATTCTGAAACGGCTTAACCGATTTCAATGCGGTTTTCGATAATATATTACGGCAAGTGAGGAAAGAATTTCTAAAATCGGTCCAGTAATTTTTGAGCCTATTCATTCCAAACAAACAAAGTTTTCCTCTGTATAATAATAGAGTAAATATACAAAAAACAAGACTAAAAAATTAAACGTTTCATACATCAGTGATTAAAGCTGATACCTGAAGAATTCCTCAATAAAACGAATGCTCATACCCAACGAAATTTCAAGCTTCAAACCGTCTCCATACAACGGGCTCGATTTAAAATATTTGAGAGACGTACAATGATACATACCGGCTTCGATATATTTGACATGATAAGTATACAGTATTGCGTTGTGGGTGGGGTTTATGCGCACTACTGGTTTTTATTCTGACGAAATTTATGTATAAATAAAAAAAAAAAAATATTCCTGGACATTTAACACAACGCCGTCTAGTCCCAAACTAAGCAAAGCTTGTACAATGGATACTAGATAACTGATAGACATACTTAAACATACTTTTTTTGTAAATACATACATATTATAGATAAATTCACACCCAGACAGTAGAAAATTGCAATGTTCAACACATCATAATTTTCTGCTCGTGGGGATCGAACCCACACCCTCCGGCGCAATAGACCACCACTGCGCCAACCGGGTCGCATGAAGGAAGAATTTTAGAACAGACATCTCTGGCATCTGCGTACGGCATTTATACTGTTTGGAAAATTCTTTTTGCATTCAAAAGGGTAGTGTCAGTGTGGTCCCATAGAACTTGGTTCAAGTCTGATCATCAATGTGGGAGATATTCCAGGAAACTCCTCGAAAATCAACAGAATAAGCTCTGCTGTTAATGATGTATATATTATGGGTATTGGGTATACTCTTACTCTGAAACTGAATTGCGACTAGCTCTGATGTTATAACTCTTGACAGGTCACTGAAAATGGAAAAATAACAAATTTTTGCCAAAAAATAGAACCGACCTCCTCACACTGAAAAATAGAAATAACTTTTATTTTATTTTTTTGATATCTATGCAAATGCAAATGCCTTTACCTATATTCAACTTAAAAAGATTTTGCACCGACTTTGAATAGATTTTTTATATAAATGTTTTATGAAAGATTTTTCATTTAATATAGAAGAAAACTAAACAATCTCCCCTTTTTTAACTCCTCTTTAAACAATCACAAGAAAACTATTTTTCTTCTATTTTAATACTATTTTCCGGTAAGTTTACGTGCCCCATACTCGTAAGGTTGACTTTTTTATTCACTTTAATGCTGACGTCATTAGTCAACATTCATTAGACAACTTGTATCTTTTCAAAAATAAATGAACTCTACCCGCAGTGCGCATATTCCCTCAACGGTAGATTTCAAAGAAAACTAACCTGGGGGATTTGAAAATCAGGACAAGACTCTACATTACTTATGTAGAGATGTTTACGTTGCAGCTCTGTATTCTGGATTAAAGATTCGGATTTATATAGAAAACAAATTTGTTTTGAAATACAAGAAATTTATAATTTTTGACTAGAAAACCCTCAGTAACATATATAGGGTGAGTTTTTAAAATGGACTCTCAGGGCTACATAAACTATAGGGTGTATAAAAAAATGCTGAAAGGAGTCTCGAACTTTGACAAAAAAAGAAACCGCGTCATCGGATTTTTGAAAAATTGATGTAACGAGCTAGAAAAAAAATTAACATCCTGTATGATTTCTCCGATTTTTTGAAAAGTAAGCGTCATAGCCTTGTAAAGCATAAAAACATCATTGATTTATTTTCATTAAAGAATAAAATGTCTTAGTTAATTAGTTAAATGTTTTCCTACCAACAATTAAATTAAATTTTTAGCTTGCTTATTCTCATCTGAATCTATAATATTGAAATCATTTACATCGCAAAACACAAAAGTACTTAGCCAGTATAGTAAATGCATCAAATGACAATAATACTTTCCTTAAAAATAATTTCTAAAGAGCTTTAGTTAGTTACTATTCACATATAAACTATACCAAAAATACAATTATAATTTTATATCTACAACATGATATAACAAATCTTAATGAAGCAAACGTTCATACAAACAACAATTGACAGCTAAAAGCTCACGCCTCACATAATTTCCACATTTAATCCCATACTTGCTGTTTATTCAGTAAATAGCCTTTTTTATTATTCAGAGAAGATCAAGGGTCTACGCAATGCGGTGACGCACTTAATTCTGTACAAATATATTGTAGTGAAGGGAAACAACGAGTTTTTAAGCATTGTTTGTGAGCAAGCAAAGTAATTTGGATTGAGGCTTGGATTCATGTAGAACACTTTTTCTCACACTTTGTTTTGTATAGTCTCTGCTCACATTTTACTTTGTGTTTCATTGTTGCTCACACTATGGTTTTCAAATTGAGATAATGCTTTCGTTGTGAAAACTAATTGCAAATAACACGCAAAGTATTTCGATATGATTTAACTAGGTCCTTAAATGCAAATTTTGGTAATATGTGTAACATACCAATATATTAGAAACATTAAGCTATCATAACACCCAACCTCAAGTAATTTATAGCTGAAAGCTGTTGGTCTAAACACCTCTCATAATTTCCACATTTAATCCCACACGCGCCTGTTTATTCAGTAAATAGCCCTTTTTATTATTCAGCGAAGATCAAGGGTCTACGCAATGCGGTGACGCACTTAATTCTGTACAAATATATTGTGGTAGAGAGAAACAACGAATTTTTAAACATTGTTTGTGAGCAGGCAAAGTAATTTAGACCGAGGGCTAGATTCATAAGAACACATTCACTCACACTTTGTTATCTATAGCCTCTGCTCACACTTTATTTTATGTTTCATTGTTGCTCACACTTTGGTTTTCAAATGAGATTTTTTGTAATATATGTAATATCTCGTTACAAACATTAAGGTATCACAGCGCCCAACCTCAAGTAATTTATAGCTAAAAGCTACTTGTCTAAACACCTCACATAATTTCCACATTTAATCCCACACGCGCCTGTTTATCCAGTAA
>LQNK01000779.1:86199-101447 GCA_001586405.1 Phoebis sennae | reverse complement strand
GATAATAAACATGTACGTGCAAGTGATGTGTATCATTGGAAACAATTCCCAACACATCAGAAGCGTTGAAGATGCCACGTGCTAGTTTCGACCGTTCGCAAATTATCCTGATGAAGAAGAGGGCCAAGCACTTCCACCTTCACCGAAAATCGGTGAAAATGGACTAACCTGAGGAAACAATAAGTGGACATCCCAACTGCCTCGAACGAAGTTTGAATTGCTGATAAACGAGGTACGACATGTGCAGATATAATCACATCAATGCGATCTGATTCACAGGATTTGAAGTTGTAAAAGGTGCGTTAGTTATTCTTAAATATATTTTGCATTAAATTCCCAATCATGTATTAGTTATATTATGATCTAAAATATTTGAATATGTGAATTTGAATTTACCGTTAGGTTTGAATTTTCTCATGTGCAAATAAAAAGCTAAAAAACCATTTAATGGTCTTGGTATCGATTGCAAGATTTGTTAAAATGATTATTTTTCCCGTTACAAAACCTTAAAGCTACCAGACATTAAAGCATTATTATTTTTTCCTTGCATGATTACATCCACTCGAGTCACTGGTGATGATGAGGATCAAGATTGCTGATACTACGTGACGTTGCTGCACTTTGGACAACGACATAACCTGGAATGGCGAAAAGAAATATAAGACGATACGATACTTTGCTGCTCAACGCAAATTGGCTGCGACTATACATCATGCGTACGAGATAAGTGATAATTTTATTTTGGTAGGATCCAGAATAGATATATACATTTTGATATAAATCAACAGCTATACAGGTATTAATAGTTATAATTCGTAACAATAACCCTTGAATAACGATAACGTATGAAAATAAATAATTCTAATATGCACAATTCTCAAATTTAAATGTAGGTTGTCAAAAAAAGAAAGTCCAAAACGTTTTAAATAGAACTGAAAACTTGGATATTTTATTTAAGTACCGCCAATAACGAAGCAAATTGGACTTGCTTAGGAAACAAAAATTATGATATTGAGTAAGAAAGCGGAATAAGGTTTTACATGTGGATGAAATAAAATGAATATTTAGTAATAATGTATAAAGGAGATAAAATTTTCAAAAGGCTTGAGATTCTAATTCCTTATTATAGCAACATAGGCTCGTTTGTTAACATGAAGACTAAATTGTAAATGAAATTAGAAAAACAGTGCTCATATGGGTAAAATAATGATGAAATTTAAGTCTGACAGATTTAATAAAATTTAAATGAATAGAAGATATCAAGTCAAAATAAAATATTAAAATCGGAATTATGAAGAAAATTAAAATAAAATTTTGTAATGAGGGTAGATATTTTTACACAATTTTATTATGGAAAATAACCTTGGATATTTAAAAAATCGATTGAATATAAATATGTAACAATTGTCATTATCATTTCAATCGTTAAAAGATCATAAAAACATTTTGTCCTAATTTTGTTCTTTTGACCATAAATGTTTTAAGGGGCATTCTAGTAAAAAAAAAAGTAGCATACTTTAAAGACTGAATATCATAAGTTACTGCATTATAACTAAAATCTCATTAAAATAGGAATTGGATGGGCGAGCGGAAATATTTAACTTAATTTTTAAATGATTAATATTAATACAGAGCTATGCAAAATATGGTTCAGGTTCCAATTATTCAACCATTAAGAATAATTGAGAAGTTTTTTATACGACTTAACATACTTTCTATGGTTGTATATCGATTTTAGTTTAATATGAGTGTTACTAAAATTCAAATATTGAACTCAAATACAATTGTTGTGTGTCAGTTACGGTGAGATAAAAAGAAAGGTGAAGAATTGTAGGTACATACAATTAGCAGTCGAATATTGTATATATTAAAGAGAAATTAGAATAAAAGTATTAAAGAAAAAAATACGTTAAAATGAAATTTTAAAGAAAAAGAAAATGATATCTTCACTAAATTTTATAATGATTTACTAAATTCAATAGTTGTAAATTCACGGGTGCAAATGATTTCATCATAACAGGATAAGACATTCGTGAGGAGCATACAATAAATGCATTTCAATTTCGACAGTTTAAATTCGGAATTACAAACTAATCTATTTCAAACTGTATAAAATTCAATTTTTGAAAATAAAATCCATACTAAGAATCTTGAAAATGACTATAGTAGAAAAATATTTATTTGGAGCAATACACATATTGTGTAACAATTGAAAAACGATGATGCCTATTAAGTTTAAAAAAAGAAACTGAGGCACAGGCGTCGACGCCCGCCTTCGTTTTATAAAAATATTTATATTTCAATATTATTCAAATACAAATACTATTTATTATAACTATTACTGCTTAATAAAAGGAAAAAGAATTGAAATATATTAAAGAAAATTGAACTGTTTTGACAAATCTGTTGTGTATTCTTGATTGCATTTGGCACGATTTGTAATAGATTTCGGGAAAATTACATCGAGTGGTAAACAAATTATAAAAGAAAAGACTAATTGTTTATAGGGCCTATATATAGAACACGAAAATGTAGAACTGGTTATAGATTTCAATGATCGATCAAATTAAAAAAAAAAAATGAAGAACAGGTGATGAGATGATATTGCAGAACCACTAAAGTAATGTATATTGCTAAAATATTTAATATTTTGAAAATTACAAATATTGATACAGATTAATGATCTTATAACATCTTGGTTAAATTTACTTATTCATAGGTAACGTTATACAATGTGAACAATAATAAATAGAAAAAATCTATAATTGTGGACTAGAAAGAGAAATCATGTCGTTTAATAAATTTTACATTTAAATTGATTTTCAATATTTTAAAAATACATTTCCACTAAAGCGGGACTATGCACTCTATCAAGTATAATAGTAGCCAAGTATTTAATTAGGTGAATTTATTTAAAACATAAATATATAAGGCTTTGCAGCTGGTATTTAATTTATTTGCAACATTATTGGAAAATATTAAGTGATCTATTGGAACTATCATTTCACACAAAATAATCAGATTCCAAGACAGGGTAACCTGTAATAAGTAACAAACTAAGTACTATAATATCAACACTATAGTATAACATAAAAATAAAAAGAAATACGTAGTCCAAAATTTGGTTTACATACTAATTTTTAGAATAAATTTATAGAGAATTTAGATAAAAAAATACTATAATAAATTGACATTACATCAATACAGTTGACAACAAAAATGTGTATTCTAATAATAGCATGGATAATGAGATTGGTAAAACTATTATTATAATATGAAGCAATAGAAGTAATATGTTACATATTACATAATTTGGTATTGAGATTTAGTTGTATTTCTATTCGGTGTTTCCCAAAATGTCATGACTATAACCAGGTGTGTACCGGTATAGGAAGAAAGTATCAAACTATACCATAGCTTTCATGTTTAGTAATGGAAGAATTAAAGCATAAATTGAAATATTATTTAAAATATTCTTGAAAAAACAAAGTTATTATTATTATTAACTATCTTTTTTTTAATTTTTTTTTTCAAAATGTTGACAGCATTTATTTAATTTGTTAAGGTGTGGAAATAAAAATATTTAGCTTTTCCTGATTAAGAATTTAAATAGAAAAACATAAAAAAATCAAACCAATTAGGGCTGCAACCTGGTTGGTTCCGATGCAGGCACGTAATAATTTATTTAAGGTCAATCAACAATTACTTGCACTATGCTTGGATGATAAAATATAAATAAATGTTACATTTATAAGTGTAGTAATTAAATTATAGTTATTTAGAGTTTTATAGTTTATAATTTAACCTAAATAACTAAGAATAATTGTTCGCGAATAATAAAAACACTAAAAACGTTCCATACATATAATTACGAAAAAAAGTACAGAAGAAACAATTGACACACGCGGAAAGTTATACAACACAAAGGACAAGAAAGCGATAGAAAAAGGTTCAGAATAGGTTAACATCACATGCTAAGGGTAACGGTTAATTCTAAAAAAAAATCATTACAAAGGTTACAGAGACAAACTAAAAGATTAACATAATAAGATATACGAGGCTAAAATAAAAAAGGAGGTAAAGTTGCTATAATTTGATAACAATTTAAGATGGACTTTATGATTCTATAGACTCATTAGTACATTATTTTGTTTAGAATAAATATATTTTATTTTATTTTATTAGAGAACTAGCGACCCGCCCCGGCTTCGCACGGGTTTAATGGATGATATTATACATAAAAACCTTCCTCATGAGTTACTCTATCTATTAAAAAAAACCGCATCAAAATCCGTTGCGTAGTTTTAAAGATTTGAGCGTTCATAGGGACATACAACATGACACATGACAGAAAAAGCGACTTTGTTTTATACTATGTAGTGAAGTAACGGCTACAAAAAAATATGAAGGGAAAGATTTAACAAAAACTAAATACTACGAGCCAATTAAATGCTTTCTGCAAGTATGATTTTTTTTTTTTTTTTTTTCATAAATAATACGCATTGACAAAAAACCAAATTAAATTGCAGAAACACGTCACAGACTTCAACAAAAACATCAAGTTTAAAACATTTAATTACAAATTATATTCATATATAATAAATCAAAGAATCATAGAATAAAAGATAATTAAAGTGAAATGCAATAGTGACATAAAATGAGTTGAAATAAAATTAAGTGAAAAGACGAGTAATGAATAAATGGTAATGAGAAAAATAAAAGATATGAGAAAAAGAATAAGTAGTGGGAAATGGAATAGGTTATGCGAAATGGAATAGGTTATGTGAGATGGAATAGGTAATGTGAGATGGAATAGGTAATGTGAGATGGAATAGGTGTGAAATGGAATAAGTAATGTGGAATGGAATAAGTAATGTGGAATGGAATAATGTGAAATGCAGTAGGTAATGAGAAACGGAATAGGTAATAGGAAATGGAATAGGTAATGTGAAAGTAGTAAGTAATATAAATAACGTGAAATAATGGGGATCTATGGACTTTTTTTTTTTTGACTGGTTGTGTCGAAAGTAGTTAATTTTACAATAGTTCAGTCATAGATTGATATCGTGAAACATATATGGAATAGATGAGAAAATCGAAACTTAATAAATCAAAAATGGTAACATTAGACATTGATTAAAATATAAAAGTTAAGTTACAATCGGTATTATGAGAAAATAATCAATTGCCTCTTTAAATCATTGGGTTAATTTTAAAGCTACTATAGAATAGCCTTGATTTGGATGATATAGCCAGTATGTATCAATTTTGGGAAATAATGATATATTATTATCATATTTGTTTTATATTTTTCTTGTCGATAACAAAATAATTATACATTTTGTAGATACTTCAAATCTATTTTATATTAGTAGGTCAGTCGGAAATGATGGCTGCAACAATGTTGGATATGGTACAAAAAATTTATGATGGCAACCCGGTTAGTTCGGGCATAGTGAGATATAATCATAGATTACGACATAAGAACCTGGTGTGTTCCAGTGCAAAAATGGTACGATCTAGGAAAAAGTAATGTAGTCTGTAAATATGTTATGTGGAATTAATAAAATACAAGAGAAATGGAATAGTTGTCTGTAATAACGTGATATTAATAGTAATAATGATAATAATTTTTAATACACAAAATTTCAATACGACTATACATACACGTATATAGTAAATAATACGCAGCTAGTGGTAACAAAAAAATTAATTAAGAGAAAAGAGAAACAAATAGAAATAAAATGTGCTTTTATTAGTAATGCGTATTTATGATCAAGAGTGTATTACGGGGACGTAATAAATTGTCAAGAAGGCCGATAATATAATATTTTAAAAAAGTTAAAGTTTTGTATTGTTACGTAATTTGAATACTATATCGAAATTGTAATATTACTGCAGTATTGTATTTGTTAAAAACTGTTATTTTTAACGATAAGAATGGTTAAAATATCAATTTTGGTGATGACTTTCTAGTCGAATAAATATGGAATTATTATTTAAAATATTATTGTTATTTAGGAATTCAATGATATAATTACGAGGCCGTAATATTGTAAGTCAGGAAAGGCAGAGTGTTAGTAACATTTGTTTACAGTAACAGAAATGTCAATGTCATGATAGTATAAATCAGTGGTGCCATCTATATAATTCATTATTGAGTATTATTTTGTATTTAGTCTTGAATGTTTAAGTATTAAATGCATTAGTTAACTTTGTGTAATATTTAATATTGTTATTAATTGTTGTAAATTACCATGAAGTAGTTGTTTATGATATTGTCATTTACCCTCTCTTAAATGGTGTGCCATTGACTATTATAAAATAGGTTGTAAGTGTTGTATTCCTCTCAGACTGTTACGAAACATTGGATAATAAACATGTACGTGCAAGTGATGTGTATCATTGGAAACAATTCCCAACAATATGTAATATCTAGTTACAAAC
The DNA here is from genome assembly GCA_001586405.1 of Phoebis sennae. NCBI lineage: Eukaryota > Metazoa > Arthropoda > Insecta > Lepidoptera > Pieridae > Phoebis > Phoebis sennae. Next base: position 95,000 of record LQNK01000779.1, on the reverse strand, counting down.
ATTAAGGTATCACAGCGCCCAACCTCAAGTAATTTATAGCTAAAAGCTACTTGTCTAAACACCTCACATAATTTCCACATTTAATCCCACACGCGCCTGTTTATCCAGTAAATAGCCTTTTTTATTATTCAGAGAAGATCAAGGGTCTACGCAATGCGGTGACGCACTTAATTCTGTACAAATATATTGTGGTGAAGGGAAACAACGAATTTTTAAACATTGTTTGTGAGTAAGCAAAGTAATTTGGAATTTTTAAAGAATATATTTGCTCACAACTTTTTCGCTGAGTTGTCTTTGCACACATTGTTTTATATTTTGCAATTGCTCACACTTTGGAGAAAGATTGTTTTATTTGAATATATTTGAGATCAATATGTTTAGCGTCTTCGCTTTTATGCAGTTTTTTGAGAGAGACTATGCATTTTAAATGTGAGACTTATTCCGTAAGGAATATTGTAAGTCAAGTATAAAAATAAAACTGTATGAAAATGTGTTTCATAAATACAATAAAAACAGATTAAACTACAGTGGGCCCCAAACTAAGGAAGACCCGCATCGTGAGAGCTCTATCTTCTAATCCTTTCTCACCTAGTATACGTATATGCTTTGTGTCTACATAGTAGTGTTATAATGTCTTCTCTCACACTTTATTTTGAAGTTAAGACCGAGTCGCAATAAAGCAGATTGTCAAGTAAAAACAATTGATAGTTATTTCAAACCCAAATACCTTTCATTAAAAAAGAATATTTTGCTCCAGAAGCATCCAATAACCTTCATAACGAAGATCCCATTGCAAACAAATGCCAAGTAAAGCTTACCATTCACGCAAAAAATTCTCCCAAGTATTTTAAATACTAGAAAAAGAGCCGGCAGTTAGTGAATGGGCATTACTAGGTATTGTATAACGCTTGTTGAATTAAATCGACTGGAATGAGTATATTTCTATAGAGAAAGGAGTTTTTACGTCCATTACAGGGTTTTATTTGCATTATGAATACGATTCCCTAACAGCGGAAAATGATTTTCTAGTCTATTCTATCTACACTAATATTATAAAGAGGAATTTGTTTGTAATGAATAGGCTCAAAAATACTGGACCGATTTAAAAAATTCACCATTCAAAAGCTACATTATTCACGAGTGATTTAGCCTATATTTTGTTTTAGAAAAAAAATTGGGTTCTTCTTAAAGAATTTATGGCATATATCTTAATATAAGCTATAAAACACTATGCTAAGGGAGCGCAACCGCGTGATAGAATATAAATAAATATGAAGGTTTGTTTGTGTTAATCATTATGTAAATATTGAACGAATTTTGATAACATTTTGTATAGAGATAGGCTGTTAGCTGAATTAAGTAACTGGATATCTTTAATTGATTTAAATGATCCTGAATTTAATGCGAGCGAAGCCGTGGGCAGAAGATAGTTATTAGCGTATATACTCCGATCCCGTAGGATTTCCGGGATAAAAAATCCTGTGTCAATTCTCGGGCTACAAACAATATTTGTAAGAAAATCTCATCCAAATCGATTCAGTGGTTTAGACATGAAGACGAGACGTATAAGAAATTGTGAAGTTAATAATTGTTCTTATTTTTCTTTACTTTTTATTTTTATTTTCTTGTATACATTACTCCTTGATACGGGTATTAACCTAGCAAGAGAGCTAGGGTTACACACATAACTGTATGATTTTTTTTTTTATTTTATTATATCTATACATATAATAAAAGAGTAACCGAACCATTTCTGTACATTGAATATTTTTCAAAAAGAGTAATTGGTATGCAATATGTATGTTCTATAGATACCAAAACCATGGTTAAATTTTTTTTTTCTGTTTGTCTGTTTGTCTGTTTGTCTGTTTGTCTGTTTATCTGTTTGTATGTTCGTCAATCACGCAATAACCACTGGACAGATTTTGATTGAATTTTACATGTTGATAGACCATGATTAGGTGCAACTTATAGGCTACATTTTATTTGAAAAAAATATTTTAGGGGTGGCTTTCCATACATGTAAACGGAGGGTAAAAAAATAAATTCGCGAGTACATCATTGTATGAGGTGTCATTAGAAAGGTCTTTAAAAATGAAATAGAGGTTTTTAAATGCGTTTTTTGATAACATACATATTTTTTGAGATATACTCTTCTAAAGTCGTGAAAATGTCATACCACGTGACAATGAGAGATTTTGGTTCAGTTGCGGTCATACCTTTTATACTCTAAACGTATGGATTAAGACGTTAAAACACTCAATAAATTCTCAAAAACTAAAAAAAAATGACTAACTCTCCGCCCGCGGCTTGCCTCGCGTGGGCTACAATTTTATGTTTTTGAAGAGGCGCGCGCACTGTGAGATTTTGGTCAAACCTATTTCCATAGAAAATAATAAAAAAACTAGGTAATAAATAGACTTGCACATATATCAGGGGTCCTGTGGCTGTCATTTTTTAATCTTTTGTTGTGCGCCTCTAAAAAATACAGAAATTAGTAGCCCACGCGTGCGAAGCCGCGGGCGGAAAGCTAGTTAATAATAAATTTCTACAAAATATTACAACTATTCCATTCTACAAACAACGTTCCTAATAATTGTCATAATCATAGGTACAGCAGTTACTATAAGTCCCTAAATACATACATATTTACTCTTCTATACATATAGAATTCTAACTTATGAAATATTAAATCGAATTGTCTATGATACGGCTTTACGAACACTTATGAGCGCGCCAAATCGAATAAAAGGTTAGAAGGGATACCAGAATATCCTTTAGAGAAAATTAGATATCCGTGAAATTCTGCGTCATTTTCAGCTATAGTCATACGTGGATATATAGAACTGGATACAATAATAATAATAAATTTATTTCTTAAAACAATACATATATAATCATATACATGCAGTTTCTTGCTCCCAGACTAGGATTAGTTGTGGGTAGCAAGATCCTTTTAATAATCATTAGAATGTGTACAATTCATAATTTAATATAAAAAAGAATACATTCAAATAAAAAAAAATATCTTATCAATTTAAACATATTGTTGTATCATTAATATAATTATTTTATTTCTTTTACTCGTCTGAGAAAATTTTTCGAAAATTTTAGAGATACGAACACAAGGGAAATATACCACGGTGCACAGATGTGAGCAAAAAGATTGGGAGCCGAGCATTGCACGTTTAGGCCAGGCTCGCACCGGTGCAATTACCACCCCCCAGCAGTAGACCGGCGTGAAGCAGTATTGCACGTTTCGGGCGGTGAGCGAGTGCCCGGAGGTCTGTTTTCCTATCCTCTCCCGTCCTGTTCTAGTCCTCTCCCAACTTTCTGTCATTAATCCTCTCCCTACCTCTAAGTCAGCAAGGCATTTGCGACATTTCATGTTGTAGATTTTCATGGGCTATATTTATGATGCACCATCTTTTCTATAATACTAATATACAAGATCGTCCTTAATCTTAATGACGATATAAAAACAAATTAAATAGCAAAGCATACAATTCAAATTTAAATCATACTCACATTCATCACAATTATATGACTTATAATTGTGATAAAGTATGATTTTATTTCTAGCAATAGGGTTCCCCTTTATAAATATTTCTTTCAAATCTAATTAATTAGACGTCACATCTAGTATGCTAGATCTAGGGCATCGACAAAAGCAACCTATCCAAGTCTAGATTGACAATAAGGCACTCTGCTTTCAGCACAATTTTCAATGCACTGCGATCGCCTTTCGAGGCTTAATTCGATTGCACTTTTGTTGCTCTTACTGAATTGAAAACCGTCTGAAAATCCTAACAATTTCTAATGCTATTCTGCCCATTTTCTATTCGAATGCGAAAAGATTTTTCAAGTTAGGTAATGCATGTACTAGGAAATAATAAAGCATTGATGGTTAACTAAATTAAGGTCACATACAAAGCAAAATAAACCAGGACGTGTTATTTAATGTGATTTTTTCTATTTCTAGAAAGCAATCAAACCTTTGTACGATTTAATAATATAAAATTCAAGGTCTAAACATATAGTGTAATAATTTTTATAGACATTTAACAACATTTGGTTGGAATACATGTGTCGCTACCCCATTTCTTCACGTGGGTATCGTAAGAGGCGACAAAGCTAATTCTGCTGCATAACATCTTCAGCACTAAAAGAGTAGGAGCCGAGCATTGCACGATTGGGCCAAGCTCGCACCGGTGTAATTATCACCCCACCTTCCAAGCAGAAGATCAGCGTGAAGCAGTATTGTACTGGGTTTCATACCTCTCCCATCCTGTTCCCCCATCGTTTAAGCCGGCAAGGCATCAATGACACTTTGTTGTTGTACATGTTCATGAGCTGCGGTCAGTCACTTAATATCAAGTGAACTCACACTCCACCTGCCTGTATGTTAAAAAAAACAAAACAGTGTTTTAATATCAGTTTCTCAGAAAGTAATCACCAGATACACCAAAAAGTCCCATTTCCAGATAGTCCCAAAAACTGTCAAACCACACGTACAATGGTAATTTCCCACCCTAACCAAACCTGACTAAAAACTAACCACAGCAATTGGAAACACATTAAACTACATTACCCATTTGGATTGGGCTTGCATTGTACAATTTAAATATTTCACGGCTCAAGAACCGGTGCACTGAGAGCTAAGTAAGTATGAAAGATGCTTTTTTAAGGGTCCTGTACTTGAAAAGTAAAAGGAAGGGAAGTTTTCATAGATAATGTTTAACAACAAGTACTAAAAATAATAAAAATATAAGGTGCTCTGGTACGAAACCTTCGTGTGCGAGTCCAAATAGCACTTGGCCGCTTTTTTTTATTTTGTTAAAAACTGATGATGATCACCGCCTTTGAAAATTCGTACTACATGAAGTGTCCTTGGAATAAATGAAAGAATTAATGCTGAAAAAGAATGCTAGGACAATAATTAAATTGATTCTAAATATAGTTTCATTTAAAATGAGTATTACTTATTTATTTATTCGATAGATGATCTTAATTATAATGATTTGGTTGTAATGAATAGGCCCAAAAACTGATGAACCGATTTTTAAAATTATTTCACCATTCGAAAGCTACGTTATCCACGAGTAACTTAAGCTATATTTTATTTTGAATCCTTACCTATGTCAATACCAAGTTTCATAACAGTTGGAAGGTCCTTACCTATATCAATACCAAGTTTCATAACAGGTTTAAGAATAACTACTAAACCAATTGTTGCGTGAATGAGTAACAAACATAGATACATGCATCCTCACAAACTTTCGCATTTATAATATTACTAGCTGCGCCCTAGGGCTTCTTCGATAAATGAGCTATCTAACACAAGAATTTTTTTTTCAAATCGGACCAGTAGTTTCTGAGATTAGCGCGTTCAAACAAACAAACTCTCCAGCTTTATAATATTACTATAGATTAGGATTCCTCCACATTAGTCCTGCACTCCAATCCAGTATACAGCTGGCTAGGTAATCTAATTACATCTAGACTTTATCGAGGCGACTATTATAAGACCTATTTCATTAATCACTATCGATCTATTTAACTTCAAAAATCCTATTAATATTATTGATGCAAAAGTGTGTGAGGATGTATATGTTTGTTACTCTTTCACGCGAAACCTACTGAACGGTTTTGGATGAAACTTAGTATACATGTATATAAAGATCCAGAAAAATATATAGGCTACTTTCGATAACAGAGTTCCCACAGGATCAGTTGTTGCGCGGATGAAGCAGGCAAGCGGAGCATGCGGTTCACCTGATGTTAAGTGACTGACCACAGCCCATGAACATCTACAACAGCAAAGTGTTGCAGATGCTTTGCCCGCTTGAAGGAAGGGAAGGGGATAATGAGAGGATTAATGATGATAAATTGGGAGAGGAGTACAACAGGATGGGGTGGAATGGGATGGGAATACAGGCTTACGTATTTATAATATAAGTAAGGAAAGGAAGAAAGAATTTAATACTTTCGGTTACATTTTCTTCTTAGTTTAATAAAACGTTACGATAATTTACTATTTATAATTTTCTACCCACAACACAGGGTATCCTAGTGTAAGAGCAAGCGACTGCATGTATATAATTGTACTAGCTGGGCCCCACGATTTCACCCCAGGATTTCCGGGATTAATAGTCTCCTATGTCATTCTCCTGGTCCTAAGCTATCTCACAACGAATTTTCTGCCGAACTGGTCCAGCAGATTTCGAGTTATAAGTGTTATAACAAACCCGTCTTTGTTTTATATATTTAAATAATTAGACATGGGCGTACTCAGGTTCTAGGCTAGGAGGGCAAATCAAACCGTTTTTCAGTCGGGGTCGGCTATTTAACCTAAGGGAATTGACTACTGTTTTTTTCAAAATAATAAAAATATATATTCACTGTAAAATACAAATTTTAATCAATAACAATTGAGAGTAGAGTGGTATACGATATCCAGGCGGGGGCAGCTGCCCTCCCCTGCCCCCCCATGGGTACGCCCATGTAATTATATATGTAATTTTATTCCGAAATAAGTAAATTATTCTTTTTTTATAATTTAAATGACCATAAAAATAAAAGTATACTTTAGAGTAAACAAATCTAAGACAATGATCCATCAGTGTGTAGGTTTACTTAGTGTTCAGAAGACAAGAGTTAGTGCCAATTTAGAGCGGCAATAAAAAGGCATTTCCTGACTCAGCCGAGCATTGCGTGTCGGTTAAGGAGATTGTACAATGGACCAATTTAAAAAAAAAAGAACAATTATATTAAATCTTTAACAAAAACTTTGTATGCCTTTTTACCTTATAGTTTATATTAGCTGTTCCGTGCGCTCCCGTAGCATAATATTATAACACCTTTACTAGTGGATAAAGTAGCGCGCTAGCGAGTGGTGAAAGAATTTTTAAAATCGGTCCAGTACTTTTTGAACCTATTCAATACAAACAAAGTTTTCCTCTTCTATTAGATAATAATTAATACAGAAGTTTTAATACAAGTAAATTAAATCAATAAATAAAACACACACACACTACCATGCATTTGTAAAGAAACAAGGCAAGATAGGATATTAATATTTTTTTTTAATAATAATAATAATCTTTATTTTACATTTTACAATTTATTTGGGTATTAAAGTAATGTAATATTAATAAAAAATATTAGTTTTCATTTTATTTTACGAGTACTTAAAATAACTTCAGAGATCTTCAGGCCTCTTAAAGATGTACAAGAAAGATATGATAAACAATTTCTACATTTTAATATAATTAAACTAACAATATTGTACACGAAATTTAAACCATAAAATGCTCGTATTCTGAATTTCCATATTTACGACAAGAAGTCTACCTAATTGTAAACCACATAGAACATACAACATAATGTCACAGTCTAAAGAATACATACAGTCGTTGCACGAAGCTGTCACATAGATAGCGTCCCAAATCTCCTTCGATAAATGTCGACATTTTCCGTTCGTGTTTTGGGACACGTCTTTCAAGGATGACGAAAATTTATTTGTGAAAATTTGTTAAGAGTACTATTGACTAGTGACCCGCCCCGGCTTCGCACGGGGGCAATGCTGAACTAAATACACTACAGAAATACTGTGAACGTTGTATATAAAAATTAGTACATTATTTTGATAAATCTTGTGAGGTTCAGCCTGCGTTTGCAATGTAAGCGGAAAATATTGATAATTAACTACATCACATTAGAAGCCTAAAAAAAAGCATTTCTCCACTATTTAATGAATGTTATCACACATATAAATCTGCAAAACAAAAAGAACACTGCGCTTTAACTATTATAAAACTAAAAACATGTCTATAAAACTTAAATATCTTAAATATTCAAAAATATTTAAACATTGCATTTACAAATCCAAAAGATATTCAAACATAAATTTTATAAATAAAAGTGAGAATAAGACCAAAGCAGTGTGGAAAGTTATTCAAAACGAAGTTAGTAGTGTCAAAACATGGCATTGTATAGAAAAAATAACAGTAGAAAATAATACTTATACACATCCTAAACATATATCAGAGATTTTTAACAATCATTATATCAATTTAGTACAAATCAATACAAATAAAAGCCAAAAGTACAGCTATCGGGGTAAAACTAACACTAATACCATATTCTTGAATCCCATGACTGAAAATGAGGTAAAAATGGAGATCAATTCACTAAAGAAAACAAACTCGGTGGGATTTGATGAGATTGACACAAAGATTATTAAATTTTGCAATGCAGAGTTGCTGTCAGTCACCACATATCTTATAAATCAATCACTTTCAACTGGAACTTTCCCTGAAATTCTTAAAAAAACCATAATCACACCCTTTTTTAAGAAAGATAATAAAGAGGATATAAATAACTACCGTCCAATAGCCTTAATATCTGTCTTCTCAAAAATTTTTGAAAAATGCATGCAATGATTACTCAACTTTTGTAGCAGATTTAACATTATAAAGAATGAACAATATGCATTTCAAAAAAATAAATCCACCACATTAGCCATTTATTCTTTAATGAAAACAATTTTGACCAACATAAACAATGATATACTAACAACTGGTTTATTTTTTGATTTTTCAAAGGCCTTTGATTTTGTATTGCATGACATACTACTAACTAAACTTGACAAAATGGGAATTAGAGGCACTGCTCTCAATTGTCGCGTGTACTTGCTTTATTGTATAATCTATGTATTTCTCATTCTTACTTACCTCATGACATGATGAAGACAATAGTCGTCCCTGTAGTTAAAAATAAAACGGGTGATCTCACAGATA
>LQNK01000779.1:71000-85447 GCA_001586405.1 Phoebis sennae | reverse complement strand
CTCATAATTTTGCATGCCCTTTATCGGGCAGAACATGTATGTGACTCCTATTATTGTTTTCCACCTTTAAGTACTCATGTTCAAGCAAATTAATAATAAATAAATAAATAAATAAATAAAGATTTAAGCATACAAAGGGACATAGGGACAGAAAAAGCGACTTTGTTTTGTATATGTATCTATTAGTGATATGTATTCTTTTATTTTAGATGTTTCCTTACAAAAAGTAAAGGTTAGTTTATTTTACTTCCCAGTGTGTACAGAGTTTTGTGACAGCCCTGAGGCTTTTTATAAACGTCAAAAATAGTGCATCTGTATGATTATAACACTGATAATATTTTTGACTATGACATTGTGGAATTTTATACATACAGCCTTAATATTTGTCTTTTGAATTATTCAACACATTCGTGAAGAAAATAAAATTCAGAGGAGCGTCGTTTATTATTCAATATTAGTAATAAGAAATACTAGCTGTGCCCTACAGTATTAGCCGGGTATATCTGCCACTCCCCTGGAATTTCCAGGATAAAAGCTATCCTGTATTCTCTCTCGGGTTTCAAACAATTTCTGTACAAATGTAAATTTCATTATAAGCTTTTATGACTTATAGATTTTTACCGGTTTTAAATACGGAATCCTAAAAATAAATATTCATGGAAATGTTACAATAAAATTTTTGATACCAAATAACAACATATTAAATAATGAATACTGTTAATGTATCGATATTAACCAACACGAGTCCGTTATAAAAATAAATTTTCCCGAAATTACTAAAGAAAAAACAAAAGCTAGACGTAAATATTGAAAGGGATCAGTTATAATTACTGGAAAATCGACAGGTCAGAGCCGAGGCTAATACGAGATAACGAAGTAATCTAAAAAGGTACGGTTTGTTATTTTAAATTGGTCAATAAAATATGTCTAGACTGGAAAACATTCAAAGGAGGCATTTTTTTTATTTAGAGTAAAATATATGTAACTATTTATTAATATATTGTACTAGTAAATAAAACTACTGTACAGAATAGTGTACTAGCTATGCCCCGAGGTTTCACCTGCGTCATTCCCGATTCCTTGAGAATTCAGGGAAAGAAGTAGCCTATCAACTAATCTCGCCAATAGCCTGTGTGTATACAAAGTTTCATGAAAATCTATTCAGTAGTTGCGGCGTGATTGACACACAAACATCCAAACAATCAATCTTCCACATTTATAATATAATTTATTCATTCATTCGTTATAATAACTGGCCACGCCCCGCGGTTTCACCTGCGTATCTAACTTCGGATCTCGTGTGAATTCTGGGATTAGAAGTAGCCTATTTGTTATTCTGAAACCTTACCTATATGTGTACCAAGTTTCATCACAATCGATTCAGTACATTTTGCGTGAAAGTGTTAAAAAATAATGCCCTTCTTCCCCTCCTTGAATTCGGCAAGATCAAGCATCTGCGTCCCTTCCCTTACCATCAGGTGCCGCTTCGCATCGCTTGCCTGTTACATGAAGAAACACACAGACACACATACATACAAACTTTCGCATTTTTAATATTAAGTAGGATTTAAAATTGAATAATTATATGTTAAATAAATAATTTTAAAGGATTTTAAACACCACACCCGTGACCACGGTCGCTGTAAAGTGCTCGAAACGTCGGGTTAATAATAATGTAAAATTATGTATATTATACCGCGTTTTAAATCCTTTAAAAAGTATTAAAACAAACACAAGAAAATACTAAGTATATGTTATTACCTATGGTACAGTCTCCTTAACTCGGGGCGCAAACTAAAGAATGGAGTCTATTTAGTGTGGAGTAAAATTTATAGTTTCAATGATACAGATTCCCTTACTTGAGTTTTTTGTTTATTACACGCTTTGCCGTCAATTTTTCCTGCTTGTTACTCGATCTTTTTCGTCTTTAAGCTTCAAGCAAGGGAGTTTCTGGATTCAATTTTGGAGTGACGTAACATTCTTTGGGTTATATGTACTTATAAATAGATATGTCCTTAAAAATCACTTTTGTCCTCAAAATCGATGTCCTTAAAAATCGATTCTTTTTCTTAGTCAGCCCGGTGGCACTCTAAGTTAGGTATAGGCCTCTTCATGTGCACGCCAATCAAATCTATTTTTGTTTTTGTTTTATGTTATAGCGGGCAAGCGGGCATGCGGTTCACCTGATGTTAAGTGACTGACCGCAGCCCATAAACATCTGCAACATAGTGTCGCCTTGCCGGCTTGGAGGAAAGGGAGGGAAAATGGAGAGGATTAATGATAGGAAGTTGGGAGAGGAGTAGAACAGGACGGGAGAGGAATGGGATGGGAATACAGGCCATTTTGTGCTGTTCGCATCTATTTCCTTCTTAGGATCTTTACTATGTCGTCAACCCATCTAGTAGACCGACGACCAACCCTTCTTTTGCCAGTCCAAGGGCGCCATTCTAGCAATCTCCTGGTCCACCTATTATCCCCACGTCATCATGGCCTGCCCATCTCCACTTACCCCTGGTCACATTTTTAACTATTATATTGTAATATGGGCATGTAAACCTGAAATAAACGTTTATAATAACTGAAAAATGGCGCTCCCCGTTCGCTACCATCTTCACTGTATCAGCGAAAAATAAAAAAATATACATGTCAATGAAAAAAAGTAGTTATTGTATATTCGTCTACCAAGAATTTGCCGCCTTTTTTCACTCGACAATTTAGTCAGAGATAAAAAAGAAGCGGAAATGTTCAAATATGTAAAAAACATGCCATATAATAATGTCGACAGATATTCGAAAAACCAAACAAAATTCTTAACAACGTTAATTATTAAAAGAAAGAAATACGTTACTGAAACAGAAAAGAAATCAACAATAACTGAATTTCACGAGAAAAACTAAAAATACTAAACTATTATATTAATTGCGAGCAGTTGAAACAATCAAACGAAACTCAGAAAACAATAGTAATTGTTCAACAAGCCCGTTAAAATAAAAAATAAAATAAAAATAAAGATTGTTTATTTAGCAATCAACGACCTAACCTTTATGAGTCTTATAGCTTCGAGATAAGTTTGTTATCCACTAATAGATGCTATGAATGTTTTTATAGCGGGTGTTTATCTATGCAGTCTTGAAAAAGGGGATATAAAGTGAGCGGAGTATTTACGTAATATTAAAATATAGCTATTGCTTCCCTCTTTTGTTACAAAACAAGTATTACATTGTTACATTTACTGTAGTTAGTAATGGAGAGGTGAAGAGGTAATAACCATGAGTGTAATGTACATTGCTTTATTTGGTGTATCGTTAACAGAAACAGTTGCTCTATCCTATAAGTATAATAAAAGTGAATGTAAAGATGTTAATGGGTTGATCATGCAGAAACTAATGAACGGATTTTAATGAAATTTTAAATAGAATAAATTAACTGAAGGAGGTACCTTTTATTGATCTACAGACGCCGAATTTTACGCAAAAGATAATTGTTAATAGAATAGAATTTAGAACTTTACTTGAATTAAATCTATACTAATATTATAAAGAGAAAAGATTTGTTTATTAGTTTGTATGTATTGAATAGGCTCCGAAACTACAGAACCGATTTGGATGAATTTTTTTACAGAGACTCTTTGAAACCCCAGGAATGACATACGATAAATTTATTCCGGAAATCCTACGGGAACGGGATATGTACGCAGGTGAAATCAGCTAGTCTTTTAATAAATAAAAAAGTGCGATTATTGTGAAAGTGTAAGTGCGTGATTGTTACAAATATTCTCGCTCATTAAATATTAGTGATTGTGTTAAATAAAAGATAGCTATCGCTTCGCTCTTTTGTTACGAAACAAGTATTAAATTGTTACATTTACTTCAGTTACTAATGGAGGTGAAGAGGTAATCATGGGCGTAATGTATACTGCTCTATTTGGTGTAGTCAATGTTAATAGGCTTGGAGATTCTCTAAATATGAGTGTTCGTGGATTTGCTTATAAGAGAATGCTTAGTACATTATTTTACACTAAAGTTAGTGTAAAAGTCCACGTGACTTCGCTCCCGTAGCATAATGTTATAGCCATCAGATATAATGTAGGATTCCAATGGTATAGAAGAATTCCAATGGTAAAGAATTTTTTAAATCGATCCAGTAATTTAACCTATACAATTTAAATAAACAAACAAAAAATTAAATCTTTCCCCTTTATTCTTTAGTCTTGATGTATATATTTCTACCCGAGTCACTAGCAATATTAGTGTAGCTATTAACAGTGCACCAGTAGCTACTGAAACTTATTACAAATAATAAAATATTACTTTAAAACATAAAATTAAGTTAATGTCAAAGTAATCGTGAGGACTTTTTGAAATTGTGGGAAAAATTTAAGTGAAAAAACCTATGCGTAATTTAGATTTCGATTATCTTCGTGCAAAATGTTATCTACACCTTATCTCAGGAATTACTGATCTGATTTCAAAATACTCTCTGTGTTAGGTAGACAATCATATCTATCCCTTGTTTTGCTTACTAAAGTCAGGCAAATCTATGTATTTGCGCATACTTTGATTTCAATATGCTGTCGACGGATCCCCCTCATGTATCATATCCCCACTTTCCATTGGGGTAGCGGTCAAATGTCTGCCTATTCTACTTTAAAAAAAAAGATAGCCTTTGCTATGATTTTTGTCAATTTTACGTTATATCATCTGAGATAACAATCGTTTTATAATCTTGGTAAATTATTGAAAACTTCGTAAGTAAACCATTAGGTTTATAAAACGTATTCCAAAACAAATCTTAATCCACTCTTCAAATATTGAATAATCGCGAAATGGCGAGACTAAACGTTGAGTTTCAAAGGTTTGGTTCGAAACAGCCAACACTTCACATGAAACATGATTATAAACTTTATGTCGCCCCCAATTTAATACGAATTCTTGTAAGAAAATCGGTCTATTTTTATTGTTCCGTATAGAATGTTTTTTTACTAATGTGACCGCCTCGTTAGTTCAGTGGTTAGCGTGGTAGGTATTACAACCAGGAGAGCATGGATTCGGTTCACGGTGGGGACACGAAAAAACATTATCTCGTAGGGCATAGAAGGCCAATTACAAGGTTTCACAATCATAACAAACGTATATACATACATAAATACAAACTTGCATACATACTACATACATACATATATATGTACGAATGTATTTATTTATTTATATACGCACATGACCTACGCCTAGTAGGATATTGTACTGTCCGTAAGGAATTGGGCATATGTCTGTCTTTGTGTATTTCTGTGGAACTATAGCTTAAACGCGTGAACCGTATTGCATGTCGTTTTCTTTAATTGGAAACGTGTTTTCCGACGATGATGCTTATATATGTTATTAAATGTATATTTTTCGTTTATTTATTATGATTTTAAAACAAAAGTATTTTTAAAGCTTTTATTTAATTTCGTCTGTCGCTTGCTATTTAAATTAAAATTCCCATTGCCGTATTGCGCTGAAATTTTGTTACATATATTATGTCAATGCAATATCATAGAATAACCTCACTCACACACAAGAGGCCAAGATTTGAAAGGCCAATCTCTCAACAGGGAAATGATCACCCCATCAATATATAAATAAAACCCATTTCTACCTTATATTCGGCTTCCCTATGTCTTTTATCCTCATCAATATTAAAGGCCAAAAAGGTAGTAGAAGAATTGCTGTTAGCAGTTGTTAGTTTCACCCGTGTGTATGTGGTTAGAATATGTGTCGCCACACCATTTCTACCCGTGGGCGTGGTAGTAGGTGACAGAGGGTACTTATACTGTATAACATCTTCAGCAATAAAAGATTAGGAGCTGATTGGGTCAAGCTCGCACCGGTGTAATTCCACCCCACCTGTAAAAGATCGGCGTGAAGCAGGCCCACAGGCCTATATTCCCTCCCCATTCCTCTTCAGAGATTCCCATCTTTTATCCTCTGTATATTATATATATTTCTCATCTTTTCAAGACGGCAAGACACTACACTCTGATGTTGTAAATGTTCATGGGCTGCGGTCAGTCACTTACCATCAGGTGAACCGCATGCTCCACTTGCCTGCTGTAACATTAAAAAGCAATACAATTATTTTTATGTGCTGTATCTATTAACTTATAATTTGTTTATCCTTTTAAATACTAATATTATAGTTTGGCTGTTTATGTATCAATCACACTGCAACTACCGAACAGATCCTCGTCCGATAGGCCTTTATAACACGCCTTACATAAAGGACGCAAAATTAATTCACATTAAAACGCAATTACTCTTAAGCGTGAGATGATTATAATTTAAGTCGTTCTTAACGCGAAATTCGCAATTCAGAAACCGGCCATAACAATTCCAAAAGGTTTTTCAATCCCTAACGGATCTCCAATAAAAAGTTTTCGAAGCTAATTTTCCACTGGAATACTTAAGTTTGCAGGAAAATATTTTTCACAAAACATTATTTATGAAGGGACGTTAATCAATGCCTCTTGTGTATTTAATTTCATATGATTAGATTCTAGAAAATTTCTTGAAGGAAAACAAATCAGGGTAGTAATTTAATATAAAAAAGAAATATCTTGGGACATGTAACACTACGCCATTTAGTTCCAAACTAAGCAAAACTTGTACTATGGTAACTAGATAACTGAAAGCCATACCTTGTTTCTATTAATACATACATGCTATATAGTAAACACCCAGACAATAGAAAATTACAACTTTCATCACATTATAATTTTCTACTCGTGGGGATCGAACCAACACCCTTCGGTGCAATAGACCATTGCCACATCCACTGCGCCATCATCGATGGATAAAGTGATTGTATATTTTTATAGACCTATAACCCCTGAATTTAACGCAAGTATAGCTGCGGGCAAAAGCTAGTATTAAATAAACACAGACGAAAGTAAAAACATATTAATATTAAGAGACACAATAACATTCTGAATTCTTTCAATAAATAGCCAACAGGCTTCAGAAAGTGGACAATGACTGGGCTAAAGTTTTCGAATAAAACCCTTTTTATTGGTCAGATACGGACGAAGGTCGCGCCAGAAGATTGGTCCATGTTATAAAATTATATGCGTATTATTTCAAATATAAATAAAACTGGCCGCTCGTGACTACGTTAGCTGTTAACACGTTTACTGCGGCACTGTTTTTGAAAGATTTTAACCAGGGAAGATGAGGTCATTTGAGCCCAACTTGAAACTTATTTCCAGTGAGTTTGTGCCCTAATTGACCTAAAGAATAAGATAATTCATGTTCAGTGCGGATAGCTACTCGACCTCATATTTTGTTTAGAACGACATTGAAGTAGGTTTATGAAGGAAAACAAAAATGTAATCTCTATCATACCGCACATACTAAACAGCGCGATTTTGTCTGTCACTAAGGGGAAATTAAGCTTGAGGCTTAAATGACCGTATAACGCAGTGAACGTAATAATCTATACTAATATTATAAAGCTGAAGAGTTTGTTTGCTTGTTTGAACGTGCTAATCTCAAAGACTACTGGTTCGAAATGAAAAATTCTTTTTGTGTTGATTAGAACATTTATCGAGGAAGGCTTTATATCATCACGCTGCAACTATTAGGAGCGAAGAAATAATGGAAAATGTGAAAAAAACGGGGAAAATTATAACATTATGCTACGGGAGCGAAGCCGCGCGGATCAGCTAGTATCTAATAAACTGCACATAAAATCAATTTAAAGAATATTTATTCAACATGATTACATACTGAAATAATTACAAAATTGCCAGTGAAAAAAAAATATTGTGCAAGAATTTTTATAAAATAATTTAATAGAAAAAAATAAAGATTAATATTATACATGTAAACCTACTGGATGTTAATAAAATTTCGTATACAGGCTTACAGTATACAAGCTAAGCTGGATTAGGTGATCACATGCCTGTTATTCAGCTAGAACTAGGTCTGTAGAAACCAATAAAAAAATCAACTACAAGTCTAAACAAACTCAACTCAATCAAATAATAGAGCAAATTTAAAATTAAAAAGATTAAATAAGTCAACTGGTTTGCGTTTTATCAGGAGTAAAAACCATTTAAGAGTTGGATCCAACTTCATCACAGATTAGAAAAACTTCGCGGGGAAACTATCACGAAGGGTTAGCGAGAAATAATGGTAATAATAGAGTATTTTCTACCTCTAGGAATTCCATTAAAGTCCTAGTTTCAATGATTTTAAAGAGCCGAGCATTGCATGATTGGGCCAAGCTCACACCGGTGTAAGTACCACCCCCAGGAGAAGATTGGCATGAAGCAGTATTGCACTTACGGTGAGCGGAGACCCGCCTATGTTCGTTCCCGTCTCATTACTCTCCCATACTGTTGTACTCCTCTCGCAATTTCCCATCATTAATCCTCTCATTATCTCCTCCACTTCCTTCAAGCCCGCAAGGAACCTGCGACAATTTGCTGTTGTAGATGTTCATAAGCTGCGGTCAGTCACTTACCATCAGGTGAACCGCATGCTCCGCTTGCCTATAATTAAAATAAATGTACCTACGATACTTTTGGTTTACATATGCTCATCAGGTTGTCTAACGGCCGTTTTCAATATTCTATCTATCCCTTGTTTTGCTTACTAAAGTCTTCATCTATCTTTTTGCACTTACTTCGATTTCAATATCCTAACGACGGATACACTTGCTATGACTTTTGTCTATCTATTGTCATATAATCTGACATAACAATCTATCCATAATCATTGATACATTATTGAAAATGGCCGTAAGATTACGTGATCCGTGCGTCTGCTTCTGAGAAAAATATTTGGTATTAAACAGCGTTATCAACTTGGGCCACAAGTAGGGGAACATAAAATACATACCACGGAGGGGCAGTAAACCGCAGATTTGCACAACTCCTCACGAGTGATCATCTCTTTATATGTATTATTTTATCCTCAATTATCAATGTTTGTTTTGGGAGATTTCATAACGTAGCTATTCACTTATATCCTGCCTTGGGGTACGCTCGTTGAATATTCGGGTATCTAAATCAATATAGTCTATAACTTCATACCAGTAATAGCCTATCTGCATACGAAATTTCATCAAAATCCGTTCAGGCGTAATTTGCACACATTCATAATTTTAATATTGCATATAACGATGTTTGAATATTTCTATATTATTTATTAAAAAACTATAGCAAAGGAAGTTTCAAAAGAAAGCAGTTTTTGACATAAATAAAACTAGTCGTTCATTTCTAATACTGAAGGATTATCAAGGGTAGCAGAATTTATAAAAGATTTTATAAAAAAAATTAGGGATTTTTAATTTAAATTTGTCACAAAATTCTAAACTTTTCTATAAGTATATCCATGGTAATAGTTAAACAAACAAACTAGCTCTGCCCTGCGGTTTCACAAGCGTATATAGCCCATTTCCGTGAGATATCCGAGATTTAAAAGTATCCTATGTCCTTTTGATCCTAAGGTATCCCTACGAATTATCTGCCGAATCGGTCCAGCGAATATCGAGTTATAAGTGTTGTAACAAACCCGTCTTTGTCTTATACTTTATTTTAGTGACCTCCAATGATATATTATAATAGATATGTTATATCCATAGAAGACTACCGTGAAAAAATGCGACCATCAATGACAATGTCGTCTTTTGACAATCTCATCATAGTTGAATTTAAAACTCTTTATTTTGGAGTTCTTACCTATGATATGATACTTTCCTTTTATATTTTTATTTGCAGAATGTTCCATGCATTGTATAAATCCATGGGAAGGTATTTTATAGCTTTCTGTAGTAGCCAAGCCACCGTTGCTATGTAAAGTTCTGTCAACAATCGTTCGTAACCAAGGGAGTGTGGATACACATGTGTCAATTTGAAATCTCAAAATTAGCGTGCTAGTGACATATCTATAGTTACATAATATCATTGGTGACCCCCATATATTACCTCATATTTCAATATAGGGTCATTTTTATGTCTAAACAATGCTCTAGAATCATCATAACAGTTCGCAAGTTTATACATTTTCATTGTATTTCATCGTTAAAATGTTTATACCGCCATAACGAGACCAGGTTTAAAAGCAATAAAGCGGTAATAAAGCGCTGGAACATTTGTTTATTGAGCTAATAAACTTCAATATTACAATCATGTTGTTTTATATTCTGTGTCTACAACCGATTCTTTGTAGACAAGCACTCAGCATTATGCGTATTGCATTTGGTAACGTATATTGAAAGGGACTTTGAGAATCAGTCTTGTAGCAAATACATAGCAATTAACGGGAGTAGTCTCCGGGTTTGTATAGATCTAACGTTAGACAACACACAACATGACATACGTTATATTATTACTTAACCGATTTTAACCAAATTTTGACACCGGTGCAGGTTGATCCAACTTGAAAAGAGGCTAGACGCGTGCGAAGCCGCGGGCGGAAAGCTATTTTAACATAATTATATTCTATTCTATTCTATCCATATAAGCTAAAATTACTTTTTAATATATTTTTACCATAGTTCGATCTGCTTTGCAATACACAATTAAATTTTTACAATTTTTTTTCACGAAATTTGCTCACAAAATTTTATTTTCAGCTCCTTAAAAAGTATGTTAATAAAGGAGAATCATTTAACTGATCGTAAATACAGCGGACCGAAACGCGCCATTTTGCGTAAATTCAGAATTGGGTAATAATTTTATTTAACGATTTTACGATATTTTACGCTTGTTAAACTGTTTTACACTTTCATACTCTGTAACACGTTAAATACCCTTAAAAATATTAAGTATTTATAAAGATATAAAACAAACATTAGCTTTTAGGTATTATTAATATTGATTTCGCTTCGGTAAAATACATTGTATAATAATGATAATAATTATAAAATTGTATAATTTAGATGTAATAAAATGTTATGTTATAAAAATGCTATGTAAAGTTACGATTAAATAAATAAATATAAAACAAAGGGTTTGTTATAAATTGTTATAAATATATATTTGTCCGCCAAAATATTCATAGGGTGATAAGTAGCTTAGGAAAGGCATAAGATTTTTATTCACGGAAAACCCACGAGAGCAGGCAATATACGTGAGTGAAACCGGGGAGCGCAGCTATTTAAAAATAACTTATTTATGTATTACTAATTAAACATCATCGCGAAATCAAAGGCATATCAAAACAGGAGTAATAATGAAATAATAAAACAACTAGCTAATATTTTTAGCTTAATAGTGATCAAAACATGAATAAAATTAGATTCACACACGTTACTTTCAAAAATAAAATATTTCTATTTTATAAAAGTAAAAAGGGGTTTGTATGATTTGATATGAACGCCATCTATACAAATAATGAGGAAACATGATACATAGTGCAACCGCTTTTGTTATAACGCCATCTATTGAAAATTATTGAAACGAAATAAACCTATGCATATGTCGAAGTTTACCAGTTTGTGTTATGACAATATGATAAGAGATGGCAATGACTTTTTTTTAAAGAAAACTGCCTTCCTTAGTTTCATAAATAATGCTTATTACTTTCTTAGTATTTAAAAATGTAATGGTAATGTTGTATGATGCTTTCATTTAATCACTTACACACTTACCTATTTTACACGTATTATTATTTATTATTTGATTAACAATCACTTAAGTACATTGTTATAACAAATTGAATAAATTCAATAATAATAAGAAACATTGATTTTACATGTTTCAATTATAAATTACATTATTATACATACTTAATTAAACTTTATAGATTACCTATTTTATTGTTTGTATCATTTTTTATGGTAAAGGCGAGCGGAGCATGCGGTTCACCTGATGTTCAGTGACTGACCGCAGCCCATGAACATCCGCAGCAACAAAGTGTCGTAGATGCCTTGCCGGGGCCTCACGTCACCCACGGGTAGAAATGGGGTGGCGACACATGTATTCTAACCCGTCACCACACACATGTACAGCGCTATGTTTCATTTATTATTATTTATTTCCCTAAGTATGCGCGCATCTAGTATGGAATTGGAAGTATGACCTAAGAAGAACTATGGAGGAATAGAGGTTTAATTCAAAGGCAAGTGACCTGGGGTGATAACTGATAACAACACAATTAAATTGAGAATACAAACGAGTTATATAAGCTTTAATTATAAACAAATCAAATCCTACTAATATTATAAATGCGAAAGTTTGTGAGGATGTTTGTATGTATCTAATATCTATGGATGTATGTATGGTTTTTACTCTTTCACGCAAAAACTACTAAACCGATTATGATGAAACTAGATATACATATAGGTAAGATTCAGAATAACATGTAGGCTACTTTTAATCCCGGAGTTGCCACGAGATCGGAAGTTACGCGGATTTTTGGCAAAAAACTATCCTATGTCATTCCTGGGGTTTAAAAGAAACTCTGTACAAAATTTCATCCAAATCGGTCCTGTAGTTTCGGAGCTCAATACAAACAAACAAACAAATCTTCCCTCTTTATAATATTAATATAGATTATGCTACGAAAACGAAGCCAGTTGGTACAGCTAGCGAATAACATAATTTCAGTTATAAATAGCCTTCAAATATTATCCATACCCTCTCGTTTCTAACGGCCATTTTCAATAATGTATCAATGATTGTGGATAGATTGTTATGTCAAATTATATGACAATAGATAGACAAAAGTCATAGCAAATGTATCCGTCGTTAGGATATTGAAATCAAAGTAAGTGCAAATGGATAGATTTGTCTGACTTTAGTAAGCAAAACAAGGGATAGATAGAATATTGAAAACGGCCGTAAGACAATCACTTTGCACCAGTGTTTATTAAAATAAAGGTAATTACGTGCCCTTCCGCATTAGAGATGTCTAGATTACTCATAGAAGGTCCTGAACAGTTAGGGTTAAGGCGATATCGGGGGTGAATGACCCCGCCCTCTGTCAAGTGGACAGAGAAAGCTAGAGAGAGGTGTTCTTACTAAAATTATAAGTGCAAAAGTCTGTTTGTTTCTTACCTGTATACACGTTATTTCCTTACCCTTTGTGTAAGTAAATAACGTGTTCTTAAGTTTTAGAACGAATTAGGTTATAGTCTATACTTCACTCAATGCGATAAGAACACTCAAGTACTACGTGTAATAAGCGAGGCTTGGACCGAATAGCACAGAGGAGAAGTAACACCTAAAGTTAGAAATGACATGGGCTCAAGAAGATTTGTAATCCTCATACCGTACAATATTTATGGCTATATATTTTGTGTTTTTACCTCTTGATGGAACTGCATTTTCATTAATTTGTAGAAAAACCACTTTACCACGTTCCACAGTTATTTGTTTTCTACACTATGTTAATTATTTATTCACAAATTAGACCGGTTTCACGAATAAAACATTCATGGCATATTTTGTTTTGCTTAAAACCAAACTAACATACGATGCTAGCCAGGGCGAGCCTTGAAAAACAAGAACCTATCTTAAAATATAATTGTCTATAAACTAAATTAGGCGGTGCTTCTCAGTAAAAACATCCTATTGACGTGAATGGATGTAGAGAGTAGTTTTGTCGAGTTCGTTCCTGACTCATACTTCTGCTATTTTCCTCTATCACCTATCATTTAGTCAAAGTCAAAGTCAAAGTCAAAGTCAAAATGTTTATTTTCCAAATTGGCCTCTGTTGAGGGGCTTTTAGAACGTCATTTACATTTGCATAATAAAGATATATATATAATAAATTTTATTTACCACCGATTCGGAAGGCTGTCTCTACCGAGAAGAACCGGCAAGAAACTCGAGTAGTTGCTCTTTTCAAAAAGAGCAATAAAAATTTATTATTTCCTTATCTCTTTCCTTGGCTGCCAAA
Organism: Phoebis sennae; assembly: GCA_001586405.1. Classification (NCBI taxonomy): domain Eukaryota; kingdom Metazoa; phylum Arthropoda; class Insecta; order Lepidoptera; family Pieridae; genus Phoebis; species Phoebis sennae. The sequence goes on along the minus strand of LQNK01000779.1, from coordinate 71,561 downwards.
TTATTGCGGCAATTTTGGAGTATCGGGTATAATAACAGCCCTCTGCTCTTTGTTTGCTCTTAATTGAAGTTAATAATCGTTTCGAATAATTGAAACAATATTCGCACATGTGAATATTCGTTTTATGACTCAGGCTAGTTCCGTCAAGATATTCAATTTAACTGGATAAAATAATAGAGTCAATATTTACAATATTAATATAGTTCTTACGTCCACAATTACACCAACAGCCGCTCCATGCATCTCTATTCCGCAGAATGTATTCCACACAAGGTCCACAAAGCTCATTACGGCGCCCATATTGGTTCACGTTATCTGCCGCTACGCACGATTCCGTTTCTAGCTATGCCGGTAATTACATCATTAATTGCATTTGGTTAAAACTACGCGAGACAATAGCCCTTGAAATCCTGAAGCGACGCTGCATTTTAATCTCATGGTGTACTTTTAAAACTCTGAAGTTACACCATTTAGTAACTAATGTAACGTATAAATCGATACCTTTCATTTGATACCACACTCGGCTATATTCATATGACAATCGCTTATTTCACCCCCCCC
>LQNK01000779.1:53683-70982 GCA_001586405.1 Phoebis sennae | reverse complement strand
CCCCCCCCCCCTATTTTCGTAACCCCTTACCGATTTTGCTCATCTTCGAACTCGAGATTTCCTTTTCTACAACCTATTAGCCTACCAAATTTTATCAAGATCGGATAAACAATACTCAAGTTATCGTTGGACAAAGTTAAATACAAACATACAGACGCCCAGCCATCTCAACTCAGAAACCTCGCTTCGCTCGGTCAACTAAATTCTGCCCGCGTCTATGCTGGCGTTAAGTTCAGTCTGCAGATCAATAAAATGTTTCTCCCCTCTAAAACAGGTTATAACTTACCTGTATACAAAATTTCATCAAATTTCATTTGGTTGTTGCGACGTTATGAACACGCAAACATCCAAACGCAAAAATCACAGACGCCGTTTGGAAATGTATGATGATTATGAAGTTATTCCTTAGTAGAATTATATTAGTAAACCTAACACTTCAGTGATTTTAACACAGTTTAGAGAATAAACTGCAGATGGAGTGCGCCGACGACTCGATTGACGGCGACAAGCAAATACAAATTTTAAGAGCAAATACAAAAACGTTTGTTTAGTTTGTTAACACAAACTATATATATATATATTAACATATAACATTGTAAAAGTTGTACCCAAAAACAAACATAAGAAGATGGATTATCCTCTCACATCTAACTAAACATTATTTCGCTTATTAAATTTTTTAATCAAATCAATATCTGGTAACATAACACGCACACATGCATTATGCACGTACACAGACGAGTAGTCTTCGACACACTCTATCTGCCTTTTAATTCTAATCTATGGCTATTAATTACATATTATTTACACATAGCAAGTAAAATTAACCTTCAATAAAAACAAATTACCTATATTTAATCCATCCCAAGTCTTAACACTAAGTTCCCGTATTCTAGGAAGGCTATTATATTTAAATTCGCGAACAATGAGATTTGGAGGCCATGATTCTTTTGCACAAAAATAAATTATTGGTTTCGGATAATTTGATGGTTCAAATTTAGGACGTATCCTGTCAGACGCGTATAAAGTTTTAGGGTTGGGCTACATGGCGCGGAGTAGATTATTTCAAACAGCCTTCTACGGCTCCCGTTAAATCTGGGGTGTATAGATTAATAAGAATCATACTTTCACCTAATCCAGCTATCAAGATATATAAAACTCAAAAGTGACTGACTGTCATAGTAATCTATCAACGCACAGCCCAAACCGCTGGAAGGATCGGGCTGCAATTTGGCATGCAGGTAGATATTATGACGTAGGCATCCGCTAAGAAAGGATTTTGATGAAATCCTACGGGAACGGGGAAAACAGATATACGCGGGTGAAACCGCGAGGCACAGATATAGAAATAATATAAATTGTAAGAAAAAGCATATTTATTAAAAATTCGGCCGAAGATCCAGTTCGGTAAAGTTTAAACCGAAATGTATTCGGTTATTCGGGGAAACCACTATTCAGCGTATCACTATTTAATACAAATGATGTCCTATAATGAATCGTATAATTAAAGAAGAAGAAAGAAAATATATTTATTTGGCAAAAAAATAACAAACTAAAACTTAAGGTATAAATAAAAAAAAAATAAAAAGGAACAAAATAAATAAAAAATAAACCTATAACATTGCCAAATTGGAACCCACTCAGTTTTTGTTATGTCGCTTACACGACCTAACACTGATTTTCAGTGGGCCCCTCGCAAACATTGGAAGACAGATATATAAAAGCTAGCTTTATTATGATATATAAAAGTATTATCAATATGTATTTTTATAATACACTTACAACATATTACTTGATTCATGTAGCTCCATCTTAATATCAAGGCTTAATTTGATTCCGTTTTAAATGTCGTTTTATTGTCCATCAACAAAAGTGAAATATCTCTCGTATGTGACGGAATTTTAAATTATTTATGCGTAACGGGAGTGACAAGAGCCTTGTGAAGATACCGAAGCATTTAGCATGAATTTGGTTACCATAGAGTATAAATATGTAGGTGTAGAGCGAACGTGAGTATGAACTGTAGGCATTGGTGTGAACATTAATTACTTTATAAAATGGATATTATATCAATAATAAACCACGTTTAAGAAGTTTTCATTTCATATAATATTTTTTCCAATTATTTTATTTGAAATTTGAGACATAGTGCATCACTAGCGCACTAAGTCAAATATTCCATTGTTATTATTATTAATAAAAAGTTTCCCTTGTTATCAAAAATACAAAAAGCTTAAAGCTTAAAGCTTAATTCCGAGAGCTAGGACCATTTTTGTGCAGATGTTTGAAGCAAACCGAAAACTTGTATGAATATAATAATAATATCGGGGACTTTTCAAGCTTTTTCACCTTTTAATTTCAAATTCAACCAAGTGCAACTTTATTGGCAGAAAAATTCCATTATCATTATTTTGGCCCCACCCGGCTTCGAACCCTTTAGAACGTCAAAGATGCATTGGACCAACGAGACAGTCATGGGGTTGTAAATAAGTTATTATGATAGATGCAAACCTAACCTAAGAATGGTAAACTATTGGGACAATCAATTATTTACTTCTTATCACCCTTGTGGTGACGGGTTAGAATACATGTGTCGCCACCCCATTTCTACCCGTGAGTGTCGTAAGAGGCGACAGAGGGTTTTTCTGCTGCATAACATCTGCAGCAATAAAAGAGTGGGAGTCGAGCTTTGCACGATTGGGCCAAGCTCGCACCGGTGTAAGTACCACCCCCCTGCAGAAGACCGGCGTGAAGCAGTATTGCACTGTGTTTCGTACGGTGAGCGGGTGTCCGGAGGCCTGTATTCCCATCCCATTCCTCTCCCATGCTATTCTAACTCCTTTCCCAGGTTCCTATCATTAATCCTCTCCTTATTCCCTTCCCGTCCTACAAGCCGGCAAAGCATCTGCGACACTTCGTCGTAGATGTTCATGGGCTGCGGTCAGTCACTTAACATCAGGTGAACCGTATGCTACGCTTGCCTGCTATATCATAAAAAAAATCGTAAATGCGGATCTTCATTATTACGCACATTTCCCTTTCCCACTTCGTACATATATTTCCCTCGCCTTGAAAAAATAGCGGAAAAGATAAATACTTAAACATGGGGGCGTCAATGTCACTGCGAAACGATAACGCACCATGACCGTCTGTATGTAAATAGTCATTTGCATTTTACTACTATCCTTATCTAAACTAATATTAACTAGTGGCTCGCTCCGAGCTGGACCTCGCGTTGCTATGTATATACCTTTCATTTGATCCCTTTGGCTATATTCATATGATTTTTACTTAAGATTTTTCTTTATCTATATTATTTGCGTACATAAATTTACTAATATGGGTTAAATCATACTCCAGATATCCTTGGACAAACATTCACTTATTTGATGCCTTCTATCTTCGTAACCTCTCCACCGATATCGATCACCTTTGAACTCGACATTTTCTTTTGTCTAAACTACTTTTCTATAAAATTTAATTAACAATCTTTTGTTTTTTTTTATTCCGGGACATTTAACACAACACCGTCTAGTCTCAAACTAAGCAAAGATTGTACTATGGCAACTAGATAACTGATAGACATACTTACACACACTTTTATTTGTAAATACATACTATAGAGAAATTAACACCCAAACAGTAAATAATTACAATAAAATAGAATAGAAAATATTTTTATTCCTGTAAACTTTTTACAAAGTACTTATGAATAGTCATTTTTTAAGTTATCACCGGTTCGGAAAGTCGCTTCTATCGAGAAGATACCGGCAACAAACTCGATAGTTACTCTTTTAAAATATGTGGTTTATTTGTGTTCATCACATCCTAATTTTCTATTCGTGGGGATCGAATCCACCAATGAATGACAAGAATTACAAATCAGGTACAGTAATTTGGTTAAAAATAGTTTTTTTTCTGAAATATACAAACATGTAATGAAAGGTGTTGATATAGCTACAAATTCCTGAACATAATGCAAGTCGTTATCATAATCGACCTTAACGAAAACATTAACATTGTTAAAAGCAGGGAATGATAAGGCTTTTACACACGAGGTGAACACGTGCGTCTAGGAAGTTAACGTAGGAAATATTTATAATAGCGTCTTCCATCCTGCCCTCATGGAGGGGCTGCATAAAGAGGCTTATAGCAGGCAAGCGGGGCATGCGGTTCACCTCATGTTAAGTGACTGACCGCAGCCCATGAACATCTTCAACATCAGAGTGTCGAGATGGCTTGCCGGCTTGAAGGAAGGGGAGAGGATAAGGAGAGGATTAATCATAGGAAGTTGGGAGGGGAAGGAATGCCACGACGTGCCCGTGAGCCCCCCAAGGTGTGTGAAGGAACATCTAGGAGTTTTAGTCGGGGCAAGTCCGACATAACCCGGTCGTTTCCTCAGAGGACCGGGTGTGCGAAGGCATTTTCCCCCGTAAAAAGGAAATATGTATTTGTAATAAATGTGGCGTTTACATAACTACTGAAACTTGGTTCCGATTGGTTAATTATAAACGTTCGTTAATGAAAACGATTAGTATCTGTTATATTATGACATTCCGTCGTTGATAGGAACCGGGGTTTAGGATGGAAATACGAACGCACTTTTCCTCTATACCACCCGCTACAATTACCATGTCTGTTTACTACTGTAACGAGTTGTATATATACTAAATAAGCCTTCGAATTCCATAATATAGAAATTTTGTTCCTATCGAGAGACTATCGACCAACAAGATTTTTCTTCCCCCCAGTGGAGTAATGTTAGTCGTATACATATAGCATTGGAAAAAATGTATCAGTAAGTACCAACTTTCTGAACGTAAAAACTTCCATTTTTAATAAGTAATATACAAAAAACGTCCATTAACAAAAGGCCTAAACAATATCAAAATGTCACAGGTGAATCGCTTTAAACAACGTAGGAATCGCCCTAATCGCCCCCTGGCACGATATTACCTAATTATCATTTCAGTATAAATCCTGAAACTTCCATAATTATACTGAACTTACCAACTATTCTTGCTTAAATAGATTTTAATTCGCGTCTATTTATAACGGTTGCTTTTGTTGTATAAATTTGTGTTCTTACCGTATAATATATTTACCCGTGTGGCGACGGGTTAGAATACATATGTCGCCACCCAATTTCTACCCGTGGTTGTCGTAAGAGTCGACAGAGGGTAATTCTGCTGCAAAACTCTTCAGTAATAAAAGAGTTGTTGGCCGATTGGGCCAAGCTCGCAACGGCGTAATTACCACCGCTATGTCTATACTCTCATCCCATACCTCTCCCATGTTTTATTACTAAGCAAGTAAATGCTGAGTCATCGCCTTTTGTCATATATATTAATTTTGTATATTTTAATTAATAAAAATTTTCGCCAAAAAATAGAACCGACTTACTCGCTCTAAAAAGTAGAAAATAACTTTTATTACTTTTTTGTTGAAATCTATACAAAGTCGGTGCAAAATCTTGTTAAATTCAAAATAGATAAAGGCTTTTTAGTGTCCTGTGAAGGGTAATTACATCATCTAGTCACAATTCAGTTGATATATACATCATTAAACCTTAACCGCAGAGCTCATTCCGTTGATTTTCGAGGAGTTCCCTGGAATATCTTCCAGATGGATGATCAGACTTGAACCACATTTCTACGGGACCACACATGAACTCTACTCTTTCGAATGCAAAACGAATTTTCCAAATCGGTCCATAAACGCCGGAGATATGCGGTAACATACATAAAAAAAATACGGTCGAATAGATAACCTCCTCCTTTTTTTGAAAGTCGGTTAAAAAGAGTATGTTTTAATAAAACCAGAGAAAAACCGTGTATAGACACGGCAATAAAAAGTATTTATATATTTTTTTAATTATATTATTCGCAGATTAATCCGTCAATCGAAAAGAAGTGCTTCATTAATTTATGGTTTACTTACATTTTATTAAAGAAAATACTTCTACTATACATTATTATTAACCCGACGTTTCGAGCACTTCACAGCGAGCGTGGTCACGGGTGACTGAGATGACAGTTGTCTCCATGAGTGTTTCAAAAAGTGGAGGTACACTTATTTCCACAAAGATGGTAATGGAAAATTATGCGAAATAAACCGCGTTTCATTTATTAGCTACTTATTATTTGACAACAGAAAATACTATTATATTTATAACTAGCTTTCCGCCCGCGGCTGCGCTCGCGTGGACCCGGCAATTCGAATTTTTCTAAAAAAACCATGATTAAACTTCAACGAACATTTTAAAAAAAGAATTGTTCAAATTGGTCCAGTCGTTGTTGAGTTATGCGCTTACCAACACATTTTGCGATTCATTTTATATATAAGACTAGCTTTTCTAGTTGAAAACCAGCGTCAGGCTTATGCCTGGCTTATGCTGAACTAGATCCTATTCGGCGGTACTGTGAGACACAAATTAATTAGTTTTTTGTTTTATAATATAGCATTAGTTTGTGAGTGTGTTTTTATTTTTATACATATATCTTCTTTTTTTTATTTATATTTTGATTTGTTTCTTTCTGTGTCACCTGTACTTCTGAATAAATGTCTTTTTCTTTCTTTCTTTCTTTCTTTTTCTTTCCGCCCGCGGCTTCGCTCGCGTGGACCCGGCAATTCCCGGCAATTATTCGAATTTTTCTCACCTTTTAAACCTTCCCTAGACCTCCACGAATAATTCAAGACCAAGATAAGATAAATCCGTTCAGCCGTTCTCGAGTTTTAGCGAGACTAACGAACAGCAATTCATTTTTATATATATGTCGGAAACATTTTGTGATTTCATGTTTTAACAAGTTTTGAATGTCATCTTTCTATTCAAATGTCACTTGTCAGTTGTTAGCTGTCATCAAAGTCCTATAAAAGAGTAAGCACGTTCAGAATCTGGGCGCATTGGTACCGATTGCGCCTGGTTGTCGAACGTCTTATTGACGTCACGACTCACGACCCAACTACCCTCACTTTGCTAATAGTCTTTATGACTAGCTGTGATTTGTTGTTAACTGACTAGTTCTATAATTGGCCAGTTGTGTAGAATCACAGTACATTTCTATTACATTTGACATAATTATACAAAGCCCCTCTATTAGTTTCTTACATATATAGATTTGAAATAGGCTTAAAAGCTTATGTAAATATGAATATTGTATATATAATAGGTCAGATTTGGGTGTCGTGTCACCTCGCCCAGTTACATCAGCAGTGACGCGAGTACACACCCGTGATTTTATTAGCTTTTGCTGTTGTTTCGGGTGACATCACGTCATTTCGGTAATAACTTACTTTAGATTAAATTACTTTTGTGTTTACTTATTTATTTTTATAGTTTGTTTAATCTTTTCACTTATTATAATTAGGGACTTTAAAGCCAATTATAAAACAGCAACGAAACCATTTCTGTACATTCAAAATTTTTATTAAATAGTAAATGCTTTCCAATATGCATCTTTTAAATATCCCAAAACCAAGGTTAGATTTATTCTGTTTATCTAATTGTTAAGCTTGTGTCTGTTTGTCTTTTTGATGAGTCAATGACGTCAAAATCGCTGAGCAGATTTTGATGAGATTTTATTTACTGGTAGACCAATATTAGGTTCAACTTATAGGCTAAAATTTAAATACTAATGGTATTAAATAACGAAAACCCTGTAATATCATAATCAGAAAAATCTATCATTGAATCCATCAAGTAGTTTCGAGGATTGGCGCGTATAAACAAACAAATTTTTACGCTTAATATAAGATAGTTATCGAAAAAAGCGTGTACATTTAGATCATTAGATAGTTATTGAATGGCGATCTTTATGATATCATTAAAATAGAAAAAATTGAGAAACAAATTACTACAACACAGTTACAGTTTAAAATAAACTGCAAGCAATATAGTACATAGAATAGTTTAAATAGTGTAAAACAAGTGTGAGTTGAACAATCCCTAAGCGCAGTAGCTAATTAGATACTTTAGCGAGGTACTAGGTTCGAAGAAAGATTACAGCTAGGGTTGTCACGCAAAACTTTAAATAAAAAAAAAAGTAAAAAATATGTCATTACAACTAGGGACGCCAGTTACCACGCAAAGCAGTATGCTAGAATTAAATCAAACATTAAAATGAATATATCGAACGAAGTGACTGTTTGTGTGGTGCCTATATTAAGAAAAAGTAAAGGAGTGACGACCTAATTGGCGCAGTGGATGTGGCAATGGTCTGAGGCGGAGTGTGTGGGTTCGATGCCCACAAGCAAAAAAATATTATGTGGGATTTTCGGGATAAAATTCTTTTTAATAAGTGAAAGTAGTTTGAAACCCAAGAAAGGGCATAGTCAGTATTATACAATTAGTATACTATACCATTGGTATAACATTTCATCCAAATCGGTTCAGTTGTCTATGCGTGAAGAAAAACAGAGAGACTAACTTCCGTATTTATAATATAAGTAATTCTGTACAATGTTTCATACACAAAAATAAAACAAAAAGCTTTGGTTACTTTCCTATCGAGTCTAAACAATGGCTGTGTCAAAATTGTAAAATGAATAAATTATAATGCGTTCAAATGTTACAAAACATTGTTTGCCCTCCAATGCTTTTGTCTTTTTATTCTGTGGTCTGTTAGCATAACGCGCTAGTGTATCTGTTGGCCAGAGACACACTTGACTCTTTTACTTATATAAATAAAAAAATTATCTAAACTGTGTATTAAGAATACTAACTAATTTAAAAGTATTAAATAAAATCCTTTTTATAAGATTCTATACATGCCTTTACATTATTACTTGCTTTTCGCCCGCGGCTTCGCACGTGGACTATTAACCTATATTTCAAGTTGGATCAACCTGCACACGGTATGTAAAATTTGGTTAAAATCGGTTAAGTAGTTTAGTAGTCCATCGCGGACAAACATTGTGACACGTAATTTATATATAAAGAAGATTAACCCGACGTTTCGAGCACTTTACAGCGAGCGTGGTCACGGGTGACTGAGATGACAGTTGTCATCATGAGCGTTTCAAAAAATTGTGTGTCTACTTCCACGTATTTCCATGAAGATGGTATTTGGAAAATTGGCCCGGATTCTTGAAAAATTGACTCTTGTCTTCTTGTCTCTTGTTATACTTGACATGGGGTTTTTAAATTAATAAAATACTATATTAATTAAATGTTCTATGCTGAGAAAATCACGAATAATATGCTTTTACACAATATCTATAAGCCGTAAAAAAGTGATAGGAGTGACCAACGGATACTTGTCATACAGACATAATAAATTAATTATTAAGCATTTATGCTAAAAAAATTGCAAAAATATACATTATTTCAGTTGATGATCCGATTGGCGCAGTGGATGTGGCAAAGGTCTATTGCGCCGGTGGGTGTGGGTTCGATCATCACAAGTAGAAAATTATAATGTTATTACAATAGTATGCATGTATATACAAAAAAGTATGTTTAAGTATGTCTATCAGTTATCTAGTTTTCGTAATACAAGCTTTGCTTAGTTTGGGACTAGATGGCGTTGTGTTATATGTCCGAGAATATTTATTTATTCAGACATGTCCTGCTATAATACCAACTAGGATGGGCATGACCATATTTCAGCCAATGCTATCACTTCCATTCACACTGTCTGGATGGTTGATAGTCCGCCACGCTTACGCGAAACTTTCTGATAAAAACGATGAAATTCTGGAATAATTTAACAGCCTCAGTGTTCCTGTATAAATTCGACATAGGGCCCTCAAGAGTTAAGCCTATATGACCTTCAAAGGCAAAACACCTGCGACACTTCGTGTTACAGATTTCGTTCACTAAATATTAAATTACACGTATACCCTTTACTTCTGCCATAAAAAAACTCTTAACAACTTTCTAAACTGTTAAACAACCATCAAAAACATTAATTTCTGAACGTATTCAACAAAATTACCTTCGCAACAAAGTAGCTCATAATTTTATCTCCCATTTAATTCTAAATGACATAATTAAATCTAATTACATAACATTCGCTCATTACATCACTAGCCTTAGCAAAAACTACGTGCTAATATAGTTAAAGGATTTGCAAATGCAATTTAGCTTTACTTTCTAACTGGGGGCACGCTTCGGCACTTAATGCAAGGCAAAAATAAACTGTGGAATTTGCTAGATCTTTCTGAGATACTCTGGTGTACTAATGCAGGGCTGGATTGAGGCACTTTTGGTCCCCAAGTCATTGATCTTGCAACTTACCGAAAAACTTGCTTCTCATGAAAAAAAATGCTTTATTCTTGAAATATTTTACAGTAATATAGTTACACTGCTTCCACTTTAGGTTTCTTTGTGTTGTGGCAGATAAGCTCTTTCTACAATTCACTAGATAAAGCAAAAAAGATTTGCAAATGACAAAGAAAAAGTTATCAAACGACTGATGTGGGTGTTGAAAATATGGTAGTGTTTAAAGATTGTTTATGTTCTATAGTATATTTTTATTGCTGTTGAAATTAGTGTATAAAATCCTGTTAATTTTCAACAGATACTTTGCGTGACAGCTCTATACAGACGATAGTTATCATTCCACATCAGGTTACTCTTACATGAAAATAAACAATTATTTAATAGACTAGAAAATTATGTAGTTACTAAGCGTTGCAATTTAAAGAAATAATAAATAAAATAAATATTCTGGTACATTTAACACAACGCTACTAGTCCCAAACTAAGCAAAGCTTGTACTATGGAAACTAGATAACTGACAGGCATAATTTCAAATCTTGTTGTTTTTATATCTTAAATATTACATTTTACAGAAAAAAATGATAATATTCTATTTCAAAGGTTTCAAACTTTGCGTAGATTGGGACTTTACTATCACGTTTTTTACTATCCTGAAAAAAAATTAAGGGCTACAGTATTAATTATTAAGGACTGTAAAATCCGGCCCTGTGATAACAATGCAAGTGACACGATTCATTATTAACAAACATGGATATTTGCGTGTTTTATATAATAATAGATTTTTTTGCAAATAATTCGTATAAGTACTTAATAATAATTACCACCGAGAAGCGATTGCGTTAAATGGTATGTTAATTAATGATTAATATTTATGATTTATTCATTTTATTATCTGATTTATTCTGTAATGTATTATGTGCTCTTTGGCCTTATTTAAGTTTCTTCATTCTTAATCTTTAACCGTTAATTCGTTTTATAACCGGGTTTAAAAAAATGGAGGTTCTCAATTCGATTTTTTTTTATGTGTGTTACCTTACATCTCCGCCGATTATGGAGTCCTTTTTGCGATCGAAAGGGTAAAGTATGTGTGGTCCCATAGGAATTTGTTTAAAATCTGATCATCCATGTCGAAGATATTCCAGGGAACTCCTCCAAAATCATCAGAAGAAGTTCTACGGTTTTATTTTAATGATGTATTTAACTCTAACTCTGAGAACGAATAGTATCTGTCTCTGATGTGAAGTGTTAGTGGGTCACTAAAAATGGTATAATAATAACATTTTGCCAAAAAAATAGAACAAATAAAAACAAGAAAATGACTTTTTTAAATTTTACTCAACAATTTTCAAAAACATTCCTTTTTGTAAAGTAGGAAAAAGTAAAAAGTAAACAAATATTTCAACATAATTTCATAGAATAAATTACAATATGAGATGAAGTTATAAAAATATTGCAAAATATTATGTATGTTGTAACTTCTTAAAGACATGAACACATCAGTTACTTTTAAAATAAAAGCCCCTATGAGTTCAAAAACCTTCAAGTAAAACCCCTTTCAAGCGGAAATTTATTCATAAAAAAGCCCGCATGTCAACGTGTGAAAGAGATAAATAGATCCATGTTACATACGAAAGAGGGAGAAAGGTAGAGCGCGAAGTCGTTTAACAATAGGTGATGTGTATGACTTTACTCATATGCTGGAAAGGTACTTTAAAGACAATATTTATGTTCTAAGTTATTTAAGGAAATAAATCACGGTTTAAAACCGTTTTAGCGTTTAAGGATCACTTCGATGTCTGTCTACCTGTCTGGGTATTTGCTTCCACAAATTTTCATTATGTGCATAATATCTATACAAAATAGATTTGTAATTTCTTTGGGTTGTAAAGAAAAATTTTGGTTGTAAAATAACCATTTTGACACAGGTTTCTGAGTCACTTTAACTTTAGTTTATCTATTCGATAGCGCGAAACGTCCGGTAACTGTGACTATATATACTTTGTAAATTCGTAACTTATTTATTTATATTTTTTTTATAACTCTTTATTGTACAATTTTTTACAAATATATATAGAAACAATACATAAACAGAAAAATACAGGTTAAATTCGTACAAAAGGCCGGCCTTATTGTTAAAAATCTTCCAGGCAACATAGTAGGAAATGATATGAGAAAAAAAAAATTATAATCTTAAGAAAAATATTCAATTTAATTTGCTTCCAACCCGCGTATACATCAAGTTGCATATCCGTCCGTACATCCGATGTCTATGCACTTATTGCATACAAAATGATATTAAAATGTCCGTTAAAAATAACTATTTTACTGCATACAAAATTATGTTTTTTATGCTATAACAGGAAAAATAAGTAAAAAGTTTTTGTCTTTGAGTTTGAAAGTCTGTATAGCGTTGTCGATGACTTGCTATTTCTAATGATGAAAGATTAAAAATCGGTCCAGAAGTTTTCGTGTGAAGCATTACAAACAGACATACAAATACACATATTATCACTATATAATTGTCCTATTATTTCTTAATTATTATTTTTTCTTTCGTGTTTCATTTTATAAAATTGTGTGTTGTGTTATGTGTACCTTTTTCTGTGAATTAACGTTTTATCTATCTAAACGTTTCCTCTCTTTAATATTTGTATACATATAAAGAAAATGAAATTAATAATGCATTATCGGTAAAAACAAGAAAAAAGAAGTTAGGCCGTAAAAAGAAGCAAAACAATCTAATGAAATATATCACAAAAACTATTTATACAACAAAATACATTAACTCCCAAAGTTATTTCACCACACAAATGCTAAAATTTCGTCTGCATAGTTCTAGTTCCAAAAACACGATACAAAGAACCGACCAAAAAGTGTTTAAAATTTATTAAGAGTATAAAATTTAAGTTATTTTTTCTTTTTTCCTTTCTCGGAAGGGTCTCAGTGGTAAGGCGCATGGTTATAATTACTCTTCAGTTTTCGTTTATTTTCTGTGATATATTTTAGTATAAAGAAGTTCATTTTGTATGTTTAGTTTAAGCTGATTTATGTGGCCATCGAAATATTTTTCAAATAAATACAACGCTAGTGCAAACTTGTATTATAATATACATTTTTAAATATATGTATGAATGTACTTTTTCTTTAGTTCATTCGAAAAAACAGTCGAAATACTTTAAAAATTTATCATATCATTCATCTTTAGAGGAGGGGCATGTAGGCCCTCTAGATAGGTAGGGAAAGAAAGAAGAAAGTGTGGACGGATTGTGTGAATAAAGATATGAGTGTGAAAGGTGTGACTACGGAGGTACGGATAGAAGAAAAATATATAATAAATAAATAATAAATTGTCTTTATAACCAGTTTGAAAAACAAAGAATTTCAGTCTTACATTTAAACTTAAATTGTAATTCAATTCAAAGAGCTGTGTCAGCGAGACCCAAACTAGACTTGTAGCCTGTATCTTGGGCCTCAGAGTACAGATTTCTTTACATATTTACACAATACTAAATATACTTATACTAGAGAATACGGTTATGAATGAATGACTTTATTACAAAGGGCGCCTTTATCACTTTTAAGCGATTTCTTCCAAGTAAATTTCTTGCGTGGAAATTTATGGACATGGAGAGGTAAGAAGGTGTACACAAGAGGTGGAGGAAACATCAAATTTACCACATCTAAGGGGATAAGGGCAGAAGAAAGAAGATTTCTTTAGCCGATATTTTATTTATTTATTAACTCTTTACACAATAATAAAAGAGGAAAACACAATTACATACATAAAGGTAGAACAGCACAAAAGGCGGCCTTATCACTACACAGTGATTTCTTCCAGGCAACCATTGGACAAGGTATGAAGCAAAGTATAAAAGGCCTTTTGTGTCCTTACAAAATAACACAGCCTCCTAAATCGTTCTCTTCCGTATTTTAAACGCCATATTTCAATTCACTGTACTATGGGTGGTCAAATTTTGTTTTTCGTTGAAGCTTGGGTTTCGATAACTGTAAATTTATTAACGAAGCCATTTTAGATTTTAAAAGGGCAATAATAAAGTGTATTTGAAAAATAATATGAATACTGAGTATTGTGAATTTGTTATTTATGATAAAGGTTTTTGATTTATGGATTATTCCAATTGTATTTCCGGGCAGTTATTAAAGTTGTTTATTAAGACCTGGTTCCTATAAAGGGAACGTAGTATAACAGATACGAATCGTTTCCATTAACGAGCGGTTATAATCAACCAATCGGAATCAAGTTTTGGTGGTTAGGTTAACGCGACGTTTATTATAGTCTGTTTCCCGCGGTTTCACCTGCGTTTACATCAGACTTAGAATTTTGCTTAAAATTATAAATGTAAATGAATATAAATATTAAAGGTAAACTTTATGATCATTTGATTAGTGAAAGGCGAATAGATATAATGAATCACTGAGTAATTATAATTATGTGTTTATACATTTCAATGATAAAAAGGTGTATAAAATGTATGTTAACGGAATTTCACACACATTAACATAAGGAAAGCTTAATTATGTTTACAGTCATATATTATTATATCTACGAATATATTATCAATATTTTGAGAAAGAAAAGACAATATTATGTGTAGTAGAGTATTTAAAAAAATAGAGAATAAAAGGCAGATGGAGTGTGCCAAAGGCTCGATTGACGCTAAATACTCGTAACGTGCATCTGTGGTGTGTTACCAGATATTGATTGGGTTCAAAAATTTAATAAGCCCAATAATCTTCAGTTACATGTGAAAAGATAATCCATCTTCTTATTTTTGCTTTTACAATGTAACACAAGACATTATTTTAAGAAATATAACGAAGTCATCGTGACATGTTACCTACGTCGTATTTGCTTTTGAATTTTGAATTTGCTTTTCAGCGTCACTCGAGTCTTCGACGCACTCCATTTGCATTTTGTTCTTTAATTGTAGTTTTAAAAATTATTATATCAATAATATAAAATAGTTTAAGATCGTCATTACAACACTCACATCTCCTGATGTATAATTTAATTCAAATCTTATTCTTATCACGTAATTTTACATCAGTTAATGAGAACACACGTGGTTTGGTCTATATTCTAGAAAGTTCTTGAACAAATACAACTGATTCATAGAAAATTATATTGACTGCTCGATTGGCGCAGTGGATACGTCAGTGTCAATTGCGCTGGAGGGGGTGGGTTCGATTCCCACAAGTAGAAAATTATGATGTGATGAACATTGTAATTTTCTACCGTCTGTTAATATTTATAGTATGTATGTGTTTACAAAAAAAAGTATGTTTAAGTATGTCTATCAGTTATCTAGTTCCCATAGTACAAGCGATGCCTAGTTTGGGACTAGATGGCGTTGTGTAAAATGTCCGAGAATATTTATATTTATTTATTTACGTTGGGTTCAGTGCATCTTAACTGGCTTAATCAAAACATTTGTTTTTTATCAAATTCAAAACCTTTTAGTATTTTGACGATTGGCGCAGTGGATATGAATGTCTATTGCGGAGGGTGTGGGTTCGATTAAATTTGATATTTAGAAAATTATTATGAGATGAACATTTTAATTATCTTCTCCTTTGTTGTTAATTTATCTATAGTATGTATGTTATTACAAAAATGTATAAATATGTCTTTCAGTTCTCTAGTTTCCATAGTACAAGCATATACTCTTTGGTACACACTTCATATACGCTTTGCTTAGTTTGGGACTAGATACCGTAATGTTAAATGTCCTTTAGTAATTATTTTATTTATTTTTCCATTAGGTCCTTCTTGAACAAATAAAAGATCTTTTAAACATATCCTTTTCTCTTTTGAATTTCTTTCTAAGGTGGCTACTGTAAGATCTTGATTTTTTTTCTGAAATCAGGCCATTTCAAAAGATTTCCAAATTTAGCAATATAGAGGCGTAACTGAACTAAAAATAAAAGAAAATTTCAACACTAAAGTACAAATATTATTTGATATTGATACAATTAAAAAACATTAAAACGAAAACCAAGTTAATAAATAACAATTAACAGCAAAAATGTAATATTCTTAGTATTATAAACACATGAAAGATATAATAATTGAGGACTCATTATAAACCGAAGAAAATTTAAATAATTATTTAGATTTATCTAATCAAATTGATGTAAATTGCCCATGTTTAGGTAAAAAGACCCATAAAAGTGTAGGATGCCTTTTTTAGGCATATGACAGCTGCATTTTACACCTGCTTCTCCAATCCTTTCCTTAAAAGCACATGAGTATTGGGTATCCGTATTAGTTAATTGATTAATGGGAATATATTGTATTTGTTTGTCTGTCACTCCATTACCAGAAATGACTGAACCGATACGCGGAAATTTTGTTTTAAAAAAGTAGAGTTGAGAAATTTAAATTTAAATTTCAAAAGTAGAGAAAAGTAGAGTTTGAGAATTTTAAACTTTTCGTTAATCACAAAGTCGCACGTAATTGGTAATTTATATTATAAATAATTTAATTTATAATATAAATTACCAATTACGTGCGACTTTGTGATAACCTAATATGTACATAAAGGTTCAGAAATCCTTTAGATCAAATGAATAGAAGATGAGGATTAGATGAACAAACAGGAGACTCTAGGTTCAGCATTTGATATTAATATATACTGATATAATGATCTATCAACGCACAGCCCAAACCACAGGTCGGATCAGGCTGAAATTTGGCATGCAGGTAGATGTTATGACGTAGGCATCCGCTAAGAAAGGATTTTGATCAAATCCCACAGGAACGGGGAAAACAGATATACGCGGCAGACAGCTAGTGTTTAAATAAACTTATTTTGGGAAAATTTGGAACGTAGTAAAAGTTTCTATACTTATGATTTCAAGCGCGATTGTAAAAGATTGTCAAAATATAGATACGTTAATTCTCCAAATAAACTCTCGCTTGTAGCTAGTAAACTCTTTGTTGAAGCTTGGTATAGAAATAGCTTTGACCCAGGTAAAGAAACATCGTGTCTATTAAGGTCCTTAACATAGGACAGGATTGGAAAAACCAACAAGAAGTAAATTCATAGTTAG
>LQNK01000779.1:1735-41998 GCA_001586405.1 Phoebis sennae | reverse complement strand
GGGGGGGGGGGTTAAGAAGATGGAGGCGTCAAATAGGTTAATGTTTGTCTGAGGATATACGGTTTTGATAAAAAAATGTACGCAGATACTTTAGATAGATAAAAGTCTTGAGTACAAAAATTAGCAAAATCGGGGAAGGGGGGGGCAACAAAGATCAAAGATATAGCCGAGTGTGGTATTAAATTAAAGGTAAATTTATACATTACGACACGAGGTCTAATTCAGAGCGAACCACAAGTTTAGTACAGATAATTCCTTTTTTATATAGCGCAATGTAAACACACAAAATAAATCAAAACTTCGCCGTTTCACCCTAAAAATAACCTTCCACAAAAGTTGTACAACATTACGACATAACTTTTCTACCAAATATTGTTATAGGAAAAAGAAATTTGTCACCGTCAAACACACACAAAGACACGTAAAGAATACAAGACAAAAGGTGTCGCAATGCTTTCTAACGCGATATTACCTCACGGGATTTCAACCCGTATGTAATTGGAATAAGATCGTTTTTCGCGTGTATAGTTTTACACGATAATCTTTTGTTTTGAAATTTCACTTGAAGCACCATTTATGGAAATAGATGGTACTCATGACACGCCATTTTGAAGACATGTCTTCAAAGATTAGAATCAATAGCTGTAAAACATAAAAATCGCGTTTTAAAACCGTCAATTTTTTTTTGCTTAACTTTGTTTTATTGAAATACTTAAAATCGAAGACGGATATGTTTATATCACATTACAGAATAGGCAGATGGAGTGTGCTGAAGACTCGAGTGACGCCGAAAAGCAAATACAAAATTCAAATCAATTTATGGTACGAGTATTTAGCGTCACTCGGTCTTCAGCACACTTCATCTTAATTCTCTAATATGTGGTTTAAATTAATAAAAATAATGACATTACGCCTATATGTACAAATACGTTTAATGTCTAAATTTACTGTTATTTGTAATTTGTAAAATTAAATGTTTAAAATAAAATTAAAATAAATAAAATACTCGAAGAAAAAATATGTAGTGTTACTTACGGCCGTTTTCAATAATGTAATCTTTGATAGATTGTAATCTCAGATGAAATGACATTTGATTGTCAAAAGACATAGCAAAAGCTATCCGTCGACAGCATATTGAAATCAAAGTAAGTGCAAATAAATTTGCCTGACTTTAGTAAGCAAAACAAGGGATAGATGAAATATTGAAAACGGCCTTTACTCGAAGAAAAATGCCAAAATATATAGCGTTCATAATTTTTATTACACAACTTTATAACTAAATTTATATCCTTAGCAACAGCAAAATCCTATCAATTTAATAACCGATCAAATTGAAAACATTTAAAAACTAAATCGGACTTTTTAAATCCGTGAAACATTTAGAATTACCCAGGTATTACGAATTCTAGACCTTTAGGTTTTAACTATTAATCTATTAGTCTCGCTATGCATAACTACTCGACACTAATTGATGCGGTTCTTAACCCCAGTTTATGGTATGTTATGTAATACTAGGTTGGACGCGCGGTTTCACTCCCGTATCCGTTTAAGTATTCAATATTACTGGATATATTTAGGTAATATAAATAAATATTATAAATATTTCTGGACGTTTAACACAACGCCATCTAGGCCCAAACTAAGCAAAGCTTGTACTATGGAAAATAGATGACTGATAGACAAACTTATACATACGTTTTTTGTAAATACATCTTATAGATAGATAGACACTCAAACAGTACAAAATTCAATGTTCATCACATCATAATTTTGTACTCGTGGGGTTGTACCCACACCCCTCAGCGGCATATACCATTGCCACATCCACTGCGCCAGGGTCTGTATTTAATCTAAAAGCCATTTTCTCATGTAAAATTAACCGTAAATGGTCAGCAAAACACCTGTGACACTTCTAAAGATGTTATAACTAGAGATGCAGCAAGTATTTCTGTTTTATATATTACACACCTTTAAGTTTTATTGAGTTTTATATGAGTTTGTTTTAACGCGCTAATCTCAGGAACTACTGGTCCGATTCGAACAAAATGTTTAGTGTTAGATAGCCCATTTATCGAGGAAGGCTATAGGCTATATATCATCCCGATATTCCCAAGGGAGCGAAGCCCCGGGCGCGTAGTATATTATATAGATTGAAATATTGACGGATTAAAATAATATTATACGAGGTTTTGTGGCAATATAGGTCTAAATAAAAACGATTCACAAACCGGTCTACTTTTAACCGAATACATTATATTACTCGATAACTACGATACGCAACAAAAAATGTTTTAATTCTGTAGAAGTTCAAACACTTCCTTCGTTATAAGATCGTGATATACAATGTTATATACTCGATTATCAAATTACTTCGACTAGGAACTGATTATATAAAACACTTACAAGGCGAGAACAGAAAAACAAATATATGGTTTATTTTATTGTAAGAGGTCGAATTTAATGTTAATGGACAAATGTTAATGAAGGAAGGTGATGCTTTTCAAGTGTACGTGTGTTTCTTTGGCACGCCTTACAGCTTAACGGCCATTTTCAATAATGTATCAATGATTATGGATAGATTGTTGTCAGATTTTATGACAATAGATAGACAGAAGTCATAGCAAATGTATCCGTCGTTAGGATATTGAAATTTGAAATCAAAGTAAGTGCAAATAGATAGATACAATATTGAAAACGGCCGTAAGCCTTTACGCGTGGGTTATTAATATTTAAACTTATACATATAATATTTTTTTTTCATATTTCAAAAGAATTTCCAGAAAATAATAATTGAATAGAAGGAAAAGAAAGAAAATACATGTATTTTTAAAACACCATTACAATAAAAATATATATAAAACAAGAAAAGACAATACAAGACAGAAGGAAAAATAAATAAATTAAAATCTATATTTATTCGTATATAGGTACATATAATAAAACAATAATCAAGGCATTTCTGTACATTGAATATGTTTAAGAAGAGTAATTGCTGTGCAATATGTTTTATAGACCCCAAAACTAAAACAAATATTTTTTTCTGTTTGTCAATTTCTCTGTTTGTATGTACGTCAATCACGTAAAATCCACTGGGCAGATTTTTATTAAATTTTAAACGATGAAAACATTGCCTCTACAAAATACACAATTTCGTAGTCCACACGAGCGAAGCTGCGGGCGGAAAGCTAGCTAACAATGAAATAATAAATTACAAAATGCAAAATGCGGTGTTTTTTTTTCTAGTAGAGACGAGTCAAGTCAATTCTGATTCAAGTTTCTACTAATATTCGTGATGAACGAACGTTGAAAAATATTAAAACGCATATCTAATGAGTTACTTGCAGAGTTCCTTGTAACGTCATTGAGTTTTTTGTTCAATGTTTCAAGTATCAAAACATCTGCTTTTAGGAAATAATTTAATGTAGCTCACTCATTAAGTTTTTATGTATTTTGATGAAGCTAGGTCTCTCGAAATGTTGGGAGTGTATATTTGTATAAAAGAGTCGACCGAGGGTTACTAGGGTAGTGATTATCCGATTTTGATCAAATTTTAGAGACAAATTATAGGTAAAAATAATCTTGTGTTAATAGATGAGCGAAATTGGCAAAGGTGGGTTATTTAGGCGGTTGTATGTTTGTATATAAGTATGAAAAACTTTGTCCCATGATAACTTAAGTATCGTTTATCCGATCTTGATAAAATTTCATAGGCAAATAGTTTAAAAGAATATGTCGAGTTCGAAGATGAGCGAAATCGGTGGAGGGGCAATGGTGATAGGGGGGTGAAATAGACGATTTTCATATGAATATAGCCGAGTGTGGTATCAAATGAAAGGTCTTGATTTATACATTACAAAGCGATCTAGCTCGGAGCGAGCCACTAGCAAAGTAGCCATGTATTTTGTGTAGGTAAATTTTATGAATAAAACCAATCGATCGAATTGAGAACCCCCTTTTTTAAAGTCGGTAAAAATATAAGTTTATGACGTTCTAAAAGCGCCTCAAAGACCAATTTGGAAAATAAACGTATTAACTTTGACTTTGACTTTGACTTTGACTTTGACTTTGACTTTGACTTTGACTTTGACTTTGACTTTGACTTAGACTTAGACTTCGACTTTGACTTTAAGACAACACAGCAATAACGTAGTCGCACTGTATGACGTAACAAATGTGCCCAAGTTCAAACGCATCGTGATTTGATGAAGCGTGTAGCACTTAACCTCAGTTGCGTGACTAATTATTTGGTTTTAGGAAGTAGTGATATCAGGAGGATCGTGGGTTCGATGAGTAAAAAAAAATGCAAAAATTATATTCCTTACTATGTTATATGACGTCAATGATATATCTATCTATACTCATAATCAATCTATAGAGTGGTCATTTTGTACATTAAATATATTTCCAAAATAACTATCAGGGGGTGATTAGGGATCGATACTGGTACCAAAAATGCAATTAGTAAAATTTTTGTCTGTCTGTCTGTATAACCGATATAAACAAAAACAACTCGACGGATTTTTCATACTCCAGAGCTGGTTATAGTTATAAGTCAAACTCGTGTATGTTCACTTTTCTTACCTGCGTACTTCCTACGTACACTTCACTTGATCGCGCTCAAAGTGATCCGAAGGGGTCCGACATTTCGCGACATTGACCGATATCCATGTGTGCGTTGCTCTAGCGCGCTGTATGGAGTTTGACTACTGTGAATATATTTGTAAACGCATCGTGATTTGATGAAGCGTGTAGCACTTAACCTCAGTTGCGTGACTAATTATTTGATTTTAGGAAGTAGTTAGTGATGATATCATAGGATCGTGGGTTCGATGAGTAAAAAAAATGCAAAAACTGTATTCCTTACTATGTTATATCATATATACCGTCACTGCTATATAGTATATATATTATACTTATAATAAATCTGTAGAGAGGTCAATTCTGTACATGAAATATATTTCCAAAATAACGCAGGGGTTGATTAGGGATCGATACTGGTGCCAAAAATGCAATCAGTAAAATTTTTGTCTGTCTGTATAACTGATATAAACAAAAACAACTCGACGGATTTTTCATACTCCAGAGCTGGTTATAGGAATAAGTCAAACTCGTGTATGTTCACTTTTCTTACCTGCGTACTTGCTACGTACACTTCACTTTTGACCGCGCTTAAAGTGGTCCGAGATTTCGCGACATTGAACGGTGTCCATGTGTGCGTTTCTCTAGCGCGCTGTATGGAGATTGACTTCTGTGAATATATTTGTGTAAACGCATCGTTTGATGAAGCGTGTAGCACTTAACCTCAGTTGCGTGACTAATTATTTGATTTTAGGAAGTAGTGATATCATAGGATCGTGAGTTCGATGATTTTAAAAAATCATAAATTACACAGTAATTTCGTAGGAAACTATTGGATTTAAATCTTGGACAACACTACGCCATCTAGTCCCAAATTAAGCAAAGTTTGTACTATGGAAACTAGAAAACTGATAGACTACATAAACATGTTTTTTTTAATACATACATACTATAAATAAATTAACACCCAGACAGTAGTAAATGACAATGTTCATCACATCATAATTTTCTACTCGTGGGGATCGAACCCACTTTCCTTCGGCGCTATAGACCACTGCCATATCCAATACGCTAGCTAGTTGTATTGTTTGCATTTTATAGTGATTATTAGAGATGCCTCGAATATTCGTTTGGTATTCGTTATTCGGCGTATTCGGCATCTTTTTCACTATTTGTATTTTGCCGAATATACTCTGTTAATATAGATTTAATAAAAGACCCTTTTGTTTGTTTTTTTATGATATAGCAGGCAAGCGGAGCATGCGGTTCACCTGATGTTAAGTGACTGTCCGCAGCCCATGAACATCTACAACATCAGAGTGTCGAAATGCCTTGCCAGCTTCAAGGAAGGGGCGGGGATAAGGAAAGGATTAATGATAGGAACTTCGGAGAGGAGTAGGACAGGATGGGAGAGGAATAAGATGGGAATACAGGCATCCGGGCACCCGCTCACCGTACGAAACACAGTGCAATACTGCTTCACGCCGATCTTCTGCTGGGGGGTGGTAATTGCACCGGTGCGAGCTTGGCGCAATCGTGCAATGCTCGGATCCCACTCTTTTCTTGCTGGGGATGTTATGCAGCAGAATTACCCTCTGTCGCCTCTTACGACACCCACGGGCAGAAATGGGGTGGCGGCACATGTATTCTAACCCGTCGCCATACGGTGTCTACTGATCTCTTAATCTTATTGGCCCTCACCCCGCATTCTAATTTCAAATTGGCCAATCCTAACCGGACAATATCTAACGTTTGACATCCATGTCATTCGATTGTATCGGTTGCAACTATTGTTTTATAAGGTTATCTTAATGAACTTTATATTGATTGATTGCCGATTATTATAGACTAGCGACGCGTCTCGGCTTTCAATGGATATAACGAAATTTATGTATATTTACATCGATGAATCAATGTTAATTTAACTTTAAAAAAAGGTATTTTATTCATCTAGAGATAATGACAGTAGTGTAAAATATTGTTTTTCATTTTCTATCGATATTTACGATTTACGAATCAATGTTCATTTCGGTTTAGTAAAAGGTATTTAAATTTATCCAAAGAAAATTATAGTAGTGTAAAATACTGTTTTTCAACTCTATTTTTTTATGTATAACTAGCTAAGCTTTTACATGCGCTCATATAATGGTTCCCATACGATTTTCGAGGTAAAAACTATCTTATGTCATTCTTGGGGTTTCAAAGTATTTACAATATTTCACCCAAATCGGTCCTGTAATTTGGAAGCCTATTCAATACAAACAAACAAACAAACAAATCTATTCTCTTTATAATATAAAGTTACATTAAGAAAATAATACGTATTTTCATTAAATTTTTATTTAAAGTTAGTTATCACTGATCAAATATTTTGTCTTTGAACAAGTTAGCTATATGGATTCCATTTGCCTTGACGCTTTTAAAAATAATTTAAACCGTTCTCACACAAATAAGTCAGAAATAAGTGTCCTCAAAAAAAAACACATATTGAATTAAACAAAGGGCACCTATGGTTAGGGTTACCACACATAACTTATAATACAATAATTTACTTTATTTAGCACAATTATTGTTTATACTTATTTAGTAATACAGTACGTTGAAATACTCTATTTTCTGTAATAAGAGTAAGTTACCTATTTGGGTTTAAAGACTTTATTGAGTCACATTACTGACTTACATTTTATCATATTGTTATACATCTTATATCTGTAGTTTAAGGTAAATAAATAATATGCATTATGCATACAAAAAAGTTTATAAATATCAATTTTAATTTAAATTACATTGTATATGATTTTTAAGTACACTTTTCAATAAATTGAAGCTATTACAGTTTTTTTATTTTGTTTGAATTTACCCCAATAGAATTCAAACTACCCCTGAGCTATTCCCCTAAGCATAGAAAATAATATACAGTTTTTAATAGAAAATAACTTTATTTTGACACTATACTCGTACATACTTATAACGATTGATAATAAATTTTAATTGTAAAAAATAAGTTGACAACCCTTGGCTCTAGGACCAAAATAAAAGACTTATCACCAACTCATTTTCGACTCTATTCCCTACACATTCGGTTTATAATCCATTAAAGTAATTTTACAGTTATGTTCAACATTGCTACCGTTTTTTTTTCTCAAAGTTAATTATATTTAATTAATTAAACCTTAAGTGTATTGTTTTTACCTTAATGACTTGCTGATGCGTGGAATTTTATTTCTGTCGTGAATATTCATGAATTGATATTTAACGGGTTTAAATAATGTTAAATGTTAAGTAACGTCGTAGTTAAATGAACATTTAATTGTTGAAAATAAATACTAATAAATAAATATTCCTGGACATTTAACACAACGTCACCTAGTCCCAAACTAAGCAAAGCTTGTACTATGGATACTAGATAACTGATAGACATACTAAAACATACTTTTTTTTTGTAAATACATACATACAGATATAGATAAATTGACATCCAGACAGTACAAAATTACAATGGTCATCACATCATAATTTTCTGCTCGTGGGGATCGAACCCACACCCTCCGGCGCGATAGACCATTGCTGAACCACTGCGCCAATCGGGTCGTCAAATGTATACGATAAGCTTCTATTTGCGGGTTTACTCGTTAAATAAGTATTGATTACATATATATTTGGTTTTACGTATAGACAATATGAGGTTTGCCATTCGTATAAAAAAATAAATAACTAATGGTGACGTAATCATCATCTAGATTCTAGACCAGTGATTCCCAAAGTGGTCTATATCAACCCCTAGGGGGGTGTAAGTCACGAAAAAACAACACATTCATTCAATCAGGTAAGTATCCAACAGGTCTAACCAACACGGAAAAACATGGCAAGGGGTCTACGACACAAAAAAGTCTAGGAAACTCTGTTCTAGACTCTCCTAACCCCATGTCATCTAAAATAAGCAAGAGAAGAAATACACTATTTACAAGTACCTCGTCAACCACACAAAACTAGCATTAAATCGGTTAATTCTAAACAGTGGACGGTAAAGTACATATTGCTCAGAGCATTACACATGAGCAAATCAAATTGTATATACATTATCCAGTTATTTGTTGTAATATATAATGTTACTGCGATAGATCGCTACTGGAAGAACCTTTACAATAATTAACTTGACAGTAGAAGCGGGGTATTGTGATATTTTATTTTATTTCATAGTGTAATTTATAAAAAAATATAACGATCATATTTATATATAGCTATTATTATTATTATATTTACTTATTTACATATTATATTAATAAATAAATAAATAAAATATTTATATCTTATTTGTCGCTACCCTATTTTTACTCGTTGGTGTCGTAAGAGGCGACAGAAGGTAATTTTGCTGCATAACGTCTTCAGCATTAAAAGAGTGGGAGCCGAGCACTGCACGATTGGGCCAAGCTCGCACCGGTGTGATTACCACACCTCAGCAGAAGACCGGCGTGAAGCAGTATTGCACTGTGTTTCAAACGGTGAGCAGGGGCTCGGAGGTCTCAATTCCCATCGCATAACTTACCCATCCTGTTCTCTTCTCTTCCAATTTCCTATCATTAATCCTCTCCTCATCCTCTCCCCTTCCTTCAAGCCAGCAAGGCATCTGTGACACTGATGTTGTAGATGTTCACGGGCTGCGGTCAGTCACTTAACATCAGGTGAACCGCATGCTCCGCTTGCCTGCTAAAAATGTCAAGTTTAATATTTAAAAAAATGTCAAGTTTTATTTGATTTATTATTATTTTCTTGATTTCATCACAACCACTTCCAGTAATTTAACTCCCCGCTAAATAGCCACGTGCTTTTAACTAGGACACCTTCACTTTCGGAACAAACTAGTTTCATTATTCGTCGTTGCTCGCGTTAGGCTTTCTAGAATACGACTTTCACTTTGACTTATTTGTGTCCTTCAAAAATTGTTACACCTACTGACATAAAATCTAACACTAGAGCAAATATTGAATTAATGTTAAATTTAGAGTCATGTTACATGTATGCTTAAACAAGAGTATTGAATTAATTTATTCTAATGTCATATTTTTCTTCTTTCTAGTCGCGCTTAAATGACCTTTAAAAATTGTTACACCTACTGGCATAAAATTTAGTACTTGTGAAGTCCAAACACTAGATTAAACAAATATTAAATAAATGATTCGGTGAATGAATTTAAAAAAAGATTAATTTAAAATGCTCGGAAAGTTTTGTTTTTATAATTTACAAAGCATTTTATTATGATCATATTTAACTTTTTCCTATTTTAGGAGTTAATTCGAAGTTAGTACGTTAATATCTAATTAGTATCACTACAAATACATGTATGGCTATAAAGTATTTTAAACTGTATTATTAAATTGAATGTTTTTGTTACAGATGTTTTTACGAGACTGAGGGTAAGTCATTTTCTAATTCATATTTAGCCAAAGTATTTCTATCTAAATGCAAGACATTTTTAAACATAATTTTTAATATTATGCAAATCAATTCGTCTATTTTATAAATTTATTGAAAAATGCCATAAAAATCACTAATAAAGACCTGGGTACTGATTCACAAATCCGATTCGTGTCGGAAAGAATACGTTTCCGTCGAAATTTGTATGAATCTTGTTCCGATTTTCGATACTTTCCGATTGGTTTTGCATTTGTGAATAAAGGGATTGAAGAATCAGTGAATGAATGTATGAAGAAGTAAATGACCTTACGCACCAAATCTTAAATCTTACGAATAATAAAACAGTATCTATACTAATATTATAAAGCTGAAGAGTTTGTTTGAACGCGATAATCTCCGGAAATATTGGCCCGATTCGAAAAACTTTTAGTGTTAGATAGCCCATTTATCGAGGAAGGCTATAGGCTATATATCATCCCAATATTCTCACGGGAGTGAAGCCCTGGGGCGCAGCTAGTAAAATACAAAATGGGCAAAGAATCAAATTGAAAATGGCGAATTGATAATTCATACCATGTATGTACTAATGACACACATATGTAACCGAAACTGCTTATCTCCATTTGCAAGATACTATTCAATGCTAATATGTGTTCTTTATTTTTAAGATGGATGCTGTATGACATAGAAATGTATTGTAGTAATTTTGACACTGTATGACAAGGATGCAACATACGTTAGGTGTCTCTGTCTTTCAGTGTAGAATGTTAAATCTACACTAATATTATAAAGAGGAAAACTTTGTTTGTTTGTAATGAATAGGCTCAAAAACTACTGGACCGATTTTTAAAATTCTTTCACTATTCGAAAGCTATATTCCACGATTAAAATAGGCTATATATATAACATTATGCTACGGGAGCAAAGCCGCGCGGATCAGCTAGTATCTCATAAAAAGTCTTAAAATAATATTCTTTCTAATAAAAGGTGCAATTTTAATAAGTTCTATTGAGTTATTTAAAATCATTTGAAAAAATATAATATGTAACAAATAATATAAGTAAAATATAATTATAACCTACATTTGTTCAAAATTGTATTACCTATCTGTCCAGGAGTTTCTTAGTAATTGAGTTTGTTTTTCACTTTCAATATCAATAAGATTATGCCACAGTTTCTGTTTAAAATTATTATTATTTCAAGCTATGTGACTGGTTTTAGCAAGAATACGGTAAATGCCGTAATTGGTTTAAATTATTACCAATTAAAGACACCTGTACTTTTACAAGTAATAAAATAAAGAATTATTTAAAAGCAAGTTGTTAAAGAGTATAAAATATAACCATTTTTAACTAAAATATTTTATTATTTAAAAGGGCAGAAAGTTGTATGACATTTCAATTTACACTTATTACGACATCGAATGCTTGACCCTGTCTACTAACAAGAATTATCTTAAAATTGACTTTTATAATTAATCATCATCACTACATAATATAAAACAAAATCACTTTCTCTATCCCTATGTCCCTTTGTATGCTTAAATCTTTAAAACTACGCAACGTATATTGATGCGGTTTCTTTAATAGATAGAGTGATTCAAGAGGTTTATATGTATGATAAAATCTATATTTAATAATGGAAAAATACTGTTATTTTTGAGGTTTCTAAAGTGATGTCATCAGTTATCAATTTTTTACGCTTACATTGCAATTGCAGGCTGGACCCTATCAAGGTAATGTACTAATTTTTGTATACAACGTTCATAGTTTTTCTGTAGTGTATTTAATATCAGCATTGCACATTGTCGCTAGTATAAATATAATACTAGGAGGAGTCTGTTACAACACTTATATCTCGATATCTGCTGGACCAATGTGGCAGAAAATTCGTAAAGAAATAGGGACCAGAAGAAGGTCAAAGGATACTTTTAATTCCGAAAATCAATCGAGAACGGGTGAAACCGCGAGGCGCAACTAGTTATAGATAAGAGCGAAAGAAAGAAACGATTCATTTGTAACAAAAAATAATTATTTAATAAATAATCGGCTAACATCTGTCTGAAAGGGGTATATTGATAAACAGCGATGCGAGCATCTTAGGATGCCATAACATATGCTGAATATAGCCCTTTTGCCTACTTTTTCTTTTTAAAGAAATGATTGTATTTTTACTGTACTTTTAAATTTTAATTGGTAAATGCAATAAACGGATTTTTTTTTATTTATTATAAACATCGCAATCGATGTGAAGTATGAATATAAGTAAATGTACCTAATCTATATTAATTTCATATCTGTAAATAGATAAATTATTGTTGAACTCATATGTAAACTTTTTATTATTAATGGATTTATTTTTATTGTTCGGAATTACTGTATTTTAATTAAATTATTTTACCTTTAATCGATCTTATTGTAATAATTTCTTGAGACTGTTTAAATTGTATATACCTGTCATTGGCATACAAATTAATTAAATGTCACACGTATAATTTTATTTTATATCTTTATCTTTATTATTTGTAATGCTGTTGGTATATCTAAATAAATAAATAAAATCTAAAATATTCAACCTATCATTCAAAGGGAATTCAATTGAATATATCTGGTTTTAAATCCGTTTTATTTCAAGTATGTCGTAATACGTGAATGGGTGTCATGAATTATTAATACCTTTCAAAGCTATTGTAAGCAAATATAGATTGATTGACTTTGTATGTGCAATATTTTATTCAACTCGCATCGGAGACCCCTCGATCTGTAGTCAAAGATGCAACCACTAGGCCAACGAGGCAGTCAAAATATGGAAGGCCTTAAAACACACACAAGATAAAAATTTTTGCCAAAAAACAGAACCGACTTCCTCGCTCTAAAAAGTAGAAAATAACTTTTATTTAATTTTTGTTGAAATCTATACAAAGTCGGTGCAAAATCCTGTTAAATTAAAAATAGATAAAGGCACCGACTTTGTTGAGATTGGCCACCATGGCCGAAATCGGTCAGACGAGCTATTATTATTATATATTTCATTCTACTAAATTTTGTTTATATCAAACAAACACGCGTGAACCAGCGGGGTGTTACTAGTTTCTAAAAAATAATACCGCATTTGATAATAACCAATTATATTGCAATTTGAATAATAATCTCGATTTCATATCGATAATTATAATTACATCGATTAGTTCTTTGTAATTAAATCTAATAAGATTAGACGTAAGATCAACCAGGTTAAGGTCGGTTGTCTGGGTTCATTAAATGGATGGGTTAAATGGTTCCGACTTCTGAATATTTTTTATACATCGTGTTTGGTTTTGGAAGGTCTTTATCGTTCGTACGATATTGTTATTGGCTTTTGAATTCAATATGTATAATAACATTAGAAGTATTTACATTCATTAATACGGAGCTAGCTTAGATTCCCTATATATAGCCTATTTTACTGAAAAAATATAAACCCCATTGTAAGGAGATCCCGTGTTGTTCAGGTTGTGTTATATTATTTGTCCATTGATCGTACATACACACACACATACTCTAACACATACTACATATGGGTAAAGATTATGTGTAGATACTTCTATATAGATTTTATTTGTTTTGTTATACTATCCGCTTATTTCTCTTCTTGTCGGCTAACATCTGTCCAAAAAGGGGTATATTGAAAAACAGTATTGCGGGCACCTTAGGATACCTGTTACATAAGAATATAGGTCTTTTGCCACATTACCTTTTACAATTTTTGTTACAATATAATTGTATTTTTATTGTTTAAAAAATGGTCACCAAACTGTGTGAGCCTTTTTCTATTCCAAAAATAACACCCTGTATGATTCATAATATAAATTGCACATAATTTTCGCTCAGTAACATTACACTTACAAAAATAATAAGACAATGAAATGTCGAACGGCGTCAAATGTGGGCGGCGTCTGAAAGGCATGATTTCTAATGCGCTTGCAACAGCTGTTATGTAGTGTTGTAGTTACTCTATATAAAAGAGACTTTTAAAAAAGGCCAAATTTATCTAAACAATCCATAATTCATGTAATCTTCTAGTCGAGCGATTTGATATAAAATATAAATCATATAGAGTAAGTAAGTTATTTAAAATTCAATGAATCCCTCATAAATAAATACTTAAAAAATTATCATCATTTTCATTCTTACGTCTTCATTGCGTATACTTAACGACTGTCATAAGAGAAAAATTATGTATATTACATACTTTGTTCTTGAGACTTATAGCTGTGTCAAAACCAAACAACTTATTATTTAAGGTCTCCATTCAAAGTCAAAGTCATGTAGATTTCTTGTGCTCTAGCTTATTTTAAATCGAATGAAGAACTAAAAATTATCACCGCGTGTACAGGAAACATAAAACGTTTAACACACTATTAGATAACCACAACATTGAAAATCATTCACTTTTCTTGTTTATATTGCTACTTCTTAAGTTAAGCGTCCATCGGTCTTAACAACAATAATTAAATTAATAATAATAAATATTCCTGGACATTTAACACAACGCAATCTAGTTCCAAACTAAGCGAAGCTTGTTCTATGGAAACTAGGTAACTGATAGACATACTTAAACATATTTTTTTTATAAATTCATACTGTATGTAGATAATCACCCAGACAGTAGTTAATACAGTGTTCATCTCATAATATCTTACTAATATTATAAACGCCAAAGTTTGTGAGGATGTATGTACGTTTGTTACTTTTTCACGCAAAAACTACAGAACCGATTATAAAAAAACTCAGCTTACACATAGGTTCAGTGAGTTAAACCGCGGCTAGTTAAGAATATTTAAACAAGTCATTTAATATCACTAACGGTAGACACATTAAAATCCATCGCACTTAAAGTTACATCAGAACACTTTCGCCAGACAAAATGAAAAGTGACTAGCTTTGCGCGACACCGGCTTGACAATCGCCCATGCTCCTATTGTCTTGACGGTGAAAGTATTATAATTGTTACATTATTGTCAATGTGAAATGTCGAAAGCGCTTTACTTAAACGCAGATTTCGAGAGCTACATTTTTTAATGTATAAAGAATTTTCATCTATACTAATATGCGAATGACATAATATTATATTAATTATTTTTGACACTTTGTTCTTAATGTAATTTTATGTAATATGACACTGTAATCTTTAATATATGTTAAATTGTTATTTAAATATTTGAAAGGATCTAAAGTGTAAACTGACTGTAATTTTAGATAATAGTTTTTATGAATAAATAAATAAATTATAAAGCTGAAGAGTTTGTTTGAACGCGCTAATCTCAGGAGCTACTGGTCCGATTCGAAAAATATATTTTAGTGTTAGATAGCCCATTTATCGAGGAAGGCTATGGGCTATATATCATCACGACATTCCCACGGGAGCGAAGCCCTGGGGCGCAGCTAGTCTTCTATATATAAACAATGAATGAATAAATGCTTTATAATCTCAAAGGTGACCTCTGACACAGTGATCTATCAACGCACAGCCCAAACCGCTGGATGGATCGGGCTGAAATTTGGCATGCAGGTAGATGTTATGATGTAGGTATCCGCTAAGAAGAAGGATTTTGATTAAATCCTACGGTAACGGGAAAAACAGATATAAAAGTTTGTCCGACAATGTCTGGAGTATTGTTTATTCACTCGTTATAAAATTTTGAAGGCAAATAGAAGGTATAGAAAAATATTAAATTCAAAAATGGAATCGGTAGGCTATCTTAGTAACGCACTAAGATAGGGGATCCCCTCCCCCCTTATAATCGGTTTTCATATGAATAAATCCAAGTGTAGTATCAAATGGAAGGTCTTGACTGTATATAACGCGAGATCTAGCTCGGAACTAGCCAGTATGACTAGGATAGGATTATTTAATTTCGATTTTACTTAAAACAGCAAACCATCCATTGAATAGTATTTTCTAGCTGTAGTACTACATACTACATATTCTTTTCCCTTGTAAATAAAATTACATCTTTCTGTGCAGCTTATCCTCTCCTTAAGGTTGTCTGGCAGAAATCGCACTAATCTATAAGACCGCCTTTTGTGTGTTATGTTACCATATTTTTAGTTTTTAAGTTTTATGTAAGTTTTAACACACAATTAAGAGTTCATTCATTCATTCATACTAGACACTTTTTTTGTGCCTAAGCTCTCATAAATTTATAATTGAACATCAATCCCATCCCAAACAAAAAACATAATTATATTAATCTCTAAAACAAAAAAATAAAGTTATCTGTGAGCTCATAACCAATTAATATCACAAGATTTACCTGTCAAGGTGACACACATACCTGTCACACGTGAAAGGTATTGTCATTTTAAGCTTTATAATAATACCGCGACTAAATTTTGACTGTTATTTATTAAGGAAAAAAAGGAAGCCTCAGAATAATAATACTAGCTGATCCGCGCGGCTTCGCTCCCGTAGTATAATATTATATACTATTTTCCTGGATAAAATATAGCCTATACGGATTCGGAAGAATCCCTCTTAATAATGGTAAAAGAAATTTTGAAATCGGTCCAGTAGTTTTTTAACCTATTCAAAGTCAAAGTCAAAGTCAAAATGTTTATTTTCCAAATTGGCCTCTGTTGAGGTGCTTTTAGAACGTCACTTACATTTGCATAATAAAGATATATATATATATATTTTTATTTACCACCGATTTGGAAGGCTGTCTCTACCGAGAAGAACCGCCAAGAAACTCGAGTAGTTGCTCTATTCAATACAAACATGCAAAAATACAAAGGTTTTCCCTTTATAATATTAGTATAGATAAGGCTGAGGTTGATTGTTTATTTAAACTTACTAATCTCAGGAACGACTTGTCTGATTTAAAAATAATTTTGGATTAAACCGTTAATCGAGGAAGGTTTAAGCGAAGCCGCGTGGAACTGCTAGTATATCTTAAATAATAATAAAAATCTTTATTTTGCATTTTCCAATTTTTTGGGTCTTAAATATGTGTTCTCGTTAGACTTCTGATAAAAAGTATCCTATGTTTCTGGGGTTTTATTGGTACAAAGTTTTATCCAAATCGGTTCAATAGCTTAGGTCTTAAAAAGAGACAAACATACAGAGATACTTTCGCATTTACACTAATATTATAAAGAGAGGAACTTTGTTTGTTTGGTTGTAATGAATAGGCTCAAAAACTACTGGACTGATTTTCAAAATTCTTTCCCCATTCGACTACATTATCCACGAGTAACATAGGCTATATAACATTATGGGAGCGAAGCCGCACGGATCAGCTAGTATTATATTAAAGATTTAAACATTAATGTTCAATTAAAGTTCTTATTGACATATCCCTGTCGCTTGTCGCTTGATCTCAAACTTCTTTAGAGCCAATGACCGAGGTGTGGTCAGAATTAATTCATTTTTTATAGGAATTCCTGCAGTGAACGGTTGCTGTATAATCTAGATTATAATGCCCCTATATTTAAGGCATAGTTAAGTAATTTATCTATTAAATAAATATTCTAGAATATTTAACATTACGCTATGTAGTCCCAAAGTAAGCAACGCTTGTACTATGGAAACTAGACATTTATAGACATACTTAAATATACTTCATTACTACTTATAGACATACTTAAATATACTTCATTTTTGTAAATACATACAAAAATTTTCAAAAAAATATACATAATTTTTTGTAAAATGTTCAAATTTAAAAAAAAATAAGCGTGTATAGTTTAACAGAGCAATTTGTGTTATTCCATGTATTGATTTTGTAACAATATATTTTGCGGTGAGAAAATATGTAAACTCATAGAAAACTGTTAAATTAACTTCCTATCCTTCAAGGTTAGAGGTCAAATAACTGGACATCTTTAGATATTTACTAATAATGTCAATGCTTAACTAAATTTTAACTTAGTAAAATATACATCCTTAATGAAGGTGGCAATTTTGCATAAAATATCTGTTAATTAAATTAACCATTATATTATAAACTAGCGACCCGCCCCGGCTTCGCACGGGTGCAATGCTGATAAAAACCTTCCTCATGAGTTACTCTATCTATTAAAAAAAACCGCATCAAAATCCGTTGCGTAGTTTTAAAGATTTGAGCGTTCATAGGGACATACAACATGACACATGACAGAAAAAGCGACTTTGTTTTATACTATGTAGTGATAGTGATACGAAAGTTTGTATGTATAAATATATGTTACTCTTTCACGCAAAAACTACTAAACCGATTATGAAACTTGGTATACATATAGGTAAGGGTTCAGAATAATATATATAGGCTACTATAAATCCCGGAGTTGCTACGGGATCAGAAGTTACGCGGGTGAAACCGCTGGACGCAGTTAGTATATTTAAAATTTCTGAAAAAAAATATGTTTAATACTTTTATACATCTTTAGTAATCAGATCAGTATCTAAAAGTACAGAAAAATCAAAATCATGTAATTCAAAGTGTACCGTGAGAAATGCTATACTCAGAATGATGTAACGGACAATTATATAGTTGTAAAATAAAACGGTTACTTACCTTATGTAATGTTGACCTATCAACGGTACTGGGCTATAAGTTTGAGGTATAGTCTAAGAGATGGTGATCAAATTAAACATTAAAGAACGAATGTGAAAGAGTATGAAAGATGTGTCTTTCTCTATATAATTTGATCAAAGCTGTTATCTTCAATTATTTTTCAAATTAATCAATTATTTTTCAGTTGTTTATAAATTATTTGTAATGATAAAAACAAAACAATAAAATTAAGAGTGTAATTTTTGTTCTTTTTATAGAGAAAAATTTGTACAAATTATAATTAGGATGTAAGTCATGTAAAATACTTATTAAACAATACTTACTTACTGCGGTGACGGTGATACACTGAAGTAGTTCTGGCCTCCACCGCAAGACGGCGCCACTGGTGTCATTTTAAGACAGTTTTCTCTCAATCTTCAACTTGTAGCCATTTGAGGTCTGTACAATACCTCATCCTTCCAGCGATATAAATAATTCAACTAAAATTTATTTTGTCTAAGAAACAAATCGAATTTCGGATTTAGAAACCATGCCTTTATTACAATTTTAAGGTTTTTTTTTGAATATGCATTTTCCCTTTTGCCCCTAATTTTAGGTTAAGAATTAATAAATAATAAATACGATATCTATTTATTTTTCGACAACATAAATCTATGAATCTTTTTTCATAATCATCTCTTAGACTACACAACTTCGTCACGCCAAATTCATCTTTAATACAATTGAACAAGATGTGAAATCGAGTGACACACGTAATTATTTGCCTCATATCAAATTGGTTCCGTATATTAACCGCTCTATTATGAGTACCAATAGCAAAAAAGTATAATTTTAAATATATAAAAAGTTAAATTAATGCTCTTATAGATTGTTTCTAACTTAAGTAGATTAGACATTAAATTAGAAGTTTTTTTTTAAATAAATCAAGATGCAGTTCCATCAAGCGGTAACAAAACAAAATATAAATTAGCAAATATTTACTGTGCTTATATAATTCACTAGCTGAACTGCCCTTCGCTCCCGTAGCTATGTTATATAATTATAGCCTATGTTACTCGTGGATAATGTAGCTTTCGACTGTGAAAGAATTTTTATAATCGGTCCAGTAGTTTTTGAGCCTATTCATTACAAACAAACAAGTTTTTTTTATATAAAACTAGCTTATCCACGTGGCTTTGCTCCCATACCATAATGTTATACATAGCCTATAAAATATAGCCTATGTTACTCGTGGATAATGTAGATTTCGAATAGTAAAAGTATTTAAAACTAGCTGCTCCCCAGGGCTTCGCTCCCGTGGGAATATCGGAATAATATATAGCCTATAGCCTTCCTCGATAAATAGGCTATTTAACACTAAAAAAGTTTTTCGAATCGGACCAGTAGTTTCTGAGATTAGCGCGTTCAAACAAACAAACAAACTCTTCAGCTTTATAATATTAGTATAGATTGGTCCAGTAGTTTTTGAGCCTATTCATTACAACCAAACAAAGTTTTCTCTATATGAGGGTAGACAACAGTAGATATAGTCCCGGTTCCTATAAACAACGGAACGTCATAGTATAACAAATACGAATCGTTTTCACAACGAGCGGTTTTAATCAACCAATCGGAACCTAGTTTTGGTGGTTATATTAACGCCTTTAGTATACATACGCTTTAGACTTACGCCTAGTTGGATATTGTACTGTCCGTAAGTAAAACGACATTTATTTTTATAGGAACTGGGCAATAGGAGCTCAAATTGATTGTATTTCAGTAAATTCCACACCGATAAGCCCTCACGACCCTAACGGAAGGTTCACAAGCCGTTATCGCGCGATAACCTACGATATATAATCAGCTACTGAACATACTGTATTTATTAGCTTGGAACATACTGTATTTGATAGCTGAGAACATACTGTATTTCATAGCTTAGGTCATCCTATATTTGTTAGCTTAGATCATCCTGTATTTGTAAGCTTAGATCATGATGTATTTGATAGCGTAGAGCATACTGTATTTGATAGCTTAGAGCATACTGACTACCCGTTTGGCGTATATATATAAAAGAAAGTGTTAGTTACTCCACTTATAACTCAAGAACGGCTGAACTGATTTACCTGAAAATTGGCAGGGAGGTAGTTTAGAGCCAGGAGAAGGATATAGAATACTTTTCATCCCGGTAATTCCACGTGAACGGGGTATATACGCGGGTGAAACCGCGGGGCACAGCTAGTTTATAATATTAGTAGGATAGGATTACCTTCTCGATCATAAAAGTTAAGCTTTAAAACCCTAATCTATTTGACTATTTACATGAAAATACGTTTAAGCGGAATTATCTGTTATGGCCCGATTACAGCATAAAGGTGCTTGTACATTATCCCATATTTTTGCTGTTACAATGTACAAGCTTACATAATATTCAATAAATATATCGTTTAATCATAATGGCTTATAAGCTATAAGCTACTACTATTTACATGAACATCTTTTAACCTATAGCTAAGGGCATTTTACATTAGTCTCCCTATACTTAAGGTGGTTTTACATCCTCCCTGTACTTAAGGTAGTTTCACATTATCCTAGTCTATGGTTTAGGATGTTTGCATTAAGCGTGTTTCCGTGTGAGCGATTGATTGTTGGGTATTGAGGGAGATATAATTGGGTCGATTATGGGAGCTACTGCACTGAGCTTGGTAGTTTCCTATGGTCGATTATGGAATATCTGGCATTTAATTAACTTGAAAGAGTGGCTTATATAGTCTAACCCAGAGGTAATCAATCTTTTTCGATACGCGAAGCACGCAGTTTAGCTATATTTAGACGCCCTAGTGTTAGCGGGGGGTGAATTCTAGTTTCAAATAGTAGGGGACAGATAATTGGGACAACTGGGGGAGGGGAAGCAATAAAATCCTCGCAACGCCCCTCTATACTTCCTTCGACGCGCAGTTTGGGAACCTCTGGTCTAACGATTATTGTCTTATTATTCAGTTTCCAGACTTGAATTATTTCCCTCGTCATTTGTGTTGAAAATTTTGTTTTGCTCCTGAGTGAATTTTGCGCCACAGCGACCAATCTCAACAGAGACTATCCAATTGAACTAGTCGTAATTGAACGTGTACGGACGGCTTCAACTACATACATATAGCTAAGGATTCAAAATAACATATATGCTACCTTTACCCCTGTAGTTGACACGGGATCAGAAGTAACGCGGGTGAAACCGCGGCAGCTAGCATACTATACATGCAAAAAAAATGACATCAATATGAAAATTTAAAAACTAAAAATTCACTCGTTTTATATACTTCGATAAAACTTTGCAAGTCAATTGGCATTGCTGCCAAATGCAATCCAATTAAACCAGGCATTGGTACCAAGCAATTATCGTAGAATAACTTAAGTTTAAAGTAACCCGTAACTTAAACCTTAGCGTCAATCTCACTGCAATATAATGCAAAGTCGATACAGCCATCAAAAGCTTAAAAAAATCGATTCACTTAAGTTTAAGTTAACCCGTAACTTAAACCTCAAGTCAATGTTACTGCAATATAAAGCCAAGTCGATACAGCCATGAAAACTTAAAAAATCCGATTAGCTTAAGTTTAAGTTAACCCGTAACTTAAACCTTAGCGTTAATCTCACTGCAATATAAAGCCAAGTCGATAAAGCCATCAAAAACTAAAAAAATCGATTTGACAGGTTGACGTCAATTTAATTACATGTCAAACGACAATTTTTTCTGTAAGATTTTAGGGTCCCGTACCTCAAAGGAAAAGCTTGGTTATTTCATTATATACCCATCACAGCTATTTTACTTGAAAACTTAAGACTTTAACAATAATTTTAAAAAATTGATGCGAAAAATAAAAATAATATATCATAGGTTTGGGCGAAATATAACTCATATTTCACACAACAATTTTTTTCAACATTTTTTCACAACTTTTTTATTTAATGTAAAATGATCATAAAATAATAGGCGCTATATATACCTATATATCTTTGCATTATGTTATACACATTAAAATACACCTCTTAAACAAGTCATTTTAAATAATATTTCAGGAAAGAAAAACGTTTACAAAAATATATAAGTTAAACTCCATACATACGAGACGATAACATACCGTAATGTACTTAACATTTCTTTATAATCCCAAAACTCATTAAAATTTTATACTAAAATACATTTACAAATTTCTGCAAAGAAATTCTTATTCAAAGATCCTTTCAGATATTTAGTAATTATGAAATATTTATATTAAATGTCTTTCCAAATATGACCGTATTTG
This sequence comes from Phoebis sennae, assembly GCA_001586405.1. Classification (NCBI taxonomy): domain Eukaryota; kingdom Metazoa; phylum Arthropoda; class Insecta; order Lepidoptera; family Pieridae; genus Phoebis; species Phoebis sennae. The sequence goes on along the minus strand of LQNK01000779.1, from coordinate 19,186 downwards.
GCAGCTCTAATAATCAAAAAACTATTTTAAACTTAGTCCGTATTAAAATATTAGATAGATCAATATAAGATGCAACTTATAGGCTACATTTTATTTCAAAAAGTAAGGGTGGCTCTCAACATTTATAATTATGGTATGAAAAATAAAATTAAATAAGGTGTCAATCGATAGGTGTATTATAATAAAATAGAGGTTTCTTAATAGGCTTTAGGCAAAATGTATTAATACTATGGATAAATTAACACCCAGACAGTAATTCATAACGTTTTTTTCTCATGGTGAACCCACACTATCCAACGAAATAGATAATAATGCCTCTCTGACCGATAACGGTCATGGTGACCTATCTCAACAGAGACTACCCAGGTACGCAATATTATAGTGCACAAGTATGCGCGCTAATACAGGTGCACTCTCTATTCCTTTACTCTCATAACCCGATGGGACGGCAGACCGACACGACCGGAGAGAGATCAGGCGCAGGACCGACAGCTTTACGCAAATAGATACTATCATATCCACTGCTGTAATCGAGTCGTCAAATACAAAAATTTTACTCTCCGCGTGCCAATAAAAATAATTTAATCTTTGTAAAAGGACCTTTAATACACGTATCAAATAAGATTTGTTCGTCGGCTTCTCAAAACAACCGGAACATATAAACGAGTTTAAATTTTACACTAATAAATCCTTCGCCCTTGAATGATTAATTTAAAGAGGCTACATTAATATTTTATAATGTAATTTTTGTCAGAAGAGTTGAAATATTTTTCCATAGGTTTGGCCGAAATATAACACAAAAAAATCTTCAATTTAACGTAAAATTGTCATAAAATAATAGGTCCAGTTAAGTTCAAATCTATGGACAATATACAAATTAAAATTGTAATAAGATTGTATAAACGATTCCTTTTTGACAAACGGACATAGTGACATGCAAACGTACTAAATCGACGCAGACTTCCCTACCTTTTATATCAATGTAACTCATTGAATCTTTTTATATAACAATAATAAAAACATAACCATTTTACTAAACTTCTAAACGCAAAACAATCATAATTCGATTAAAAATTGACCGATACCAATCGGAATTCGGTCCTTTAACAAGAAGACCACAACAAAAAAACCCGATGATTCTCCGATAAGATATAATGTTTCGGATATGACAGATCACGCGAGCTGGTAGAATGTACCATCAATCTTTATTAATGTCTTTGTCACGCACATGTAATGTATAGCGTATTAATTATTTATAGGTTAACTTTTTGCCGCCATTCGTGCCTTTCAATGTAACGTTTTGAAATTGGAATTAGGAATTTAAGGCCAGTATCATTCTTCATTTGAATCATTTATAAAAATAAAAATTTTAAATCGTTAATTCCAAATGGCATAATTGTACTGGCTGATAGTAAATTCGACGAGTGATTTAAATTCCGAACGAAATGTTCTATGATTTTGACGCGTAAATAAATTTTGTTATTTTTTCACAAAATAGTTCTAATTTTAAATTTAGGATTTTATGCCATGAAATTAACCTTCGACCTTATAATGATTTGTAAATTGTATTTCCCCATGACACATTTAATATTGTAACGTTTTGAACTTGGAATTAGGAAATTAAGGCCAGTATCATTCTTCATTTCAATCATTAATAAAAATAAATTTTAAATTGTTAATTCCAAATGGCATAATTGTACTGGCCGATAGTAAATTCGATGAGTGATTTAAATTCCGAACGAAATGTTCTATGATTTTGACGAGTAAATAAATTTAGTTTCTTTTTCACAAAATAGTTCTAATTTTAAATTTAGGATTTTATGCCATAACATTAACCTTATAATGATTTCTACATTGTATTTCCCCATGACACATATATTAAAAACTAACCCACGCTGATTTACAGTATTCAGTATATGGCGATCACCGTTGCCATAGCAACCATATATCACGAGCAGCTTGATTTATCCACGAGGCACTTCCGCGAACATCGGGTTTAATAATTATTTTGTGTTTACCATTTGACATGTGGTAGCTTTAGATTTTAACCGATTTACATAAAAGGAACGTTCTAGTTTTGCATTTGTTTATCAACATATATCGATTACATTAATATTTTTAAAGATTTTCACCGGAAAGTTTTGTATGTTATTATTGAGACATTTTTAATATTAATTACTGAGACTAATTAGAAAAAAATATCTGTTTATATGAATTGTCAGTATTTTCTGTAACATTTATGATAATACACAATTTATAGGCTTATGTATCTAATATCGAAAAAATCACAAATTAACACTATTTGTGATTTTAACAAAATTAACTTAAGTTTGATTAAGCTAAATTAAGTTACATACTAAACCAATTACATCAAAAAGTCTATAAATATAAAAAAAACATACAAATAAAAAGTTTAAAAAAAGACTCTCATGGATTATTACAGTTATTAATAAGACCTAGGAATCTGGATTTCTAGAATCTAGATTATCATGTTGTCCTAACTAATGACATGACGAGTTGCTGACTTTGCAACATTAGTCTCTTATCTTGTTTTGACACCGAATTAATGATTTTACCCTTTGTATAATATTAATCTTGTGAATTTCTAGTTATTGAAATAATTTCGAATATTTTTGCTCAAAATTAAGAAAATTTCTTTAAAAATAGCTTACGCAATTTTTACGTTGAAAGTAAATTTTCTTTTTTATTTAGTATACAAATATTTTTCGCGCCCAACATCTAAATCCTTACTTAAAAATGGGATATAATTTTTCGTATCTAATGTATGGATAAACATTTATTAATAAACTAACCTCGCCCCACGGTTTCACCTACGTTACTTCTTATCCCGTGGAAACTCTAGGATTAAAAATAACCAATATGTTATTCTGAAATATTTTATTCATATTATAAATGCGAAAGTTTGTGAAGATGTATGTTTGTTACTCTCACGCAAAAACTACTGAACCCATTATGATGAAACTTGTTATACATAAAGGCAATATTATTAATGCGAAACTTTGTGAGGATGTATTTATGTTTGTAACTCTAACACAAAAACTACTGAACTGGTATAACTTGAGTTAAGGTTTCAAAATAACATATAGACTTTTAAGTATTGAATTAAAGACTTTTTTACGTCACGAAAATAACAGATTAAACAATGAAATCATCTATGGTTCATTGTTTAATCTGTTATTTTCGTGACGTATTTATACTGTGACATCGAATCTACTACCCACATTTTTTGTTATTTTTTGATTTGTTTACTACCTGATGATGAATTCTCGAAACCGGTTGTAATTAAATAATGTTTTTAAATAAATAGTGGAAATAGTGTAAAAAAGTCTTTAATTCAATACTTAAAATGCATTTCCACCAAGAAGTCACAATACAATCTATTAATTATATATAGACTTTTAATTCCGGAGTTGCCGCAATCAGAAGTGACGAGTGAAACCGCGGAACGCAGCTAGTTTCTATGTAATTAATGTTTAGTAAGTTCAACATTGCTATCAGGCCTTATCACTAGGAATGCGTAGAATCCAGATTTACTGGATCCATTGTTTCCTTAGTTTCGACATCGCGTGAATCATTCGTCGATAATTTAACATTCATTTGTTTCTCAATTTTAACGGATTTAAAAGAAAAAAAATATTTACTTAATAAGAAGTACCACCCACAAAAAAAAAATATTATGTGAATATTTTTTATTTCATTTGGAAAGTTTGTGAGGATGTATCTATGTTTGTTACTCTAACACAAAAATTACTGAACCGATTATGATGAAACTTAGTATACATATAGGCTTTCCGAATACCATATAGGCTTTTAATGCCGGAGTTACTGGAATCCGAAGTTACGAGTGAAACCGTTCAATTCACATAACAGCTATACAAGAAAAATAACTATAAAAAATACTTAAAACATTATTTTTTAACACTGGTTTATTTTGGAGGTTTTTGAGTAGGCAGTAAAAAAGGCAAACTTTCACAATAATAATCCTTATTATATAATTGCATACACCTCGACAAAAGTTAGTTAATTTACCGAGCGAAGCAAGGTATCATATAGTCCCAGCGAGTGTATGTATGTAAGTATCAAAAAGTTAGACTATAACTGGAGTATCGTTAATCCGATCTTGATAAAACTTTGTGAGCGAATAATTTAAACAAAGGAAAATGTCGAGTTCGAAGATGAGCGAAATCGGTAATGGGGTTAAAAAGGTAGGAGTCAAATAGATGATTTTCATATGAATATAACCGATTCGAAAGTTCGAAGTTCTTATCAAATGAAAGGTCTTTATTTATACATTAAAACGCAGGCCACTATATAAAAAGTCACTGTATTTTTTTTAGGTTCGTTACATTTAACACCAAATAAAATTAATAATATAAAAACCATGAATATAACAAGTTCTTTTACGGCGCCACAAAGGTCGAGTAAAAACATTTAAATAACAATAAGAGTTAAGTAAACTTCCGCGATATTAAATTCACGTAAATATACATTTATTTTTAAATTAATGAAGTATCATAAAATTTTTAACAAAGGATTCTCCACATCCTTAATATTAAACTTGGAGAGGAGTAGATAAGAAGAGTGGACGGGAGTGGAATAGAATAAGAATACAGGCCTCCGGGCACCCGCTCACCGTTCGAAACACAGTGCAATACTCCTTTTTTATGTTATAGCAGGCAAGCGGTTGACCTGATCTTAAGTGACTGATTGCAGCCCTTAACATCTTCAACACCAAAGTGTCACTGGCTTGCCGGCTTGAAGGAAGGGGAGGTGATAAGGAGAGGTTAATGATAGGAAGTTGAAAGAGGAGCAAAACGGGACGGGAGACGAATGGGATGGGAATACAGGCCTCCGGGCACCCGCTCATCGCAGCAGTACTGCACACAGTGCAATACTGCTTCACGCCTATCTTCTGGGGGGGTGGTAATTACACCGGTGCGAGCTTGGCCCAATCGTGCAATGCTCGGCTCCCACTCTTTTATTGCTGAAGATGTTATGCAGCAGAATTACCCTCTGTCGCCTCTTACGACACCCACGAGATTCGCGACATGCAGATAAAAAAAAATACTATTATACATTTGTTTTATTAAATTCGGCCTTTGAGTCTTAACTGCCTGTATTTGTTTTATACAAAGTTAAAAATGTTTTCAAATCCCTTCAATCGCTTTTGCCTAATTTTATAGCAAACATACGAAAAATGTTATTAACATTGTTTAACAGCTCTATCCTACACATATCTATGTATTTTCAATATCTTCACAGAGTTTAGAACGAAAATAAGTGATAACTACAATCCCTAGAAATCACAATAAGTATACAGAACACAAAGCTATATCGATTGGGCAAGCCTCCAAGAGAAACTATATTAGCAAATGAAGCTACTCTCTGAATAAATATAACGGTATTATGTAAACGATATAGAAACTTCGAGGACGTAAAGGAAATATACGATTTTGTTATTCATAGAAGATTCTTATATTAATTTCATATCTGTAAATAGATAAATTATTATTGAACTTATATGTAAACTTTTTATTATTAATGGATTTATTTTTATTATTCGGACTTACTGTATTATAATTAAATTATTTTACCTTTAATCGATCTTATTGTAACAATTTCTTGAGACTTTGTTTAAATTGTATATACCTGTCATTGGCATGCAAATTAATTAAATGTTACATGTATAATTTTATTTTATATCTTTATCTTTTTTATTTGTAATGCTGTTGGTATATCTAAATAAATAAATAAATAAATAAATAAGATTCAACATTTAACAAGAGAATACAAAGAAATAGAGCAGAGGTTCCCAAACTGTTCGCAGGAAGTCGCAGAGCGCTCATTAGCGATAAGGCCCCCCTTTTCTATACTAATATTATAAAGCTGAAGAGTTTGTTTGTTTGTTTGAACGCGCTAATCTCAGATACTACTGGACCAATTTGAAAAATTCTTTTAGTGTTAGATAGCCCATTTATTGAGGAAGGCTAAAGGCTATATATCATCCCGATATTCCCACGGGAGCGAAGCCCTGATGCGCAGCTAGTTATGTATATAGAAGAAAACCAGATGCGAATCGGCTCTAAAAGCTACGGTTCCATCACAAATTAACAGACTGACAACGCCCAATCTTCAAAAACACTTCTCTTTCACTTATGTAAAAATGTTCTAGTTCAAAAATCTTATTTTAATATTAATTAATACATGGATGATAAAAAACCATGGGTTGTAACATCTACTTAACAATTATTGGACAGTTGCTTAGATCTTCCGTTAAATTCAAAGGATTGTTTACAATTGTTCATTGTATTTATATGTTTTAAAAGAGCACCGGTTGCTTGCTTGCCGGTTGTCGGTACGAGACAGCCTTCCGAATAGGTGGTAAATAAAAAAAAATATTAAAAAGTAAATGAGGTTCTGAAAGCGCCACGATAGAGGCCGAATTGGAAAATAAATATGTTGACTTTGACTTGACTTTAAAACGAAATACACTACGATCTATATGCATTCTAAGAATGTTAGATAATAAGTAGCTTTTCTGGCACGACTTATAATTTACGCAAGTAATTTAGCAACAAAATACCTCACGTCAATCCACATTGCATATGTGAGTGAGCGAATTTAGCGCATATTCCTGAGAGATAGGTTATAATCGAATAGTTCACGCCCTGATTACTCCTGTCGAGTCGATTTCGATTCCATCGATCGATGATGAAAGTGTTTACTATTAGTTGCATAGGAATTTGTTTGTTGAATGTCATACCAATACGAGTAACTCGCTTCGAGCTAAACTTACTAAATAAATATTCTAGGACATTTAACAGTACGTCATCTAGTCCCAAACTAAGCAAATCTTGTACTATGGTAAATAGATAACTGATAGACATACTTAAACATACTTTTTTTTAATATTTTATAGAATTGAAACTATTTTTTTACATTACCTGACGATGATTGTTCGAAACCGGTTGTAAATTTAATAAAGTCTATTAATAAATGTGGAAATAGTGTAAAAAATAGTTTCAATTCTATAAAAAATTGTAAAATGCATTTCCATCAAGAAGTGTCGATGATACAGTCTATCGAGTATAGTTTTTTTATACTCGATAGACTGTATCATCATATAGAAAAACACCCAGACAGTAGAAAATCACAATAATCATCAATCAATGTAGCAAGAAATTTCTTGTAAACCATACTAGGTACGACTTCGTTTGCGGTACATAGTTAAAAATAAAATGTTATTGAGATTTTTCTGACAAAGAAATCAGTAACAGCTCTGAGTCTGGAAGTTGGCGGTGTTGGAACACCCCCGTGCCTCGGAGAGCACGTATAGCCGTCGGTCCTGTGCCTGATCTCTCTCCGGTTGTGTCGGTCTGCCCCCATCGGGTTATGAGAGTAAAGGAATAGAGAGTGCACCTGTGCTTGCGTACACACTTGTGCACTATATCTCCCGCGCAGTTGACTGGTCTCTGTATAGATAGGCTGGCGTGGCCCAAATTCGGTCAGGGAGGCCAATTAGATACTTAATACTTATATTTATACAGAAGTTTAGTAGCCTGTCGCCAAGGTGACCTACTGCTAAGCTAAATTTGATGATTTATTTCAGTAATAAGCCCTTGTACATTAGGCACAGAATCGTGAGTACAATGTTAACACGGCCATTACTGATAGCAGATCTTATCAAATAATGATATTGTTTTCTCTTAAGTCGGAATTCGGCTTAGTCAGTTATTACGAAATTTTTGTGTGGTACAATTTTGAAGCGATTGCGGGTGTGAGATTTATAACGTTCATTCAAATTAAATTAATTTGGTTGAAATGTATATTATACCGATATACGTGAGTGTTATACTATAAATAAATTAATACTATTTTCTAAAAAGCGTCACAAATTTAACAAAAATAGTTACGACACAAGAATTTAATCATGAAATTAATAAAAATAAATACTTAGTATTCAGGACTATTTTTTAATGGGGTTACTTTTTATCCCGGAAACCCCACAGGAACAGGAAATACGCGAAGGTGAAACCTAGTGGCACAGCTAGTTTAGTATAAAACTTAGTATAAATTAAATTTGACTTCCTAAAATAACCAAACAGAAACTATTTAACGTACCTAAAAATATACCACATTATATAAAATAATGCATGCTATTTTATTCTATTTTTAAGGAAAAAACTTGGTTGCGTTCTCATTAAAATTAGGACCTAAGCATTAGTTTTGACTTTTTTGTTAAAATCTTTCTCATTAAGTGAACTATTTTGTACACATATTTGTATAATGTTCTTCGAGAAATAAAGTTCTTTAAACCTAAAGTCGCTTCCGCCTGCCCCGAGCACCGAACCCAGTATCCGTTTCTAGTAGTTCACCCTGACACGCTGGACCTAGCCTTGACTCTAGATTCTTCCTAGGTATCAATAATTAATTCGAACCACATTTTATGCTAAAACATTAAAATTTATTTAAATTCTAGAATGATCGAATTCTGCGCAGTTGTGCTCTTTAATCATCTATATTTAATACTTAATGAAAAGGATAGATTTAATTATTTGTTTGTTAGTTTGCATAGTATATACTCCGGAACTGCTGTGACCAATTCCGATTCCCTTTTCAATCCTACATTATCCCTCATTTATATTATTTTTTTTTCTTTGTGATGCCACATAAAGGTATGTCTACATCTATGTCTATGTCTATACAAGATATATTCTATTATCAAGAGGGGCTCTTTGAAATATGACCACATTTCAATAAGTTTAGCCATGACGGCTAAACTCAACAGAGGACGTACGACCTTTTTCTTTTTTTTATATACTCATTTTTATTCCCTTTGTCTGATGGGACGGAAAGCTGATATCCCGATTTATGAAGATTAAAAAAAAATATCTTCGATTGGGGCTACTTTGAAAGATTTATTTATTCCCTTCCCTGGCCTTCCTTTACATGGTTTTGAATCCTTATCGTTTATACGAAACAGTTTACCTATTCCGTAACCATGTTAAATATAACAACAGTTTGCTTATACCGTAACCATGTTTAATGTAACAAATTTATTATATGTGATAGCTTTTAATTAGCACTTAGTTCTAAGTCAGATTTACTTTTGTCATTTAAACCCATGTAAACCATCCGAATGAAATAAAAAAAGTATATACATACATCAAAAACACATCAGAAACACTAAATACTATCTCCTTAACCCTTAAACTTTGTTTTAATAAACAGCGGTCATTGCTAAAATCAGAAGGACAAACCAACAACCTTTTACATAAGAATCGTATTAAATGATTTGAGTGAAAATTAAGTCAAATTACGCAAACAGTCTTGAAGTTAATGAACTTGAGGTTGAATATAAACTTATTAACCCGATTGGCGGACTGGTTCAGCAATGATCTATTGCACCGGAGGGTGTGGGTTCTATCCCCACGAGCAGAAAATTATGATGTGATGAACATTATAATTTTCTACTATCTGGGTTTTCATTTATCTATAGTATGTATGTATTTACAAAAAGAAATTATGTTGAAGTATGTCTTTCAGTTATCTAGTTTCCATAGTACAAGCTTTGCTTAGTTTGGGACTAGATGGCGTTGTTTTTGTAAATGCATACATACTATAGATACATTAACACCCAGACAGTAGAAAATTACAATGTTCATCACATCATACTTATCTGCTCGTGGGGATCGAACCCACACCCTCCGGCGCAATAGACCATTGCTGAACCACTGCGCCAATCGGGTCGTCAAAATTAAATCTGCACCCAGTTAAAAAGCAGTGAGTATAAACCGCCATACAACTAATCTAGTTATATACACAAAAGATTCCACATGAAACTTTTAACATTCAAAGTTCTTTGTAAATGAATTAATTTCTTTACGCCTACACGGAATCATAAATAGAGCAAAGTGCTCTCGTAATTATTTCTCTGAATCGACACCCACGTCCATTTTGTTATTATACAAATTACTGTATTATATACATAATAGTTTTAATTACGCGAAAATTGTAATGAGCTAGGACCATTCTTTGGGTAGGTTGAGTCAAGCTGAAAACTTATATGATGCCTTTTCTATTATGCCCCGATATGGAACTACAGACGTGGCTGGTAAGCAGGGTTAAACTAAATAAATCTCGAAAGTTTTATACAAGTTGAGCTCCGCGGTTTTACCCACGTATACATCCTATACCCGTACGATTTTCAGGATAAAAACTATACGTCATTCCTGCGATTTCAAAGAATCTCTGTTCAAATTCTCATCCAAATCGGTCCTGTAGTTTCACAGCCTATTCAATACAAAAAAATGACATCTTTACTCTTAATAATATTAGTATAGAGTGAGGCTACATGCAATTTTTTTAATGTTGTAGCTTAATCGTTATGTAATCATCTTAATGCCCGCCTGGCGCGTTAAAATTTCGCGAACCCATAAATAAGTATATAAAAATTAATTTAAAGTAACTAGAAATTTTTATTTATATATGCTATTTATAGCTAAAAAATAGTATTCGAACTTTCTACCTCCCATGCCTACAGTTCTATGTTGGGGTAATATAAAAATATTTGTTACAAAAACATACTTTCATATAAAACCATAAAAAGGACATTTCCATCATCCATACAAAATTATGTTTTATTTATTTATTTTGAACCCATTGAAGAGCAAAGGCCTCTTCCAATATTTTCTATTTTGGTCGATAAAGTACCAAATAAATTACCAATAAAAATACCTTAGTATAGACACATTGATATCAGATAAACGTTACACAATTTCTCATCCTACCCTCATTCGTATGCGTCTCGACTGCGAGGTGCGTGAACCATCGTATGACGTGTCAAAAAATATCTAGACGCTCATACAAAATACTTATAAATATTTACCATCAATCCCCTACGAAACGTAACCTTATTGCCAAGTATTAAGGTCCAAATTTCATTGATAAATCGTTTTTCTATGTAAAAATAACTTCGTCAACATTGAGGTCACACACGCACAAATCGCGCTTAACGTATCATAACTTATCTACTTTCTTCCGACTTTAAATCCTATTACAATTTACTAAGGTATAGATTCCTTTGTATGACAGTTTGTCATAAAATGACTACTTTGTCGGGAGGTTTCGAAGGAAGAGTGAATAAATGTCATACAATTCCTTTTTAATAACCCTAAAATGTTACATGGTATGACTTGTAGCAAGAATCGATTAAGGATTTAAATCACGCATTTAAGTTTTTATGGTAAGGAATTTTATATGATTCAGGAAATCTCTAAGAAATAGGGTTTTTTGAACTGGTTTTATCTTTAAGTATTTAAAACTTGGAATGTCACTTCGATCTTTTGGTGATCATTTTCCTCTTTCTCTAAATAAGTTATTATTGGAATGGAATTTGGTATACAAATGGTTTAGAAGCTAGATTAATAATAAAATACTGTTGAATTGATAACCTCCTCCTTTTTTTGAAAGTCGGTTAAAAACGTTACTTTTTGTAAGTCTTACGGCCGTTTTCAATACTCTATCTATCCCTTGTTTTGTTTACTAAAGTCAGACAAATCTATTGCTATAGAGCTATTTGCACTTTAATTTCAATAGCCTAGACTTTGCTATGCCCTAACGTCTTATAAAATTTAATATAACAATCCATCCATAATCTTTGATACATTATTGAAAACAGCCGTTACAACAAATTCGCGGTCATCGTAAATTATATTTGACTGATTCACCATAATTTATAGGAAAAAATACAAAAGCATATTATCATTATAAGTTTGACCTATGACTAACATCATATGCTAAATTCACAGGTCAATATTGACAATATTGAATATTGACCTCGAAAATAATGCATAAAAAGGTGAAGCCGAACATGTTTTTTACGAGACAAATACATTAAATGTAATTGAAATAAAAACTTAAAGTTCAGGAAATACTCATGAACATGATTTTAAGTCCGTTAAAAATGTGTATTTAACTGCTTTTCAAACATTTAAGATGATGAAAAACAAATAAGGACTTAACGTTATTCTGTATGTAATAAATAAATAAAATGTAAACAGGGATCTTTAAACATGACCCACACTCGATTAAAATATGTTTTTCGTTATTATTACGCGAAACTCGGGCCAAATATTTATCTTAATAATAACAAAATTTTATCTAAGTTGTTCTTGTAATACGGAGAATCATCTTTGATCTTGGTATACTAGTTCTGATACAGTAAATAAATAAATATTCAGCGTCATTTAACACTACGCCATCTAGTCCCAAACTAAGCAAGGCTTGTACTATGGAAACTAGATAACTGATAGACATACGTAGACATTCTTTTTTGTAAATACTTACATACTATAGAAAAATTAACACTCATACAGTAGAAAATTACAATTTTTGTCACATAATAATTTACTACCGTATTGATCGAACCCACACCCTCCAGCACAATAAATCATTGCTGTCTCCACTGCACCTAGTAAACTAGATTTACCGAAAACTGTTCATGTCATCTTTTATACAAACTAAACCTCTTAAAACGGACAAAAATAGAAAACTGACAACACCCGGTTTTATTAAAAAATATAAAAAAAAAATAGTATTTCTACATCATAATAACCATCTATTTTAATCACAATCCACCAATCAGAACTCAGTCAATCATACCTAACTGCATTCGAAACACTCAATCATTAACAAATGAAAGAAATTGAAATAAAAACGACAGTTGACTAATATGGGTCGAAACGACCGTGTACGGCTGGGAAGGGTTAAAGAAAAGACTTTGGGTAGTGATGTTCGCGTATCGATAATTATTTATTTATTTATTTAAAAATCTAAAGGTACGCCAACAATAAATACATATAACATTTATAATACACAATTTATAGAAGCAACAGGCGTATGTACTTATCAATTAAAGGTATACACAACATTTGTCTAAAATCACAACATTATAATTATTGCAAATAGGTCATAAAAAAATATGTTTAGTCTGATCAAGTTAAAAATTCATTCATTCATTCAAATTATGATTAATATCAGTGGCAAAATCTTTTATTTATATCATTGGCAGAATCCATCTTTGATGGGAAGCCATTAAATTAAAAGAAGAAGAAGATATTTATTGAAGGTTTACCAGTAAACTGTTACACACAAAAAACCAGTGTACATAGAGGTATCTTAATTTTAATATTGTACAATTAGGTAGATTGATATTAATATCGACAATATTAGTATGTAGTATTTAGGAATACAAGTGACATCATTCGCCAGATTTACACAGTGTCATCTCGAGTTAATAACATGTTTTATGTCAAAAAAACTCATGAAAATTTAAAGCAACTCAGGACAACTGGTCACTTATATTTGATCATTCGAAGACCTTTTATCATAAACTAACTGAAAATGCGTATAAAAGACAACTCCACTCATAAAAAATTTAATAAATCTACTTTTAAACGTCATAAAAAAGTTAGCAGGAAGCTCTAATATCGAATTTCTCAAAGCTACATTTGTATCGTCATTGTCCATTAAATATGTCCCAACCCTACAATTCTAAAGAATATCTTACAGTGCAGTTGACGAGCAATAAAAATAAGGCTCTTAGTAACTTGTTAATTCAAAACACGTAGCAAGTATGATCTAGTGCCTGCCTTCTATCTTAAGGTATAAGTTTTTCTACATTCCATGCATTTAAGGGGACTGCATTATTGCTATTTCCATATAACATGATGAGTGTTGTGTTGATGCATCTTATTATTGTTTATGATGCAACGATGTAATTATTTCAATGTAAATTGACCATAAAAAGAAAAAAAATATTTCTTTATTATGTAAATGAATTCTTTGTCTTTTGCAATGAATATTATTGAAATGATTTCTACACAAGTAGAACTCTGATTACTTATTTCAAAATGCATTACATTAAACTAACTGTATTTTATTCCAAAATTACTAACGTTGGGACGAATTTGTGGGATGCTAAATTCTTTTAAAAATCATTAAAAAAAATCACACAATAGTGTTCTAATAACATGATACAGTACTTTCTTGGAACACTTTCGAGTCTTGTCTCACAGACGTTTAACCTAAAAGGATCTATTTAAGTGTGTTTCTAGTCCGAATGCAACAGTATCTTTGAAGGATGTGTAAAATGAACACAAAATGGTAGTGCACTTTATCTTAATTTAATTTTCCTGTAAATCTAAATGTTTACATATAATTAAGCGGTTCTTGTCACAAATTTAACATAATTATTATTTTATGTTTATGCTCCTTAATTGTCGGTCGTATGTTTTATCTAATCGCAAATATATCACTGTTTTGATACCTGCGTATGAAAGTAAATAGCAATTGTTGAAATCTTAAGTAGTTCTCAAATCACTGATAAAGTTAGATGTAATGAGTAAATTTCACTTATTTAACCTAAAAAGTGATAATTTATAAACATGTAGGTATAAAGCGTTCTTCTTGTGTAGCTTTTAACCGACTTAAAAAAAAGGAGGAGGTTATCAATTCGACCGTATTTTTTACATGCCCCATGTAATCATCAGATCTATTTTTACATCTAAATACTAGCTGTTGCGCGCGGCTTCCTATGTTCATCTGGGATAACGTACGATTCCAATGGTAAGAGAATTTTTGAAATCCAGTAATTTTGGAGCCTATTCAATTCAAACAAACAAAAAATCAAATCTCTTTATAATTATAATATGCATATAGGCGAAAAGTTCGGGAGATCACGAGTTACAACATTTGCTATAGATAAAAATGTAAAATATCTGAAAAAACTTACATATAACATTTCCTTACCACTTAACACGCAAATTGTCAAGTATTTACACGCATCGAACCCACCATCTTTTCTATACACCAACTTATCACCATAAAGCTAATTGGCCCATAAAAATTCTATCTTCACACTTTAACCCTATTTACGAAAGTATAAAAATACGATAAATTTATCGATAAAGGTATAAATATACGATAAATTTATCGATAACACAGCAAAAGCTGTACATCACTAGTTAAGATTAACACTAATGCGTT
This sequence comes from Phoebis sennae, assembly GCA_001586405.1. Classification (NCBI taxonomy): domain Eukaryota; kingdom Metazoa; phylum Arthropoda; class Insecta; order Lepidoptera; family Pieridae; genus Phoebis; species Phoebis sennae. The sequence goes on along the minus strand of LQNK01000779.1, from coordinate 4,117 downwards.
TCGACTTGCTTCAATAGACAGGATAAAAGTGAAGTACATTGTAAGGGTTATTTTAAAGATTTATTATTGTTCTATCTATAGAAACGACTTGCTACGTTTTAAGTAATATATCAATACTATTCAGCAATGATTTATGATTCTTTTTTAATGATATTTCTTTACAGTTTATAGGGCAAGAACCTTTGATCACAAGCTATCAATTTGCAAAATTTCATCCAAATATGTCTAAAGTTTTATTGAAAGTTATACGTAACTTTCAACTGAATTTTAATAAAAGGGAATAAAAAAATAAATAAATAGTCAGTGACATTGAAAACTGCGTCATCTAGTCCCTAACTAAGCAAAGCTTGCATTATGTAAACTAGAGGAAATACATACATAAAAATACTTTTTTGTGTAAATAGGTTCATACAATACACAAAAATAAACCCAGACAGTACAAAATTGCAATGTTCATCACATAATAATTTTCTACTCGCGCGGATCGAACCCACTTCCCTTCGGCGGAATAGACCTATGCCACATCCACTGCGCCATTCGGATCGTCCGCTAATAAAATATAATAATTAAAACAAAATTGAATGTAAATTGTAAATACAAAAATAAAAATTAATGAGTTTTCGAACAATTACATGTATATTTTTGAATAGGTTGTATAGAATATATTAAACATACGACTAAACAAACAAACAGACATACAAAATAATTATATGCTTTTTTTATATTATACCGTGTATAATTAAAGTATAATAGCATGGATTAATTTTACTAGGTTACTAAATCACATTAAATAGAGCTTGACCATTGCATGTTACGATAAATTGCTTTATGCTAGAATCGATTATTTTGCGATGTATGATCGATTTCATTAAAATAATTGCGAGTGGGTTATACGAAAATAACACGAATTGTATAAAACCAGTTTTTGTAAATTGAGCATATTTGCATATTATTTTGTATATATAGTGCCATCCACGACAAAGTATTGCGATCATAGTAAATATGTCAAATTCAAAAAAAAAATTGCCAAAAAATAGAACCGACTTCCTCGCTCTAAAAAGTAGAAAATAAGTTATTTCATTTTTGTTGAAATCTATACAAAGTCGGTGCCTTTATCTATTTCCAATTTAACAAGATTTTGCACCGACTTTGTCCTGATTTGTCTTTTTATTTTAGTGTGCGTGTGCACACATGGGTAATGAGTGTGTCCCTATACAACTACACACAAGCGGAATTTTACATACATATACTGTCAATGATTGCGAAAAATAGTGATATTAGTGTAGAATTTTTTATAATTATCGTACAGTTTTGTTCGCATTCATGTGATAATTTTTTATTGCAATAACAGCTTTTTGGTGGTCAATAAATTTCAATATCTATGTAGGAATTTATATGAAAGATCTTTACAGAGTTATTATGCTTAACTAATAACAAAAAACTTTAATATATAAATACATTATACATAGTCTACAATAATATAATTAATTTTTTTATCTATACCTTTGTATAATTAAATTAATTATACACATTATATTATTAACATTGTTTTCATATTATTCAGTATGATCATGATGAACCTTATAATTACTTAAGTTCGTAATAATTATTACTAAGTATGCAAATGTGCAATAAAAAATAGATAAACACAGTTACGTAAATTATGTAATTTAAACATTAGATTTTTTTGTAAATTAATTGGCTAAAGCATGTTGTGTTTATCTAAAAACTGTTTGTGTAAAATATATAATTACTTATTTATATATTTTACACAAACTATAGTGATACTTACACTATATACTTATTTAGTGTAATTATCAATGTAATAACTGTGTGGGGAACCTTTATAAATAAAATAAATATTTTGATGACGGTGTAAAAAAATTAAGCTAACTCCATGTAAATTGTTTTTTTTTAAGATTTTTGGAATGGAGATGGCGGGCAGGATTTTACACTCATAACAAAATAAGATAGGTGGTGCAAAATATTATAAATAGTAACAAAAGAAAAAAAATCGCTACTACGTGTATGAAACCGCGGCGCAAACCTAGTTAAAACTAATATTTTAAAGACGAAAACTTTGTTTGTTTGTAATCAATAGGCTCAAAAAACTACTGAACCGATTTTAAAAATTCTTTCACCATTCGAAAGCTACATTATCCACAGGTAACATAATCTATATAAAATTATGCTACGGGAGCGAAGCCACGCGGAACAGCTAGTATATAAATACATACATATAATACATACATAAGTATATACCTAAGCGTATATTGAGTGGTAAGCGACAGGCGTAGCCACGGAATAGAAAAAACAAGTGGAAGTGCCCTAGTGCTTCTTTAGTATGAGAACCAATGTCGCCAAACTCACACATTGACAAAT